>CM055112.1:4251025-4618781 GCA_029204225.1 Diphasiastrum complanatum
CAAAGCTCAAACAAAATCATGTGATCCCTTTTACATCTATTGGTGCTTTTGGTTCTAATAAGCCTTCGCGACAATCAAGTTAAGGCAGATTTACATTGTTGTTAGTCGCTTATAGTATCCCTCATATTGTCCCAAAACGGACTTGAAAATCGCTTCAGAACTCTAACGCATCAGCTTGGATGATTTTGTGTTCTAATCTTAAGTAACTATGACACACGATGCTTCTCAACATTGCCTAACAATCCGGACTTTCTTTACAGCTAATGCATTGGTTTGTTTTCTTTCTGCCCCCAACCCAGCGAGGGCTCTAGCCTTCTGTGTCATAGATCGATTAGTTGCCCAACAAGTCACACAGTACAAGAGTAAGTTACTGGGGAACACAGATTACAGAGAGGCGCCATGGAATCCTGCAAATGTGTTCGTTAAGCAGAGAGACAAATGTCTCATGTCTAGCGCCCACTTATGAAAGGCCTACTTAAATAACAACTTTACTTTACCTTCAACCACTAAAGCCAAATATCTATAATATTATTGGAGCATCTACTACTAGAGTTCAAAATATTTCTAACACCTAGCAAATCACTTGATTACAAATTGCTATCTTAAAAAGCTTATGGTTTACACATTTATTCCTTGTCTAGCAAACAATGAAAAGTTAATTCCATACAAATTTTATTAATCTCATGATCATCCAAATACATCAATCTTCATGTTCTTGAAATGTAAAGGTCTCATGCTACTCATAGTGCTAGCACCCGGGCTACCCCCATTACTAGAGTGGAATCCCAACACAATGAGTTGCTCAACATCCATTTGTAGGTGATAGGAATATGTTAAAAGTGTGGAGCAATATGCAATTGAACTCCCATGCCCGAGGCAATGTGATCCACACACCCATGACCTAACCAAGATGACGACCTCAACCCTAAAATGAGATGTTGTCCCTAGCCCTTAGCCCTAAACCAGCCCTAATCTTAGCAATATTTAAGACATACCTATGATCGAATTTAAATATTAGTTTGTTTTTCTAGGTGCATTTTAATTGTGCATTTCGTTGATTTTTATGTGTTGCTCTATTAGATTGAAACGTGCATAGCTTTTTGGTCTCTTCTATGACCGACATGGGATACTGTAAATATTGTGAATCTTATTTTTTTATTAGTGTGTAAATTTCTTAATGATGTATGCCCAACATAAGGCCTAGGTTATAATCCTTTTAGATATTGGATGTAAAGTAATTCCACCTCATCCATTCCAATAGCACGTTAAGACTTTGTACGTAGTAATCTTCTTCTAATATTCCTAATGAGAGATTTTCTCACAAAGCTACTCCTTCTGATTTTCGTCATATTATTCTCAATAATATGGCTTCATCATCATTTACGGCGATTGTTCATAATCTTACATTTCTCAACTAAGCACTTATCAAGAAATGACACCTGTAACGCAACTTGTTACAAATGTTAATTCATCTTCTTCCTCTTCATTGGATTGGCATATGCTCTTGCTCAATCTTGAACATGTCTAACACTCCTTCAAGCATGTTTGATCATCTAGTTCAAATCGTCTAAGAGAACCTCTAGTAGTTTAAACCCTTTTTGTAAAAAAGCCCAAGGTTGTTGGTGCTCTAGACTAAAATCCATACACTAGTTGAAGTTGTGGTACTATTATAAGCAAACTCTAGCATTGGAAGGTGCTCATCCCAATCCATTTTCTTTTTGCTAACATATGTTCTCAACATTTCTTCCATCTCATGGTTGATTAATCATTTCAGTTTGTCCATCCATCTATAAATAGTTTAAAGTGCTCATATTTAAGTTGGTGTGTAACTGCATAATCGAAAATGGCTCTCCAAAATCCAACACTAACTTTTCTATCCTAGTTATTGTGCCAGCTGACAATGCTTAGTTCGTTGTGACCAAAAAGGTCCATGTACGAGCATTTTAGCTATGTCTTGAGCTTTTACAAAGTGGCTGGAATAAAGTGTGCCATCTTCATTAAGTACTTTGTCATTATCCAACTGACATCATGTCCCTTCATAGTCCTTGGAAACCCTACAATGAGATCCATGTTTTTCCAGTTGTTGATTGGAATTTTCAATGGTTGCAACAATTTGCTTTCTCTCAACCATTATGTGGTTCACCGATTATGTAGCATATGGCATGCCATGTAATATTAACTACATTTTGTCTCTAACATACGAAAATATTGATTAAATACAAATTCTTTAATGGATTTCACTGTAAACAAACACGTCACTCAATGTGAGACAACTTTGGAAGTCACATTGATTGTCTCCATTCTATACTACTAATAATCCTCTCAATGTCTCTTGCTAGGTGTCATGACAACCTCTAGAACATCTTTCTTCTATCTTATTGTGTGTCCACCTTCATTTTTTATTTTTTATCATGTATTAAAAATAGCTTTCCAATACCACAAAAGGTTGTGACCCCATAGCATGAGCCACTATATCATGTGAATTATTCACAACCATTCAACTTTCTCACGTAAAACAAATTGTATAGTCTATGTGATAATGCAAGTACCAAACTGTGTAGTCTATATGGCAATTCAAGTATCAAACCATCACTATTATGAACAATATCCACTTTTAAGATATTAAATTGTATTTTTGTGGATACATTACAGATTTTATAGTTTGAAAAGTTCAAATTATAAAATAGAAAAGATATTTTGACACATTTGAGAAACAAATTTTGAGTAAAAACATTAGCTCATAATATTTTCTTTAGCCTTCAAACATAGGACGCTGATGTGCTAAGTGAAATAGCTAAAAAAAAAAAAATTGCAGTTTTCAAAGATAGCATGCCATCATGCTAAGTGAAATACAAATATTTTTCTTTTTTGCAGCCTCCAAAGACAGCATTCCTACATGCTAGGCGATTCAGCTGGCATACTAGGCGATTCAGCCGCAAAAAATAAATAAATAAGTTTGGTTGGATCGCCTAGCCTGCTGGTGTGCCATCTTTGGAGGCTAAAAATAATTAAATTTAATTTCCTTTTATAATTTGAGATTTCATTATGAGACTTTTAACTATGTACCAAACCACAATTCTTAATAATAAACATTTAAGAAGTGCATATAAAAAAAAGTAGCATACCATGTGATATCTTTTTGTTGAATCATGGCAAGAAAGAAATTCTCAAAATTCCAAGCCCATGAGATTGTCATCGAGAAACATATGCCCTTAGCATCTTTTCCATCGTATGATTAGTTCTTTATGTTTGACCATCCATCTTGAGATGATTAGAAGAACTAAAGCGCAATGTTTTCTCTAGTATATCAATTATGGCCGACAACAATATTTGAGCTAAATCAGAAGCCTTCACGTAAATCTTTACCAAAAAAAACATACCCAATCTGGTAAGATGGTCGACATGTACGCAAATTGCATATTTTATTTATTCATCCACAGTAACCCAACCAAAAAAGTTGTCATGCCCCTAACAAGATTTTGTTGGATTATTCTACTATCGGGAGTGATTCAACCGAATAATCAATCTTTAATCTTCATCCACTCTTATCCAGTTCTGCAATTCTATTTGTGTCTCTACACAATTTGCAGAAATACTTGGGAATTGCTCAACAAGTGTCTCCGACATATCGACGACATCGACGAAAGTCGAAGACTTCAGCCATGTTGATGAACGACTGTTATGTCCTTGTCCAGTATGAATTGGATTTGGAACAATTCCTGACATGGATAGCCTGTCACTCCAGTTGTATATGATTATTAGTTATGCCTCGTGATTCCGGACTAGGCCGATAAAGTAATTATTAATCATACGAGGGCCTAGACCTATATTTGGACATAGGAGCACTTGCATGGTGTTTGACTGCTATACTGCAAGAATAGGCGATCAATAGCTTATTATAGGTTGCATGCAGATCCTAAGACATATATTATCTCCTCTTAGAGAGAATATATACCATGGAAACTTGCTCATCTCCCTATTGGAATTTCAGATTCATGAGCCATGATCGTCTCCTCTCTTGTATTCCTTCACTGTGGCTTCGGGAAGGCCTTCTGATCTTTGATCTTCCATGCCTTTGCTTGATCACCATCTTTTGATTTAAGGTCAGAGCCTTCTACGACATCCCAAAGATCTCTATATATCATAATCATCCGGAGTTTTAACTTCCAAATATAGAAGTTAGATCCATTGAACTTGTCAATGATTCTAGTTTCGTTGGATGGTGAAGACAAAGAGCTACCAATGTGAGACACGTTAACAATAATACAAATATAACAAACTTAATCTCTTGGTTTATTTGAGCTATGCTCTGATACCAATCTGATTGGGCAAGGGAGTATGGAGAACGCGAACGGAGAAGAGAACAAGAATATTTGCGGAATAGCTCTCTCGCTAAAATGGGCTGCTAGATGCAATAATAGTCTAATAGATTGTTAATGCTAAGTGTAGTCATAGCTCAAGCATCTATGCCCAATAGGATCTTGTAAATTAGTTCATACCCACAAAATAAAAAATGAGTACAGTCCACCAAATAGATTAGAAATGGTTTGAGGTATTACTGGAAATCAAATTCAATAAGACGTTCAGTTTTGAAATAGATTGAAAGAGCAGTATGATAGTGCAAGTTCCGTAGGCATCAAAAACAACCATCGTCTGATCAGAAGTTGAGGAGTCGTAGACGTCCATGTTCTGATCAGAGTGAGTGAACAAGTGTTATCAAACAACAATGAAGTGCATTCAATCACAACAAACATACATCTACGTTATACACAGATAGAAAAGCGTGCTACTGCTATATTACACCGAAGCACAACAAAATGGCAGTTACAATTAGAATAACGGCATAACTGGAAGGCTCAAAGTCATTCGCCTCATTGATAGAGCATCATGTAAAGTGTGTCTGGATGTTCCCATTATAGACTTCATCTATGTATTAATTACAATAAACGTTTGTCACCTAATTAGACAAGTCGTTGTACTTGGAAGTATTTGGCTCGTGTGACAACTTTACATTGCGTACATGGTCAACGAATTGGGGAATGTTAACATGGACGAAGACGTTGCAAATTGTCGCACTTCGCATTTTAGGAAAGGTGGTTTTCTCTCACTTCACATTTTTGAGAAGTGGTTGGGAACGTTCCTCGTTCAAAATAGACTGTCGCATTTTTTGGGAAAATGCAAAAAAGCCGACAAATAACTTACTTCTTTGAAATACTTGAAAATAAGTTGTCAAAAAATTGTCGCATTTTTTGGGTGTCGCAAAAAGTGCAAAAATTGCAAGCTATGCAGAAAAACAGACTATGCCGAAACATAGTGTATTTCTGCAGACTTGTTCTAAATGCTAATTCATGGAAGTCCTTGGAGATGGCCAAGTCCTCAATGAATTCAAATTATTGAACTTAGCATCTAAACTTGAAATTATGATAGGATTGGTTACCCGTTGTTGGAGATCAGCCAGAAGCCCATTTGTAGACGTTCTTCAAATACTTTGGTTGTCTAAGTTATGATTCCTGTAGGTATTGGATGAGCAGACATAGAACCAAAGTTGGTTTCACCTGACCCTAGATCAACGATCAATAAACATGCATGAAGGATCTTGAAATTAGTATTCACCAAGGAGACAACTATGGACTTAATTTCCAATAGTCCCCCTTAAGGTCACGGATTTGCAAAATCCAATGAGATGAGGTAAGAGTTGATTCTATCAAACCATGCTCTTGTGGCCTGCTTTAGACCGTATATTGCTTTGTGTAGTTTGCACACTTTGTGCTCTTGGCTTTTGACTTCGAATCCTTCCGGTTGGAAGGTATACAGCTCTTCCTTGACATTGCCATTGAGAGACGCTATCTTGACATCCATTTCGTGTATTTCAAGGTCTTCGATAGCTGCTAATGCAATCAAAGTCCTAATTGACTGCATCTTGAGGACAAGACTGAAAATTTCTTGGTAATCCACTCATTGAACTTGAGTGAATCCTTTAGCCACCAACCATGCTTTCCATTTAGCAATGAAACCATCAAAGCTGATGTTCTTCTTGAAGATCCACTTTTTGTCGATAACTCTCTTGTGAGTGAGGAAGTCGACAAGTGTCCAGGTCTGGTTCATCAAAAGTGAGTTGTACTCGCTTTCCATAGCTTCTTGCCATTGAACAGCATCCTTGGAGTTAATGGTTTCGACTAGGATCTTTGGTTTATGATGAAGTCTAGAATGATTGAGGTGTATACCTCTCAGGAGCTGTCCTAGCCCGTGAGGATCTACGGACACTTGGTTGACTAGGATGCGATGGTGTTTCTTCTTGAATTTCTCCAGATCTGCTCGAGCTAACTTGGTCTGGTCTTATGACAGATACTCGTTGTGGGTATTTCCTATACGATAATAAATTAGTGGGTCCCACCACTAAAGCTACTGCTGGCCAAGCCTTATCAAGTGGGCCCCACCACAGTAGAGTAGAGCAATAAGTGCGAGGGCACTGACATCCTACACGTATAAGCCCCAACCCAATGAGCACAAGTAGCAAGTTGTAATTCTAGTAGGAATAACAAACTAGGGGCTTAAAAGTCTAAAATGATATTAGACGCCTTAAGTCAAGTTGCAAATAAAAAAGCTAGAAGGGCCCAAATAAGAACTCACAAATATTTGAAGCCCTAGGGAGAAAAATGAGCGAGCAAAGATGACGAGGCGAGAAGGACTCGTAGGAGGTTCTCAAGCGGGCTGTGTGTAGAGGCCGTTGAGAGATCTCCAATTTTGTGGAATGATTTTTGTGGCCAATAAGCACCTGGTTTTATGGAAGCGAAAGAAGATCCACACTTTTCCAAGTGCCAAGCGGAACGACATCATCTAACATGTGTTGTAGTGGGTCTTGCAACACATGTTAGAGGTGGATAATGTTATCAGATTCTAGAGAATCCCCCCGATGCCGAGCCAAGCTGAAACACAGAACATCTCTCACCCAAGACCGAGGAGGTCTCAGAAGGAGGAGAGTAGGAAGAAATTGAGAGGCGAGCATGAGAACCAAGGATTACAGGTTAAGTCTATGTGAGCCTACATGGTGAATCCCAGAGAAGGAATGCCATGTAGGAGCTAGTGACATTCCTAGGCAATGTAAATAAATCTAGACCCCTCTTAAATAGAGTGAGTGAGCTACCTTTTCATGGTGACCTCTAGTGGAAGAGCTATTTCCACTTGTAATTTCTAAACTAGTGGAATTGCCACTTAGGCTACACATGGGCAGCCCTCTTGCTTATTTAAAGGCCCCCCTCTCTTGTGAGAGAGCTTTTATTGTATTGTCACCTCTGAACCATTAATCAAGAAGATCCTCCACGAGTTATTGGCAATTGGAAAGCTCCTTGTTCATGGCTATTGTTTTGAGTGAAATTCCTACGAACATGCTTTGATCTCTTTGTTGTGGTTGTGGAATAATCTAGATTTCCTACTTTCTTTCTTGCAATATGGAATGTAGATGTGGATTAGTCTTCTTGTTTCTTGTTTATGTAGTTTCAGCATCTAGGTAAACTAAATAGGCTGAGATTGTGGTTCAATTCCTGCAGATTCACTAACAATCCTATCCTTGATTGTTCTTGGGTATTCCAAGAATCCAAAGATGTGTATTTCTTGATTCGCATGTGGTGGCCATTTCCTTGGTAATATCACTACTTAGAAGATTTTGAGAGCACGGTATTGGTGGGCTACTCTATTCAAAGATTGTCATGACTATTGTATGAGGTGTGATATTTTCTAGAGGGTTGGTCATGTTGACAAATGAATGAGACCTCTGATAACATTGACATCACAACTGCCATTCGAAAAGTGGGGCATTGATTATGTTGGTCCCATTAAGCCTTCCTCCATCGGCCAAAAGAGCTATATTATTGTTGCAACAAACTATTTTACCATGTGGGCGAAAGCCAAGGTAGTGAAACAGGATAATGGAGCAGAGACAACCAAGTTGTTGATGGAGAATATTGTATGCCGTTTTGGAACTCCACGCAAACTGGTATCGGATAGAGGTACTCACTTTTTAAATAAGATGATACAAGATCTAACCAAACGACTTGCTATCAAGCATAACAAAACAACACCATACAACTTGCAGGCAAATGACCAGGTTGAGAGCACTAATAAGAAGCTGATGGAGATTGTCAAGAAGACAGTCTCCGATGCTAAGCGGGATTGGGACTCAAAAGTACCAGCGGCTGTTTGGGCCTACAATATAGCTTTCAAAACTAGTACCAGGCAATCTCCTTTCCTCCTGGTTTATGGTACTGAGATACAGTAGCTTGCTGGTTTTGTATGGACAACAATAGTACTTTATCATTTGATTCATGTTTGATCAAGTTCTATTAGAGTTTGCATCTCATTTTGTGTGTAGATGCTGATTTTTGGTGACATTGGTAGGACATCTTCTTTTGTAATCCAAGATCTTTTTGTGGATTGGATCATAACACTAAATATTGAAATCAGGTTTTAAATGCATAACTCAACAACTGAAAAGAATGCAAAACTCAACAAGTGAGCCTCAATGATAATATGTATATTGATTAAGGAGCATACTTATGTAGGAAATAGAGTGATATAAAGATATCCAAAAAACTAACATAACCTGAAAATCAGGATTTTGGGTGGTCTACTCTTTGGTTATCAGGATTGTGATCACAATAGCTTGCAAGCATGTGGCAAGTTTGAAGAGAGCAGTCTAGAACTGTAAGCAAAACAAAAATCCTAATGCTATGAAGAAACCTAGATTCAAAGGCATAAATTTGGGGTTTTTCTTGAGAATTCCCTAACTTGAATTAGACAACCTTATTGTCCTGCATGAATGAAAATCTGAAGACTGTAGAAAGTGGTGTCCAATGCAGTGTTTTTAGAAGAGTGTTATCTTCCATGTTATAACCAAAGCATCAGAACTGGACACATAGAGAGGAGGATGCAAATGTGCTGGTCAGTACTAGAGAATAATCAAATTCAGTAAGTAAATCATGATTTTTCTAGGTATCTGCTAAATTTAAATTGAATCTATTGATCTAAATGAGTTAACTATTGCTGAACTACCCAATCTAAGCTAAGCATCTCATCAATCAAACCAGTTAATAAGGAGTCTTGATGGGAATTTTGTCAATAATGTCTAATAATGAGTAAAGGACCCAGTTTTCAAACTGCATGATCAAATTTTAGATAATACATAATGGTTTGCATTACCATCAAATGCGATTGCATCTTGTGTGAATGGTTGATGCTATTTCTACTTTTTGTTGTTGATAATATGCCGGTGAGTTTATGAGTCGTAGGTTTGAAAATAGCCATCTTATTAATGGGGACAATGTCATTATGTATTCCATGTTCTCTAATTTTCTTGTAAGTGCCTCCACTTACCTTTGTTTTTCTAGTTATGTGAAAGTTGCAAGATGGACTGAGGAATTTCTGGTGGTGTACAATTCGATGGGGGCCTTTTGTTTTGTTTGGATTTTTTCTTTAGATATGTTTCAGGCTAAACATTGCATAACTTAAAGTTGGTGAGAATGTGCTAAGCTCAATATTGATGGGATGCTCATCCACGTATTTGTTTCATTCATGCAGACATTAGACATTTGCAATTAGTTTCATCAAAGCTATTTCTTGACGATAGAACAAGAGATTTTTGCTGTTCTCACAAACACATTTCACAAACTAGGATTCAAATTACATATCTTTTTACTACAGCTAGTGAGACTATAAGTTCATTGCATTGAAATACATGGAATCAGTTGTAAATGAGTACATTGCCAACAAATGATCCTTGACCAAGTGTTGTGGGAGTCTATGGTTTAATACTATTTTCTGTCATATTTTGTCGTAGTCTTCTTCCTGGTATATAATGTAGTGAAGTATGTTTGGTTGTAAAATATTGTTACCAGGTGAATTTGTTTCTTGCTTTGTGAGTTCATGATATTTGCCTAATTGACAACGTACATGTGCAAGTTTACAGCCATTTATGGACATTTCGACTATGCTAGTGAAAGCGCAACATTGAGCCAAGTTACACTTTTGCATTTTACATAACGTTTGCTATTTGAATCCGGATGGAATTGATCAGACTTGAATCTTGGGAGACATTGTAGCTAGTAAAAACTTTAACTTGTTACTCTATTAGTTACCACCTTTTCGACATGCATCTTTGTGTTTGTGATTGCAAAAACTTTAAAAGGATTAGGGTTTGAGTATGGAGAGTTTTGTTGATATATGCATATGTTGTTTCGAAGGAGTTAAATCATGAACGGATAAAAAAGAAGCAACAACAAGAGGATGAAATGCAAGCTTTTAAAGGTACACACCATAAATATGAAAAATTTCACACTCACTATTCGAATGTGATTTTGCACTTTGGTATCTCGTATGACACTTGCTATGTTTTGTAGGGATATCAAAAGGGAGACCATGTTAACTTGCTCGTTGAGGATAGGGTCGTCGGTGAGGGTGAGGTATTTCAAGCAGAGTCCAGTGAAATGCTTCACGGTAGGCCATTGCCCCTAAATCACATTTCAATCTTTGTGTATGCATGTCATGATGATGTCGTGCAACTACCTAATCCGATCAAGAATGCTGACATGTATACCCTTCGCGATGCAGTTAAGAGTTGCATTGCTTGGCCCATTGATAGGCTGGTAAGTTATCAATTATATATTTATTTTTTTATGTTCAACTATGTCATTAATGGTTTTTAGGTGAAGGTGAAAAGCTTGCTACTAGTTTATTTGATTTATGCGCGGTAGCTTTATTTCTGAAATGTCACTCCTAATTCAAATTTTTGAGTGTTCCCAACTATTGGGAGGGAATATTTTGATATTTTAAAAATTATACTTTAACTATGGTTAAGCACTAGTGACATTTGATGTGACTAAAATAAGGTAGATTCATTTTCATGGAAAGTAGTGCAGACAGATGCATAAAGAAGTTATAAAATGATATTTTAATTACTTCATTGTTATTTTTCTCTCTCCTACATGTCATTTCTTACTTTGGGCCCATTTTTTCTCTAATGGAGAGGCTGGTCAATCTGGTGCATGTGCGTGTAGCAGATTATCCCACTCTTTGGCTATCGCATCCAGACACTAAGGGGATAAAGTATACCCATAGAGCTCTCACTAGTGGATGCTTGATTTTGGTGATTATAGCTACATGATGCTAGTGTGATCCCTCTCTCCTATTAAGCTTGTTTGAGTCATTGCTTGGGGGCTAGATCCGATCGATCTAGGTTTGGTTGGGTTCATTTATCCCATCTGATTCCCTTTGTTTCCTTTGTTCAGCTGCCATTCTAGTTCTTGTAACTAAGGTTCATTTAGTAATATTAGTTGTAGATTGCTTCTTGTTCATCTTTAAATTTCATTTGAGCTAATGTGGATCTATGTTTGTGAATCTTGTTCACAATTGGAGGCATATTGCTATTCCTTTTAGTTTTGACAGTCTATTTGAGGGATAAGAAATAATAAAACAAAGGGTGGATGCTCAATGACTTATCACACCTATAGACCTTCCATTGAAAGTTCCATGTGCTATGTGTCAACTAGCTAGATCAAAACCTTCGTGCTAAGTGCCAATCTCTCATTGGCTATCCACGTAAGAGTTTTGGTAAAAGGTATTATGAACCCTTTGGGAATCATATGCACAATATGCTATTTAAGATTGTTTTAAGATCATACATATAAAAAATAAACACTTGGCATTTGTGTGATTTGAAAATCTAGAGTTTTTACATTGTTAAAGGAGTTCGCTCTCATGGAATAGAAAGTCTAGTGTTGAGTGCCTTTTGTTAGATGGATTTCATATTGTGTGGAAAACATAGCTTTTTTTTGTTGTTTAAGATGCTTTGAAATCAAAATAAAACATAATTTGCAATATAGGACAAGATTGTTTTGAGTTTTTACATTCTTTGAATATAGTGGAGTTTGGCCCTCAAGAATATCTAAGACTTTTGTGCATATAAGAATCTACCTACTTTATGTTTTTACACTCTAAGAAAGTGGTGGCCTTCAAATATTTTCTACGTGTTTTTCTTACATTCTTGGGAAGTATTGGCTCTGAAGACTTTCACATAATTGAAAACCAAAGGCTTGAGGTCAATACCCTTGGGTGGGATGTTTTCAAATTACGGAAAGTCCTTGGGCCTCAACCTTCCACTATATAAAATCTCTCACATAAGAAAACAAGTGTTTATTTAAGTTAGCATACACCCAAAGAGAACAAAAATGAAACCCAATTTCATTGCTCAAAAGTTGAGGATAAAGTCAACTTCTTTCTTCAAATTTTGATTTCAAAAGAGTGTGAATTATGTTGACCTTTAAAGAATTGACAAAGATATATGGAGGATTTTAAACTCAAGGTTTCTAATAAGTAGGATTCATTCGCACAAAATAATCTTCAAAAACTTAAAAAAATTTTATATGATTTTGCTTGCATTTACAAATTACATACAAGGGAGTCAATGTGCGAGGGAAAAAAAAGACATAAAAAACTTTGAACAATTGGTGTATTACATCATCATATGGTAATGTGATTGCCTCAGTTAACCTTTCGTATAGAAAAAAGTCATTGAGTGAGGGCTTCAAGTTGAGCTCAAAGGAAGGGCAGTGAAGGCCCCTATCTTAAGGTATCATTAAGGATTAACACCAAGAAGGCTTTTGTTATTTTTTCATGCTCAAATTTCTATGGGCATAATGTCTGACTTGGATAGGTTGTTACGACTATAATGCCTTATCTAAGCTTGCTCTAGCTAGAGCTTCAGCTATTTATGTACTACATATCGACTGGGAGCAAGCTCAATATGAGCTTATAGCCGCACTCGAGTTACAAGATCGATGAGGCCTATTACATGTTGGTGTATGATGTGAAATAGTGGTCTACGTGGTCTACGATTGATTGCGACTGCAGCAGAGCCATGACAGAAGCAGAACATGAGAGACGATTACGATGTAAACAATGTCTCTACCAACAATAAGAAAAACAATTATGAACATAATAATAACTACGATTTCAGGAGCGTGGATTGACTAGGGAACAGAATCAAAAACTTGGTGTCCTTTTGGGTTATTAGAGTAGGAGTCTGAGATTGCCGTAATAGCAGGATTGCGAAGCATTAGGCATCTTGGACAACCATGCGATCCTCTATCTCTGATAACTGTGTTTGTGTGCAAGAGAGTGAGAGAGACAATTGCATTCAATCAAGAACGTAATAATTGAACAGTAGCAACTCTGTATAAAAGAGAGAATTGTAACACAATACAGTAGCATTGATAAGCGCGTATTCCTATTACAGATTCTGAAACAATGGCCACAGTTCTCGCTCTCTCTCTCTCTCTCTCTCTCTCTCTCTCTCTCTCTCTCTCTGTATAAAATCACTAACTCTAAAGAGTTAGTTACTTAAGACCTTTAAGTCATTTGATCGCTCTGTGCATCTACAGATTGTTCAACTCAATACTCTCTATCTCTCTCTATCTCACCCCTTCTCTTCGCTCAAATACATATATATAGTTGTCAGAGTCTTTTGATTTATTGTAATTACAGTTTACAAGATGATTAACAGCCGTTTAAACAAGATCTATAGATCTGTTATTGGAGCATGGTGAAGGAGGAGAAGTACAGAGAGTAACGTATCCTCAGTATGCATCGTAGTGGAAGGATGTAGGCCGAGATGGCCATAGTCTGTCCGCAGTCGTTTGAACAACCACTGGTTGTTTGTTCAGCAGGTGATCGTTTGCTTCCTTCATTGGTAATCGTAAGTGATAACTTACAGAGCTAAACGATGAGACGGGTCAACTTCGTTGGGCTGATATCGTAGGAACTCACAAATCGTTGTCACTGGTCGACTTCGTTGATAACCATAAGTAGGTTGCCTATGTTTTCAAACAGTTGTGGAGAGTTGACTTTGGTCATGGCTTCCATCGTAGGAAATTGTTTTAGGTCACTTGCGGTGGTCGACAGGATTTTAGATTCCATTGCCATTGAAGATTCCGCAAGTGCTCGTAGATAGTAACCTATGAGTTTTAACGACTCCCTGTGGTTTGTGGTTTCTTGCAGTTTGCGGTTTGAGTCGTGCTTCTCCGCGAATGTTGATTTAACAGTGCCCTTCGTCAGACCGTAATCTAGTGATGGCTTTGCGGCTCTGCCTGATTCGACTTTACGTGTATTTTTGTAGACTGTTTCAGAGAGAGAGAATTCTTGAGAGTAGAAGGAGGCGAAGGGATGAGTAGTATTGCTACGAATCTGGACTCAAGTTGGGTTTTAACTATTCTACTAGAGTAGAATGTTTATTCCTTGACAATGTTTTTGTCAGAATGTCGGCCAACATACTGTCTGTGTGATAGTAACTTAGTGCAACGTCTTCATTCTGAACCTTCTCTCTGAGAAAATGAAGTTGAACCTCTATATGTTTGGTCCTTGTGTGAGTTAGTCGGTTCAACGACTGAGCTATACAGCTCTGATTGTCGCACTAGAAAATAGTTGGACCAAACTGTGGAAATTTCAGATCCTGTAGTAGTCTTCTAAGCCATAAAATCTCCTTCACTACTGACGTAGCTGCGACATATTTAGATTCTGTGGAGGGAGACAGAGAAATGGATTTTGCTTTCTGTTGTTCCATGAGATGGGTCTTCCTGTGAGGAAACAAATGTAGCCTGATGTGGATTTTTTGGTATCCATGTCTCCTGCCCAATCTGAGTCTGAATAAGCAATCAAAGAGAGTGCAGCTTCTATATTTCTGTTATAACTCAAGGCATAGTGCTTTGAGGCTTGAATGTACTTCAGAACTCTTTGTAGAGCTTTCCAGTGTTGTAGGCCTGGATTAGACATGAATTGCGATAGTGTTCTTACAACATATGCTAGATCAGGTCGTGTGCAAATCATAAAGTACATGAGAGAATTTACGATAGACTGATAAGGGTAGTTGAACATTTCTTGCTGATCTGCCTTTGTTTTGGGGCACATGTGTCTGGACAACTTGCATCCTAGATCCATAGGAGTGTCTATGGGCTTGCAATCCTCCATGCCGTATCTTTGAAGTACATTAAGTAAGTAGGATTGTTGGCTTATGGTGATCCTTCTGCTCGCGCGATCTCTGTGAATCTCCATTCCAAGTAGGTAATGGACTGGACCTAAATTAGTCATCTCAAACTCTGATGAGAGTAAGGACTTGGTCTCTTGCAACAACTGATTTGAATTGCTAATGATTAGAGAATCATCAATGTATAGTGCTATTATAACATGGCTTGGCCCCTTTGGTTTTAGATACACATTTGAATCTGCGGTGCAGGAGGTAAAGTCGTGCTACAACAAGAAACGATTTATTCTAACATACTAGGCCCTTGGAGCATGCTTCAGACAGTATAATGCCTTATGTAATTTGCATAGTAGATGCTCCTTGCCTTGAGGTAACCTTCTGGTTGATAGATGTAGACATCTTCTTGTATGTATCCGTGTAAGAATGTCGTCTGGACGTCTATTTGGTGAAGATATAACCAATAAGTACAAATAGACTGATGTTTTACTACTAGATTGAAGGTCTCAATCAAGTCTATTCCATATATTGTTCAAAGCCTAGTAACCACCAGTCTAGCTTTCCATTTGGATATCTGGCTTAAGCTTCAGCTTAAAGATCCACTTAGAATCAATTGGCTTTACACCTATAGGATGAATGACAAGACTCTAGGTCTTGTTCTTCATTAGAGATTAATACTCAGCATCCATGGCAGCTTTCCATTTGTCTACATCGGGGATTGATAGTGCTTCTGTTATAGTGGGAGGTTCGTCATGACTGATGAAAGCTTGAGGGATGAAGCAGTCAAACTATTGTCGTTGTCTCACAGATCTTCGAACTGCAGGTGCTTGATCAGACGATTCTCCTTGGTGAATGATTGGGATTGTAGTATCTTGCGGTTGAACGATCGTGGGTCTAGGCCCATCGACGGTAAGTGGAGCTGTTGGGATGAACTTCGTTGTTTGAACAGTCGGTCGTAGCCTATCAATGGAAGGTGGAGCTACTATGGTAGTCTCTTGTATTGGTTGCTTCTGCTTGAAATCGTAATACTTGTCTTCAAGGAAGACAACATCGCGACTGATTGAGATCTGGCCCGTAACCACATCGTAAACATGATATGCCTTGTGTGAAGTTGAATAGCCGATGAAGATGCTTTTACAACTTACTGGGTCCAGCTTCTCCTCAAATCAGATGGCACTTGTGCATAGCAGAGACATCCGAAAACACCCAGGTATTTCAATCTTGGTTTGTAACCGTAGTAGGCTTCAAACGGTGTCTTGGAATCAACTGCTTTAGTGCTAGAGTAATTTTGCAGATAGCAATCCGTAGAGATAGCTTCTGCCCAAAAGGTTTGAGGCAAATGCGAATTTACTGTCATGGATCGTGCAACTTCCTATAGTGTGCGGTTCTTCCACTCTGCTACTCCGTTCTGTTGTGGAGTGTAGCTCGTAGTAAACTGGTGGTGCACACCACATGAAGATAGGTAGTCCTTCATCTCTTTTGACAAGAACTCTCCCGCTGAATCAGACCGTAGGGCCTTGATTTTCTGACCAGTTTGATTCTCAGCGTATTGCTTGAAGTCTTTGAAGCAACAAAATGCTTCTGACTTATTCTTTATGAACATAACTCTGGCAAATCAGGAGTGATCATCAATGGATGTGATAAAATATAGAGCTTGACCTAATGAGGTAAGCTCATAGGACCACATAAGTCACTGTGTATCAGTGACAAGATGGACTTCACCCTTTTGGCTTGTCCTCTGAGAAATCTCGTTCTAGGTTGTTTCCCTAGTAGACAATTTTCACAGATAGTTTGATTAGCTGTGGTGACATCAATTATATTCATGTCCTTGACCATTTTATTGTGATGCATATACAAGATTGAACACATGTTTAAGTGACCTAATCTTTGATCCCATAAATTAGCATCTGAACAACTCACAGAAAGTGCAACATTGTGACTCAGTATGTACAAATTTCCTTCTCTGTAAGTAGAGAGGATTTCCTTTGAGTTCTCATCTAAAATAGTACATCGGTTGGCAGTAAACAAAGCTCTATAGTCCTGATTTGTGATCTTGCTAATAGATAAAAGGTTATTTGTTAATTTGGGTACATAAAGTACTCCATTAAGCTTCCTAGTGATGCCATCAGAGAACTGTAGTTGAATAGACCCTTGGCCTTCAACTTGGTGTGAACTGGAGTCACCAAAGAAAATGTACTTTGATTCTGTAGTTGTGAGTGTAGAGAAGAGGTCCTTGCATGGCATCATGTGCTGAGAAGCACCTAAATCGAGATACCATTGATGGGCATCTCTACTGGATTGATCTTGTACCATCAGTGCCTTCTCTTCATCTTGAGATCCTTTGACTGTGTCAGAGTTGCCTTCTTGGTGTTGCTGCATCTTCTTCTTTTCTTCATTGTGCTTGAGGATGCGACAGTCCTTGATGTCGCGGTTGGTTCTTTTGCAATATCTACAAAATAGTTTGGTCTTGGACGATGAGTGACTATGCTGCTGGTTGTTCTACCTTTGTCTTCTTATCCTTGAAGCCTTTCTTCTTCTTGGATTGCTGCTTGTTTAAATAGAGTGCCATGGATTTGGTACTCATAGATGTGGACAAGCTTTTCCTCCTAACTTCTTCCTGCAACAAACTTGCAGTCAAATTTTGGAGAGATAGCGCAGGGGTATTGCTCAGAAGCAACACTAAATTATCGTAGGAGGATGAAAGACTGCAGGAAGAGACATGATAGAGTCTTCTTCTGAGGTCGGGGAACCTATTGCAGCCAGTTGGTTCAGCAATTGTTTGAACTCGTTCAAATGGTCGCTGACTGAGGTGCTTTCACTCATTCTGAGTGTCAGTACCTTCTTCCTCAAGAAGAGGTGAGTCGAGACATCTGAGGTCTCGTAGATGCTAGTGAGTGTATCCCATGCTTCTTTGGAAGTAGTGTAGTTGGATACATGAGCAATTCGAGTGTCTTTAAGGTCTAGAGATACAATGGCAAGAGCGTTGCCATCCTTGGCTTCCCAAGCTGGGAGCTGTTCGGGTTCTGCCTGTCTGGCTATAGAACCGTTGACGTATTCCTATAACTCCTTTTCAATCAAGATCATCCTTACTTTGAACTTCCACATGTGGAAGTCATCTTCGTTGAATTTATTGATCAAGCGGATCTCTGAGGTGCCTTCCATAGTGATCGAAATTATACACGAACAACTTAGAATAGCTTTTGAAATAAAATTTGGACTCTAGTAATCCATCGAACCAATGCTCTGATACCACTTCTGTTGGTGTATGATGTGAAATGGTGGTCTGCATGGTCTACGATTGATTGCAATTGCAACGGAGCCATGACGGAAGCAGAACATGAGAGATGAGTACGATGTAAACGATGTCTCTACCAACAGTAAGAAAAACAATTATGAACACGGTAATAACTGCGATTTCAGGAA
Source organism: Diphasiastrum complanatum (assembly GCA_029204225.1). Lineage (NCBI taxonomy): Eukaryota > Viridiplantae > Streptophyta > Lycopodiopsida > Lycopodiales > Lycopodiaceae > Diphasiastrum > Diphasiastrum complanatum. Next base: position 4,269,471 of record CM055112.1, read on the forward strand.
TGTGGATTGACTAGGGAACGAAATCAAAAGCTTGTTGTCCTTTTGAGTTGGAGTCTGAGACTACCGTAACAGTAGGATTGCGAAGCATTAGCCGTCTTGGACAGCCATGCGATCCTCTGTCTCTAATAACCGTGTTTGTGTGCAAGAGAGTGAGAGAGACAATTGCATTCAATCAAGAACGTAATAATTGAACAATAGCAAATCTGTATAAAAGAGAGAATCGTAACACAGTACAATAGCGCTGATAAGCGCGTATTCCTACTTACAAATTCTGAAACAATGGCTACAGTTCTCTGTGTGTGTGTGTGTGTGTGTGTGTGTGTGTATAAAATCACTAACTGTAAGGAGCTAGTTACTTAAGACCTTTTGGTCGTTTGATCGCTCTGTGCATCTACAGATTGTTCAACTCAATACTCTCTATCTCTCTCTATTTCATCCCTTCTCTTCGTTCAGATACATATATATAGTTGTTAGAGTCTTTTGATTTATTGTAATTATAGTTTACAAGATGATTAATAACCGTTTAAACAAGAACCGTAGATCCGTTATTGGAGCGTCATGAAGGAGGAGAAGTACAGAGTAACGTATCATCCGTATGCGTCGTAGTGGAAGGATGTAGGCTATGATGGCCGTAGTCTGTCCGCAGTCGTTTGAACAACCGCTGGTCGTTCGTTCAGCAGGTGATCGTTTGATTCCTTCATTGGTAATCGTAAGTGATAACTTACGGAGCTAAACGATGAGATGGGTCAACTTCGTTGGGTTGATATCACAGGAACTCGCAAACTTGCGGTGGTCGACGGGATTTTACGTTCCGTTGCCATTGAAGATTTCGCAAGTGCTTGTAGATAGTAACCTACGGGTTTTAACGACTCCTTGTGGTTTGCGATTTGAGTCGTGCTTTTCCATAAACCTTGATTTAATGGTGCCCTTCAGTCAGACCGTAATCTGGAGATGGCTTTGCAGTTCTGCCTGATTCGACTTTGTGTATATTTTTGCAGACTGATTCAGAGAGATGGAATTTTTGAGAGTAGGAGGAGGGCGAAGGGATGAGTAGGAGAAGATTAAACTCCAACATTACAAGCAATATTTTGCTTGCTCCAAGCCGATACACAACATAATCAATGAATGGGGAGTCAATAAGTCATCTCTTTCAAGAAGGGAGCTTGGGCTCTGAACAAAGGAGAATGTACCACATCAACAAAAACTCTTCGAACATCGATCATTGATACAATATTGGCAAAGCCTAATTTGAAAGATTTCAATGACAAAAGTCTTGAATTGTAAAGTTTTGAAAGCAACAATTCATAAATACAAAATACAAAAAAATATGCAAGATTTTAGATGTGATCTCCAAGCACACTACTTCTCACACTTTCACATAGGGGTGAGGGCCTGGTTGTATATTGAGGCCTAGATCTCTTTTTGACACACGTAATGCCTTGTGCTCAAGTGTCCTTTGTATTTTGGGACCACCTCCAGGAGCATAATGTCCATCCAATTTTCTCTTTCTTAGGAATCTATCATTCTCTCTCCTCTCTCCGGTGGAATGCACGTTTTCTCTCCTCTCTCCGGTGGAATGTGCATGTGCTATGTGGCAGCCCGTCATTGGTTGTCCACATCCACATTCCACCACAAACGTAAAAAAATTTGCAAAAAAAAAAATGGCAAAAAATCGAAAAAAAAAAAAAAAAAAAACTGGTCCACGCGTACGGCCGTACCGTACGGCCAAAAAACGACAAAAAAAAAAAAAAAACCTTCGCACAATGGCATTACGTGGGGGAAGGCCCAAAGCCCTCAGGCCTTCCTTGCTAGTCGGGGCCTGCCCTCGAGCTCCCGCCCTCGGGCAAGGGCCCTCCCAGCAAGGAAGGCCCTCAGGCAGGACCTTCCCCCCCACGTAATGCAAGGTGCTCAGGTTTACTTTGTCTTTTGAAAGTACCTCCTCGAGTGGAATATGCATGCAACTTTTTTTTTTTTCGAAACCCACCATTCTCTCTCTACAATGTGCATTCTCTCTTTACTAAATGTGCGTTCTCTCTCCATCCATGTGCGTTCCTTTCCCAGTATGTGCGTTCTCTTTCTACGGAATGTGCAGTCTCTCTCCACCTTCTCACTTTGCATTACGTCATGGAAGTCTCGTGGGTCTCCAAAGGCCTTCCATGCAGGTCGGGCCCTGCCTAGGGCAAAGGCCCTCCTTGCTAGGAAGGCCCTTGAAGAAGGCCTTCCACCATACAAGAAAGATGCCATTGCATTGGATTACGACAGAAATGCCCATCCCATAAAAAATAATCCAAAGAGTCGGTGAAGCACACTTTGCGTGCACGGTACGCCAGTGCCTTTGACGTTCTGAACAGACCTACTGATTAGGGTAGCCTCCTGTACTTATTAGGCTGTCCACCACTCACTCTCCGACTCGGTTTTACTTTTTCCAAGCAAACCTACGGATTAGGTCAGCCTGTACTTGTAGGGGTAGCTCATATAGTAACTGCAATTGATATATTTATGGGTGAAATCAGATCTGTGTGGTTTGATGATAGATCTGTGTGGTTTGATGTGGATGCGGCCTCCCGCAGCCACATCAAGCACAGTCTCAAAATCTGGATTCTTTCCCCTTATGCCTCTGTACATGAGCGACGAGTCACTCGTCGTTTGACAGGATTCACTGTATCTGCTATAAATTTGCTCGCAATTGCACCAATCTGATCACTGGAAGTTCCTTCCTTCACAACTTTTGCCTTTTTGCACATGAATTTTAGTAGCTCGTATCGATACAGGATTCTCATCAGTATCCATTGTCAATCTGCTGGCAATTTCACTAATTTCATTTGGGTCAGATCCCTCCACATGCTGTCAAATTGCTCCTATAGGATATGTGGCATCTCTTTTTGGGTTGCTTGCATTCTTAAAATCTGTGGTGCCGCCAGAGCTATGGAATACTTTTTTCGACTTGGCTAAATCCTATCTCTCCTTCCTGAATAAGTACATTAAATTTGATAGCACTTTTTATATTTACGGGTATGAAGATAATTTCAAACGCAACGAGCTCTACTCTGGTGTCCGTTGGCATTTGAGCTCCCTCAGCTCCACCCATGCAGCGGCTGCAAACCTCTTCAGTGCCTCTGAGACCAGCAAGATCCGGTTCCGCCTTGCCGAAAATGAGGAGCTGGTGGAGGTGTTTGATGGAGTGGCAGTGCGGTGGCAGCATCATGTGAATCGCAGAAAAGAAGAGGACGACGAGTTGTTCTTTTCTTTGAGGATGCGTGCTTCCGACAGGCAGCGGTTGCTGGGAAACTTTCTCAACTACGTGAGGGCACATGGGAAGGAGGTGGAGAGACAGAGCAGGGAGAAGCTTCTGTATACTTCAGACTTTAATAGATCTATACCATTTCATCATGCCGCTACTTTTGACACACTGGCTTTGGATCCAGTGCAGAAAAAGGAGATAATGGATGATCTGCAAGAATTCATGGAGGGGGAAGAGTTTTACAAGAGAGCTGGAAGAACGTGGAAGCGCGGCTACCTGCTATACGGTCCTCCAGGAACAGGCAAATCCAGCATGATCGCTGCCATTGCCAATTTCACAGGCTATGATGTATATGATCTTGAACTTACGGGAGTTTCTGACAACAATGACCTCCGCCAGTTGCTCATGAAGACAAATAACAAGTCTATTATTGTTATTGAAGATATAGATTGCTCGTTGGATCTGTCTGATCGTGCCAGTAAATCTACTCATGTCAGTCAGAACTTGCATTCTAAAGAGGATGGGAAGAAGGAAGATACTAGCCAAGTCACTCTTTCGGGATTGTTGAACTTCACGGATGGCCTTTGGTCGTGTTGTGGAAGTGAGCGAATCTTCGTATTCACCACTAATCACATTGACAAACTCGACTCTGCTCTGCTCCGCCCAGGACGCATGGACATGCATATTCTCTTGTCCTACTGCACCTTCTCTGCATTTAAGGTGTTGGCGAAGAATTACCTTGAGGTGTTAGAACATGATCTATTTGAGGAGATAGAGAGAGAAATGGAAGGGTCGAATTTGACTCCTGCAACTATCAGTGAAATACTTACTCAGCACAAAAAGAAGCCCACCATCGCACTTGAGGGTGTCATCGCAGCTCTGAAGTCGGCAAAATCCGAAACACGAAGCTAAGAAGGTTGCAAGTCTTAAGAGAACTAAGCAAGCCGATGAAAGGACCAGTCTTAAAACTGCCAGAGTTGGTTTGTTCCAAGATATGTAGTTCGTCGTCTAAGACGATATCCAGAGAACATTTTTTAGCATCAAAGTTCACCTTTGTGCGGAATGAGGATGAGATCGAAATTATTCCAGAAAAGGGCAGTCTTAACAAAAAGCCTGCTCTTGCAGCGTTAGGAAAAATTGATTAGAAACTGCAATGAGACGAAGTCTAGAGTCATGGATCAGATCATACGAGAGTAGATGGGCTCACAAATCATTAAGTAAAAGGTAGATTGCCCAGCCCCAAGCATCAAATGTGTAATGTGACAAACAGGTATTGAGGAAATAGAGTGATAGACATCCGTCTTGAGCAGAATAAAACTGCGGCAGCACGCACTGCTCACTCCAATTCGCGGTTTTCATATTCAGTGCAGCATAGCGGACATAATTCAGATGCATAGTAAGGCCATTTCCAACAAAGCAGAAGAACTGGGCTAGATGAGTATATGAGCAAAAGAATCAATATTGAACATGTACATATGTAGACAACGTAAGAAATCGTTTTTCCCAAACAACTAAAAGAAATCCTTTTAGGTGTGCCCTTGTATTCATTAAGTGCATTCATTTGTCTAAAAGAGTCAACCTTAGATTGGAAGAGCTCATTTCTCAACTCTATTGCGGGTGCATGACGTACCCCACCTTCATCCAATGATCCATCAGACCTGATATACTTCATATATTATCCATGAGACCTGAAATAGTCTTCATATTCATGTGGATGGATAGACATGGGCATTGTTTTATGAGGATGGGGCCATTTAAATAATGCATTCAATTGTCCATGTATTAAAGAAATTGAAGGTTTCAATGTAAGTGTTCATAAAGTTTTATGAATCATAAAACATGCCATAATAAAGAGCTAATTCCCATGTTGAGTCATAGATGGTCCTTACTTGCCACATGAAGGGGAGGGGCTATAAGCTATGTCTGGTCCCACCTTTTAGACCTAAAAGGTAGGGTGGGTCATAAATGGTCCTCACTTTTGAGAGAGAGAGAGAGAGAGAGAGAGAAAGGTCCCTTGCATCTTGCGAGCATGGGCCGCACGTATTGTTGTTTGGCCCCGGTGGGCTCTCAGCCACACATTTAAAAAAAAAAATTGGCTTCTTGGATGCCACGTGTCCAGGCATCCAATTTTTATCCCATAAGCTTTTCTAGCAAATTACACTAGGAGGGCATATATACCTAAACTCCCAAAATGTCTTGCATATGTGTGTGTGTGTGACTGGGCGTGGTGGTGCCCCCGGCGCCCAGTCGGCTGCCCGGTGCCACCTGAGGCCGCACGCGCCGGGCCGCCTCCTGCCCGGCGCCCACCTACCTTGCTACCCGGCGCCATCCCCGTTGCCTGAGACCCCCCGGCCTGGTGCCGCTTGCTGCTCGATGTCAAAAATTGTGAACTCCTGCAACTTGGCCACGACGCGAAGCGAAGCGACACGAAGCGAAGGACGAATGGCGAACAATTTGCGAAAGTCAACATACCTCAAAAACCCTAAGACACGAAGCGAAGCGAAACTCGAAGGTCGAATGATTCGCGAAAGTCAAACATGCCTCCAGGACCAAAAGACATTACACGAAAAGAAAACGAAGTAAAATCTTTCGTGCTGCCAGCTGGCAGCTCAACGGGCATGGAGTCTTGAACTTCACGCTCAGCTGAAATAGTTAGCAATAACAAAGAGTAACTAACTAGTTGATTAGTATTAACTACTCTTGTAATTCTCTGTTTAGTTATCTTGTAAACTCCACACAGTGGAGATATAAACAAAAATCCTTGGTCAACAGAATTTTGTAAGACAGAGTGTGAGCGAGAGAATAGTGAGCGAAAAGAATAGAAAAAATATAGAAACGAAATAGTTGTGCATGAAAGTCTGCCAACGAGCAGCACACAGCGATAGAGCAGAGTGTCAGGCCGCCAACGAGCGAGACATTGATCATCTCGCTATCAAAATCAAAACTGATAATACAGTTGCTCTCTCTCTTATTCATCTCTTTGATTTTTCACTGTCTTGATTGTTAGAATGATTTCTATTCTGTGATCTATAGTCGCGTGCCTAGGATCCCGCAGGCTTCCCGCAAGAAAACCAAACGAAAACAATTTGTTCGTGAAAAAATTTGTTCGCGACATGGTATCAGAGCTGATAGGTTATCACTACTGATATCTGAACAGTAATTTTCTAGGCAACAGAATATGGCTACAACGATCCAGACAAAAATAGCAATTAGTCTTGATGGCGGAAACTACAAGATATGAAAATTCAAAATCAAAACACTTTTGAAGGGTGAAGGCATCTGGCCGATGACCGAACTCTCAGAGGTGTAGCCTCCAGAGGGAGACCCAAGGAGAGCTGAATGGATCAGAAAGGATGAGCGTGCAATGGCGATCATCGTTTCGTCTATCAACGAAGATCTACTCATGTAGATTGAAGACCACGAAAGCAGGCATGCAGCATGGGAAAGACTAAAACATAAGTACGAAGTGAGGATTGCAACTTCAGTGATGCATCTTCACAATCAGCTGCAATCCATACGATGGGATGGCAACCAGTTGGACCAGCACGTTGAGAAGATCAGAACGATCTTCGCTCAACTCGTTGCATCAGGACAAGAGCCCCAGGTCCCAGCACCACAACAGCTGATGTACTTCATGAAGTCTCTACCTACGTCTTATCAGCCATTGAGAATGCTCATATTGAGTCTACCAGATATGACATTCGACAAAGCAATCAGTCTTGTCGTTGATGAGAGACTGATGAGGGATGAAGGAGAAGGAAACAATGATCAAGAGAAAGCTTTCTTCACAAAAGGAAAGAAGAAGAACAAGAACAAGCCCAGATTTGACAAGACGAACACAAAGTCTTCGAGCAAAGGTAGTGATAATCAACATTCTTCTTCCTGTGATCACTGTCACAAACCAGAGCACACAACCAACAAATATTGGTTCAATCCTACAATATCATGCATGCACCACAAGAAGAAGGGCCTTTATGCATATGATTGCAGATTAAATCCAAAAAGAGAGAACAAAGCTGAGAAAGCAAATGTTGTAGAGTCATCAAAAGATGTAGATAGAGGTGATTAAGCCTTCACAATACTTGATGAAGCTTCAACAAGCTACACTGAACAAGACTACGATGTAGTCATTGATTTAGGAGCAACATCACACATCACCTGCAACAAGAAAATCTTGATCGACTTCAGAGAACTCAAAAACAACAGAGTAGTGATTCTAGGTGATGGGAGCCGACACGATGTCAAAGGCATCGGGACTCTACAACTGCGAATACTGTCGGGTCAAGCAGAGCTGCCAAGAGCACTCTACATACCTTCATTGAGAAAAGACCTACTATCAGTCTCCAAGATGGCAGATCTTGAAATTTTGAGTTTTATGCGATGGCAATACATGCCACATGATCGAGAAAACAACAAACAGATTGCTGATAGTTGGATGCAGAGAAGGAAATCTCTACCTAGCCAAGATAATCAGCAATTATGATATCATATTAAATGCATCTGAAAATGAAAATCAACTCTAGCACAGGAGAATGTATCATCTGAACATGATGAGCCTGTATGACATGTGCAAGAAAGACATAGTCATAGGTCTGAAGATATCAAGACTCGATATTGATTTCTACGAAGCTTGTCACAAAGACAAGCAGCATCGGAATCCATTCACACATGAGGGAAGAAGAGCCAAAGAAGTTCTTGAGCTCGTCCACTCAGATGTCTATGGAGCGATGAAAGTGGATTCCCTCAAGATCGAGGTATTTCTTGATGTTCATAGATGATTACAGTCGGATGACTACGATCTACTGCCTAAAGGAAAAATCTGAAGTGTTTGACTCTTTCGAGAAGTTCATGGCATTTGCAGAGTGACACACCTCAAAGAAGATTCAGATCATCAGATCTGACAATGGAGGTGAGTAGAAGAGCACTGAATTTTCAAAATTGTGCCAAGAACAGGGGATAGAGCATCAGTTCACTCCTGTATACACACCAGAATATAATGGTGTCACAGAAAGAAGAAATAGGATGCTAGTCAAGGGAGCCCAATGCATGATGGCATAGGCTCGATTGCCAAGTCAATTATGGGCTGAGGCAATAGCTGCAGCAGTACACCTGCAGAACAGGTCAACAACGACATCGTTGAAAAATAAGACACTGTATGAGATGTGGACAGGTAGAAAGCCTGATCTATCATATGTACGTGTGTTTGGATGTGCAACATACAAGCACATTCCAAAAGAAGAAGCAAGCTTGATGATAAATTAGAACAAACAATCATGGTCGGGTACTCGAACAGATCACAAGTGTGCAGACTCTACAATCCAACCACGAAGAAGATTGTTTCGAGTAGAGATGTGAAGTCCAATGAGTCCACATTCCCTGGACTAAAATATGAAAATGGCCATGAGATCTTCACACTATGGTCAAGATGACCAACATACGACTGCTCCACCAGATTGATGTAAAGACAACCTTTCTCCACGGAGATCTAGAGGAAGAAATCTTCATGAAGCAGCCTGAAGGATTAGAAGACCCCGACAATAGACAATATGTCTGTCGGTTGCAGAGATGCATTTATGGTCTAAAGCAGGCATCACGAGCTTGGTACAAGAAGCTCGACGAGTCTTCTAAAGTCTCTAGACTTCAATCCTACACAAACAGACTATAATGTCTATATTAAAAGAGTAGGAAATTGTTTTGTGATACTGACTATTTTCGTGGATGATTCTCTTATGATAGGAAACTCCTTGATGCTAATCAAGGACATGAAGAATCAGATTTTTGAAAATTATGAAATCACATATCTAGGAGAAGCAACAAAATGCCTCGCCTGGAGATCAGAAGAGATCGAATAAAAGACAAAATGCACTTGAGTCAGTCTGAATATGCCAGAAAAGTGCTAAAGCAGTATCACATGATGGACTGCAAAGAAGAGGTAGTTTGGTTGCAGATGATGCTGGAGGCAATTGGGATACCACAAGGAGGACCATGCACGATGATGATGCAATGCCATTTATCTGTCCCAGGATCATGTCTTCCACTCAAATACAAAAAACACATACTTATGAAGTACCATCACATTCGAGATTTCATCTCGAAAGGAGAGCTCCAGGTCCAGTACATAAAGTCTGAAGACATAATTGTAGATCTGCTCACAAAGCCGCTCGACAAGCCACTCTTCACAACGCAAAGAAATACAATTGGATTGAATGTGCAAAGTTGCAAGGTTCAAGAGGGAGTGTCAGAACTGGATCGACAGAATTTTGTAAGACAGAGTGTGAGTGAGAGAATAGAGAGCAAAAAGAACAGAAAAAATAGAGAAACAAAATATCTGTACATGAAAGTCTACCAACAAGCAAAAGACAATGATAGAGTAGAGTGTCAGGCCACCAATGAGCGAGACACTGATCATCTCACTCTCAAAATCAAAACTGATAATACAGTTGCTCTCTCTCTTGTCCATCTCTTTAATTTTTCGTTGTCTTGATTGCTAGAACGATTTCCGTTCTGTGATCTGTAGTCGCGTGCCTAGGATCCTGCAGGCTTACCAAACGAAAACAATCTGTTTGCAAAATGAATCCATTCGCGACACTCGACGCCCACCTAGCCCCAGTGCCCGGAGCATTCTCCATTGCCCAGGAGGTCGGCCTGGCGCCACCAGCAAAAATCTGGCATGCCCAGATTTTTTACGGGCACCAGGCCATGGACACGTGTCAGCTGCTGGGCCACACCAGGGCCAAACCACTATCACGTGCGGCCCGTGCATATACGCCCCATCGGGAGGGGTCCCCACATAGCTAACTCATATATGGTTTCTACTCTTTTAGAGAGAGGAGGGTTTTGAGCTATATGCTAGCCTCAACTATCTCTTGGAGAATCGTGCATGCCTCTCCTAGAACTTCACACTTCATATGGGTGTGAGCATGAGGGATCCCTTGCCTTATTCTAAATTTTGAGACTTGCATCATGCTTTGATGGAGAGTTTATAAATGCATATAGCTCAACCCTAGAGAGAGGGTGGAGAATCTCATAGAGACCCTTGTTAGATATATGAGTAGAAGCTACAATGGAAATCACAATTTTGTCAATTGAAGACAACTATTGAAAAATGGAAATTACAGGTGTGTCAAAAGAGGACATCAGATTATAAATTGGCGTATTGTATATAATTTTAGTTTTTTTGATAAGGCAACTATTTTTCTAGGATATAGTTAGATAAGATATTACCATAGCATAAGATCAAAGTAGAGTGCCATGTGTTACACCCATGTCCAGTTACTGAGGATTTGGAATAATCTTAGACATGGGCATTAGGCCTCTAGTTGTCTAGATTATTAGTTACTGATGCGAAAAACATTTGAACGCAAACTGCAAATATCAATCAGGCTCTGTAACGAAACGAAACGAAACAAAGCAAAACTTGAATGAGCTCTGATATTGATATTGCTAAAGCAAAATCACATTAATCGTGAACAAAATGAATTTGGATGGATTTTAGATATGATTGCTGGTCACTGCCTGCTATATCATTCCTACAATCCTCCAGAAAGAAGACAGACACTGTTGATCCACGTTATAGATTAATACAACATTCAACAAAAACTGAACCAGTATGCGAAATTGATAAAACAAATGAATGAGACACACATGCGATGGAAAACAATAATTCATTCAAAATTAGACAAAATTGAGAGTGATATGTGCGTAATAGCTACAGTATCATGTATTGATCCTCTTGATTTCGAGCGCTGTATGACAGATCCACACAGCGCATTGGCATGAGAGAAGCGACATTCTCCCACGAGTAATGTCTCACTTACTAGCGGACTTTTTGGATCTCTGTGGATCTTGCTTACAAAATTGTCTCGCTCACAAGCGGACTTCTATTCTGTATTTTGTATATTTTCTATCTGCTACTGTATGCATCTTATACATCTAGTAATTGCATACATTCAGGGTAGCACATCAGATTAGATAGACTAAGCAATCTATAGCTAATCATGGATTACAAGAGAGGTAGGTTAGGCACATCTTAACGCTCTTCCGCTGACGTCATCATATCAGATCAGGGTTTTTGTACTTCATGGTACTTGCATGATCTTCTTGATCCTTTGGAGCATAAAGGTCGAAAAATGTCGTGAAGATTTTTGTGTCACTTCGAGCCGTTTGACTTTCGCGTCGTCTGACTTTCTCCTACTATATCATGAAATTTATTCTTTTGCAAACTTTTCGCATTCGTGTCTTTTCGTCAGGATGTTCATGAACATTTTCACTTTGCATCTTTTCGTCAGGTTCGCGAACATTTTCGTTTCGTGTCTTTTCGTCAAACTGAGGGCTGAAAGCTAGTAAAGCTTTGGTAATAGAAACGTTTTGTTTTTTCATTAGGCACATGAACCACAAAACAGCTCAAGGAAGCTCTCCAAGAGAAGCTTCAAGAACACAATCTAAATTAGAGAAAAGAAATAGCCTCCAAATTTAATACAACCTCAATTATTTATAGTGGTCTTTTGTGCCTCTAGTATGACTTTGGGGCCTTATTTGGCTAAACTAGGCCTTATAACACAGTCCCGCTACTCACAAATATAGCACGGTTTATTCTAGTCACTTTATTGATTGTCCTATTGACAAATACTAATCAATATAGCTCCATGGCGATATTAAGCATTGTGGTTGTTAAGCTCATGGGCTAATTTCATGTAGCACACGACACTCTTGCTCCTCTCTCTAGAGTCATATAGCCCCAAAATAGAATTATGAACCATATACTACCGATTTTAGTCCATATGGTCAAATTACATCAAATAAAGCCTAAGACTTAAGATCTACCACTTCTAAGAACTATCCAAAAATAGTAAATGTTAAGGTTTTAACCACCTATATACATGTGAAAAATTTGACGTACCATATGTATAAGTTTTGTGAGAAATTGGCAAAAATCTAGCTTGGTATTCTTATGCTAGAAGTTTGTGAGTGAATCTAACATGTGTGGATGATGTTCCCACGTGTGGAAAATTGTAAACGAAATTAAAAATGTTTGTTATAGGGGTCTCATAAAGTTTCATAGTCAAGCTTCTAGGTGTCATTAGTAGATTGAGCCATTTTTGGCTTTAGAGGTCAATTAGTGAAGTACACTTGTTTTGCCATTATTAGGCCAAAAGCACAAGTGAAAAACTCAAGCTATTTTTGACAAGTGTCTTTAGTTAGTTTGATGTGTGACAAGTCAAAGTTCAAGAGGTCTAATAGAATTAAGAGGTGGAAGTACCATTGGTCCAATAGGATTTGAGATATGCTTGAGAATGGTCCAATAGAATGGAGAGATAGATGGATCAATGGACCAAGAGGATTAGGAGGTTGTAAATATGAGGTCCAATCATGTTTGAGTGTGAATTAGGTCGTGGAGCTACTAGTATCATTGTACTACTCATTCTATGCTAATTGATTTTGTGATCAAGTGAGATTTTGGATCTAAGTTTTTTGTTGTTTTCTCTCTCTACCTGAGAGCTATTGGTAGGATTCTCTCTCTACCCGAGGAGAGCAGCTTAATTTTACTTAGAATACTTTTGGAGCACTTCCCACATGTGTGTATGAGCCTTGGAAATGAGTAAATGCACGTAGTAGCATGTTTTTGCCATTGAGAGTAAGATAGATCTTGAATCTCAATCTACTCTTGATCATTGTGCATCCACACACCTTAGGAGATCTAAATCACATGTAGTGGGCACTCCACACGTGCAAAATTCACATGGTATCAAAGCCTACCTAAGGTTACCATGCATTTCCATCCATTGATGTGAAACTTTTCTACCAATATTGAGCTAGAAATTGTCAAGATCCATTTTCCTAGCTATCTTGTTCAATTTTGGATCAAAAGAGATCAATAGGGCATTGATTGGGTCTGACCTAGTTCTATACGGAATCAGGTGCTCAGACACGTGTGAGGAACATCCAATTTCAGTTTGAGAGTTCTGTTTCATGCTTGATCTAAAAATCTTGCTAGATAGCTTGTTTTGAAGCTATTTTTGTGTAGTTTCTGATGCAATCAGTTTCATTCCATTTGGTTGAGCCGATCAAAAGTTATAAGCTTTTGAAGAGGGTTAGGTAGGGCACCTATGCCTGTGGAGACACATTTGGTTTGTTCAAGAGAGCTTGTTTGATCCCAAATCATAGTTGTATGCTTACCAATCTTATCTATATGTGATCTAGGCACTATTTTGAGAACTTAGCCATTTTATTTTATGCAATATCATTTTATTTGAGTCAAATTTGGTTTCTTAGTGTATTTCACACGTGCTAAGAGTGCTTGATCCTAACTTTGCCCATACTCCATCATATGATGTGAAGTAGATCTAGTTTTGGAGAGATTGAGATAGCTAGTGGGAATCAACGACTCACAATTTGTTGCAAGATCTTGCATAGGAAGTGATAGCACATCATTATTAGATTCCATAGTGAGAGTGTAGCAACAGTTTGTTGGAGAAAGAGGGTGTGTCATGTGAAAAATACAGATCCTAAGTGGATCTAAACTCCAAGATCATTGGCTTGAATGCTTGCACTCCAAACTACATAAGCTAGGAATTGGCAACACATTCTATGCTACCTAGAATGCAAAGAACTTGATCAAAAAGCATTTATCACAAATGGAAACTTCCATAAACATCAAGTGCGGCCCAAAATAGCATTATATAGTCCATAATACATCAGCCTATCACTTTTGGAAAGCACCTAAGATCATACACAATAGCTTGAAGACAATACACACAACAATGCTCTCAATGGAGGAAGAAACAATGACAATGATCTATTGATCTCAATGAAGCATACAAAAGGTTTCTCCAACCTGTTCTCCACGAATTTCAGCCTAATATAGGTGAGAGAAATGACTCTCTCTCCTCTCTCTAGAACTTAGGACCCAATTTTAGGACACCAGTAACCTAAAATAGCCAATTTTGGCCTATATGTCCAAATAACATGATTTTAGTGTCATTTAGAAGGTCCCGAAGTTTGAGACTTCTTCAACATGAAATATATACTAGAATAAAAGTATCTAGGTCTCTTTCACACGTGTGAAAGGTTAGATCCAGAACTATGTACAAAAATTGCCAATTTAGGCCTCAAACTAGCTAGGAAATGTTGACAATTTTCACACTCCCTCTTCAACTTAACTTGCTAGTTTTACAACACTACTTTGCTCCAACCTAAGAATGATCTCCATCATGATGATAGATCTCTTTTCAAGTGTTCTAATATGTACAATATGAAGTACAACATAATTGATATAGATAATAGTGCCCATATAGGATGCTTCACTATTTCTTACATCAATTTTACATAGAATGGTGAACAAGATACATGTAAAAGAACATAGAATAACAATGAAAGGATTCCTCCATGTATCCACCTTTGAGTTCTCTGTAAAACAGCAGCAAACAAGTTGTAAGTGAAAGTAACCAACAGGTATTTGCATGCCTCGTCCACATTCCACTATGCCCATAGTGAATGCACCATGTATCTCCATGAATGAACCTCCATCACCACCTTGCCTTTGTAGATCTCCAATCCACGAAAGCCCTTGAGTGAATGAATGCCAAAATGATGTGTTCTCTGTTCCATTTGAATGAGCAAAACCTGAACTTGAAATACTTGAAGTATCTCCACAAGATTTGCATATAACGCTTGATCCTACATTGTCAACAATTTGCCAATTTGCCAACACTAGGATGCTAGATCTTGAACTTTGCTCAAAAGTAAACATATTGACCACTTCCATATCTTTTGAGATTTGAATGAATGCATGTACTTGATCATAAAAACCAGCAATGATAACTATTCCATCTCCAAGATCCAAAAGATGCAAAACTGTGGAACTAGTTTCATTGAATTTTGACAATTCCAACACATTGACATGACAATGTTCATACATGAGATTAAACAAGTAAGGTAGAGTAAAAGGACACTTCCTTGCTGCTCCAAGAACCTTACTTGAACCTTCAAGGACCTGTAAAAACAGATCCAAGATGCTTTGCCCATGTGGCTCCCCTTTCATGCTTTTGACTAGCTTCCAATTGCTACTTGCCTCTTGGTGTTGATGAAGCAATTCAAGATCAACATCTTGATCTTCCAATAAAACATCAAGGACTTTGCATTTATAAACATCTTCAGATCTGAACCTCTGAAGATACTCCCTCTCAAACACATGATTAACATCCCACAAGATCTCATCATTGCTTGATTTCAACCTTTCACTATAGTTAGTGAAAACAATGTCACCATCATAAACCAAAAGATAGATTTCTACACTTCTATCCAACATGAAGTAGAGTAGATGAAGTTGAGTATCAAACCTAATAAAACCAGCCCATTTGAGCTCAAACCAAACCTCACGAGATCTTCCTTGCCTTGAAGAAATTGCCACTTGAGTTGCTCCATGTAAATATCTTCTTCAAGATCACCATTCAAGAAGGCATTAGTAACATCCATTTGCCACATATCCCAATCATAAAGAGTTGCAAGAGAGATTAGGATTCGAATAGTTACCATCTTTGCCACGGGTGCAAAGGTCTCATCATAGTCAATACCATATTCTTGAGCATACCCCTTTGCCACCAACCTTGCCTTGTACTTGTTGATTGATCCATCTTGATTTGTCTTGATCTTGAAGATCCACTTACAACCAATTGCCTTCTTGTCCTTTGGAAGCTTTACCAACCTCCATGTGTTGCTTTTGATGAGTGCTTGATGCTCATGATCCATGGCTTGGATCCATTCCTTCTTTTGAATTGCTTCACCTACACAAGTTGGTTCATCAAAAGAGGTAAGAAAAGCAAGGTTAGAGTTGTCCACCACTTGCTTTCCATTTTCATCATAGGTTAGCCTTGATGGCTTAGCCCTTTGCCTTTGAGTCTTCCTTGAAGTTTGCTTTGGAGTGGCATCTCCATCTTCATCCAAGACATCTTGCACATCATGATGATTAGTAGGCACATCAACATCAACATCAACAACATTGGAAACATTCTCTTCATGAAAGATGACATCCCTACTTATGACAACTTTCTTTGTAGAAGGAATGTACACTTTGTAAGCCTTGCTTACTTCACTATAGCCAACAAACACACCCTTCTTTGATGAAGGATCTTCTTTAGTTCTATCATCAAGTGTGATATTGACAAAACATGTACATCCAAAGATCCTACAATGCTTGACACTCGGCCTTCTACCATAAAGAACCTCATGAGGAGTTTTACCATCCAAGGAAGCACTTGTCCATCTATTACATAGATAGTTAGCACATGCTAAAGCTTCCCCCCAAAAAGACTTAGCAAGATTAGCATGTAGTCTCATTGCCTTGGCACATTCACAAAGGGTTCTATTCTTCCTCTCGGCCACTCCATTCTGTTGTGGAGTCCTAGGACTAGACATCTCCCTCTTAATCCCATGTGCTATACAAAAGTCTTTGAACCTATTTGAGGTGTATTCCCCTCCATTATCAGATCTTAAGCATTTGATCTTTGTATTGAATTGGTTTTCCATTTCATTCTTGAACTTGACAAATGCAGCAAACACTTCATCCTTACTTTTAAGAAGATAGATCCAAGTATACCTACTAAAGTCATCAATGAAAGTTGCATACATCTTTGCCCCACCATTGCTAGTTGTACTAGAAGAATGAATATCAGAATGCACAAGTTGAAAAGCTTCTTTAGATCTAGAAGTAGATCTAGAATAAGCAAGTCTATGAGATTTGGACAAGGCACAATGTTCACAAACACTATTGTTTGCAACAAGACTTTTGGGGAGACCAAGAACAAGCTCTTTCTTTGCCATTACCTCCAAAGATTTGAAGTTGGGATGGCCCAACCTCTTGTGCCAAACTTCTTGGTTTGTCAATTGCTCCCTAGCCATACATCCTTCATGATTAGAGATCACACATGCATCAAGCTTGAAAAGTTTACCATGCCTCCTACCTTGAGCAATCAAGGATCCACATTTACTTATCAAACATGCATCTCCAATGAACTCCACATCAAGTCCTTTGTCAATCATTTGACTTACACTAAGCAAATTCTTAGTGATTGAAGGAATGTACAAAACATTTTCAAGATTTGCTTTCCTATTTGTTGAAAGGGAAATAGGAATAGTGCCTATGCCTTTGATGTCACATTGACCATCATTTGCAGTGTAGATGATGTTACCTTCTCCCTCATAAGACAATAAGGATGTAAAGTATTCCTTATGTCTTGTCATGTGAGATGAGGCTCCACTATCAATCCACCAAGGATCATTATCATCTATGTTGGCTAACAAACTTGAAGTCATAACAAGTGATTCACATGTGTTATGTTCTTCCTCATCTATTGTAAGATTTCCTTGCCTCTCTCCTTGCTCTCTTTTCTTCTTATAACATTCATTTGCAAAATGACCTTTTATCCCACAATAAAAGCACTTGAACTTTGACTTATTGTTCTTAGTAGAAGAGGAAGAGGAAGAGTGATCATCATGATCAAAGTTACCACCTTTGGACCATTTCCCTTTGCCTTTACCTTTGCCCTTGAATTTGCCTTTTGTGAAGAAAGCCTCTTCACCTCCACCTTGCAAGGATGCACCATCAAGCTTTGATTGCAACCTATGTTCTTCAGCCAATAAGATTTCTTGCAAGTCAACCACACTTGGCAAGACTCTTTGAATGGCAAAACTTTGCACAAGGTTAGCATGTTCATTTAGCAAACCATTCAACATAACTTGGACTATTTCACCATCTTTTATGTTCTCATCAATGCATGCTAAATCATCACTTAGGGACTTAACTCTCAAGATAAATGCATGAGCACTTTCACCCTCTCTTTGCCTACTAGAAAATATTTGTCTCCTTAGGGTCAATACCCTAGATGTGGACTTTGATTCAAAGAGCTTCTTTAAGGCATTCCATGCCTCACTTGCACTTTGACACTTTCCAACTTCCTTGAGAAGTTCATTTGTAACATTCATTTTAATGATATGAAGAGCCCTTTTGGCCTTCTTATCAAACCTTTGTTGCTCTTGAAGTGTGAGAGGTCTCTCTTCAATTTCTGCAACTATGTCCATGAGTTCATTCAACTCAAGTAAGGACTCCATCCTCACTTTCCAAGTAGAGTAGTTTGATGAACTCAACCTTTCACTAGACTCTAGCATGATCCCACCATTGGAAGCCATGATTCTAATGTTTCTTCAACTTTTAGGTTCTGTCCTAAAGCACTTAGCACTCACTTTTCTCTCAACAAATGATAGATAAAGAGATCTATGAAGATTTAGGACCCTAAAACACTTCTATCTTGAACCTAGATGGTTTCCAAGCATAGAAAGGAAGATTGAAACACATGCAACACTTTGCACACACTAAGAATGGATTACAAAATCAAACCAACCTGAACACACTCTTGCTTAAGCTCTCAAACTTTCCAGCAAGTGACCAAATCAAGTTATGGTGTGAAGAGTTACTTGCATTCTTAGAAAATACCCAAAACTAGGATGCCAAGATTACCTAGTAATGAACAAACTTGATCAACATATGATCAACACACTAAGATATTGATTCAACCTGTAAAACCACATGTAAACCACACTTCTAAAAGTTTATAAACTCCATCAAGTGATAAATACAAGATTTAGAGGTGAATGAATGAGCACACTTAGTGAATCACAAGACTAGCTTCACTATCTTGTCAAATCTTGGTGTTTAGATGTAGATCTAAGATCACTTCACATGAGAATGTTCCTCAACCTGTTAAGAACCTGAAAACACACTTGCATAATGGTTAACACCTTCCAGCAAATGCTCCAATCAAATTACATAAGGAGAGTTACTTACATGCTCAACAAAGTACACCAAAATTTATGCCAAAATTGATGACAATCTTTACAATATGCTCTTCACAATGGAGCTTACAATATGTTCACCCAAAAAAGGGGATCTTTCATCCAAATGGGAGCTTTGCTCAGCCTTTAGGAGAATTACAACTCACTCAAAAGAGCATTTGTCATCCACTTAAGGAGAAGTTTCATCCACTTAAGGAGAGTGTTCATCCAAGAATGGAGATTGTCAACAATAGGATTGAAAAGAACATTGTTAGTATTGAATATGCACAAGCCTCACAATCACAAATGATTAGGTGTTATGATCTGATCCAAAATAGTTTCTTTTCAGCCTCTGATCTTCAATAGACCTGAAATATGCTTTTGATCCACAAGTTCAACTCACAAAACAAAGGTTAGTAAGATTTGATCAACAAAGCAATGCAAAATCATGCTAGAACTTGATCAAACATCCAAATATCACCAAAAATGGAATACTTACTGTAAATAGAAGCCAACCAGCTCTGATACCATGTGAAAAATACAGATCCTAAGTGGATCTAAACTCCAAGATCATTGGCTTGAATGCTTGCACTCCAAACTACATAAGCTAGGAATTGGCAACACATTCTATGCTACCTAGAATGCAAAGAACTTGATCAAAAAGCATTTATCACAAATGGAAACTTCCATAAACATCAAGTGCGGCCCAAAATAGCATTATACAGTCCATAATACATCAGCCTATCACTTTTGGAAAGCACCTAAGATCATACACAATAGCTTGAAGACAATACACACAACAATGCTCTCAATGGAGGAAGAAACAATGACAATGATCTATTGATCTCAATGAAGCATACAAAAGGTTTCTCCAACCTGTTCTCCACGAATTTCAGCCTAATATAGGTGAGAGAGATGACTCTCTCTCCTCTCTCTAGAACTTAGGACCCAATTTTAGGACACCAGTAACCTAAAATAGCCAATTTTGGCCTATATGTCCAAATAACATGATTTTAGTGTCATTTAGAAGGTCCCGAAGTTTGAGACTTCTTCAACATGAAATATATACTAGAATAAAAGTATCTAGGTCTCTTTCACACGTGTGAAAGGTTAGATCCAAAACTATGTACAAAAATTGCCAATTTAGGCCTCAAACTAGCTAGGAAATGTTGACAATTTTCACATGTCATGCATGAGAAACAAAAATAGCACGAAAAGAAAATGAACACGCAAAAGAAGAGAACTCGAAACTCGAACGAGAAACGAACTCGAAACTCAAACAAGAAACGAACTCAAACAGAAAGTGTTCGTGCGCAACAGAATGAGCTATATTACTCTTTCTCTAAGCATGACTACGCCTATTAGAAACGAACAGAATGTTAGTGATAGAAATCACAGTCGTTCTGATTACATAGCTAAACATTAACAAAACATTAGAGGAATAATTTGTCATGAACAGCTAGACAAATTATTTGTCGCGAATGATTCGTGAAGAGCTAGACTGAGCTAGACTGATAATCAGTCGCGAATGATTTGCAAAAGGCAAGACTAAGAACAGATTACCAGATTGACCAACAAGAGAGTTAGACAGAATGAAGAAAAGCATAGCAATATTGACACAAATCTGAACGTAGAACAAAAGAGCTATTATCAAATTAAGTATAGCAAAATATACATGTCAATAATTAGTAGAGCACAAGACAATAGCAAACAAAACCGCGTGCTCTACAAAGCTAATTCAATCTGTAAAAAAAAATGAACCTATTACTACAAATAAAGAATCAATGCGCAAAGCATCTATTTCATCTGTCTCTGATAAGCTTTTGATGCTATATCTTACACACACAGTTGTTCTTGATCTCTTGATTGTTGAATACACAAAATGGTATTCAATATA
This sequence comes from Diphasiastrum complanatum, assembly GCA_029204225.1. NCBI lineage: Eukaryota > Viridiplantae > Streptophyta > Lycopodiopsida > Lycopodiales > Lycopodiaceae > Diphasiastrum > Diphasiastrum complanatum. The sequence goes on from CM055112.1 coordinate 4,290,434, forward strand.
TATACATAATGTTACAGGTGTGCAGATGAAGAAAGTACAAAGTGGATGTGTTGTCTGTAGGAGATCGTGGGTGGCTACTATCGTTGTCAAATCTGTTAGCGCAGTTGCATGGGATGAGCGTAAAAAGGACATACTTGACAATTCGTACTAGACCCAATCTGGCTTTCTCTATTTACGCCTTGAGCCAATTCTCTTCCAATCCTGGCATGGCACATTGGCAAATGGCAAAACGAATCCTACAGTATCTGTAGGGTATCCAGAATGTGGGATTAACCTACAAAGCTGAAAACAAAGAAAAAGAATTCGAGCTACACCACTACAGTGATGCAAGTTGGGCGAGCTGCAAAGATGACATCAAGTCCATTATTGGAGGATATACAATAGTGTGCGGAGCTGCAATCAGCTAGATATGCAAAAAGCAAACCTTAATGGTTTAATCCTCTTGCGAAGCTAAATATGTCGCAGCTTCAAAGGTCGCGAATGAGGTAGTGTGGCTATAGATGATGCTAGAGGAAATCGAGATACCATGAGACAAAGCACGATGATGATGGACTCTCAAAGTGCCATCTATGTGTCCTAGGATCCAGTGATGTAGTCATTGTTGGAGATCTGAGTGAATCCTCACGTTACCAATCTTGACTTCCTTCGATCAATTGTTCCGTTGGCATTGTATTTGATCTTGAAAATCCATTTGCAATCAATAATATTGCAACCAATAAGATCTTCGACTAGTGACCACGTCTTATTCTTGATCAGAGAGGAATACTCTCTGTGAATAGCTTCTCTCTAGAGATTAGAGTCTGGTTGACTGAGTGTCTCTTTGACTATCTTCGGTTCCTGTATCAAGAGACATGCAGACTCAAGAGTATACCTTGTGGGCTGTGTGCGCACTCGGCTTGATATCTGGGAGGATTCGACTACCACTCTTGGGACTTGTTGCTGGGTAGCAGCAATGTCTTCGTCTGATTCGCTGTCACGAAGTGGGTCGACAATAGACATGCCTGAGCCAGAAGCTCGGATAGTCATGTCAATGGCAGGTGATGAAGATTCTCTTGGAGCAATATCCTTGCCTTTGATGTCGACAAACTGATCCTCGATAAAGACTGTATCCAGGCTATACAAGATTTTTTGGAGATCAGGATCATACAGCTTGTATGTATTATCAGATGAAGTATATCCAATCAGGATGGTCTTGAGACCTTGGAAGTTTAAATTTTCTTCTTGATAAAATATACCATAGTCCTTATGGAAAATTCATCAATAAAAGCTATAAAATACTTTGCATTCTTCAACGAAGGATTTTTCATCGGGCCACAAATGTCTGAATGTACAATGTCTAACAATTCTCTAGCAATATGTTGATGGCTTGATTGAAATGGTTTCCTAATCTTTTTACCAACTAGACAGTCTTGACAGACAGGTCCCAGAATTGTCGCTGAATGCTCCTTGATGGCTGGTTATGAAGGCATCATTATCCGCTTCTTGAATAGGTTGTGGAGCTTCTCGCGGCAGCTGCATTTGCCACTTGATTCGACTGCCCCTTGCTATTGTTCTTTGCTTGCAATATTTGATAGTCTTGAATTTCGTGGTTGTTTCGCTTGCAGTATTTGTAGAACAGCTTTTTCTTTGTTTGTAGATTCAACTATTCTTTATGCTATGCTAGTTTCTGGTCTGGCTTTGATTGCTTCGGGCCATTCTTCTTCTTCTGCTTAGTCATGCTTTCTTGGTGTATAAAGCGTGAGAATCAGCTGAGAATATTGAGGCTTCATACCTTCGTGTGTCTTCCTACAACAACATAGTAATGACTCTCGAAAGAGTCAGTTCTGGATGAGTCATGATGATCATCACCCAGCTGTCGTATGAGCTTGGCAAGCTTGTAAGCAGTTGCATTATTGTGTCTTGATCATCTATGACAGATCCGACAGTGGCCATTTGTCTTGGCAAGTTCTTGAATTGATTGATGTGATTTTGCAGGGAATCACCATTTGTCATCTTGAGGGAGTAAAATTTCTTCCTAAGATGTGGCTTGGAAGCTATATCTCGCACTTCGTATAGTGTGCTCAAGATGTTCCAGAATTCTTTCGATGTCTGGGCCTCGGATACATGGCCGATCTGGGTATCCGTAATGTTGAGGATAATCAGCGCGAAAGCCTTTTCATCCTTCAGCTTCCATCTGGCGATTGCTGCATCATCTGCTTCGGGTTTTCCTTCTGCACCTGTAACAATGTCATACAATTCTTTAGCCATTAGTATAGTTTTCATCTTAAATATCCACAGATGGTAATTGGCTACATCAAGGTTGTCCACGATAGGACTGGCTTTCACTTGGAAATCCATGTGGAAGATTAGTCTAAGTGATAGGAAAAACTATCAGTGACTTAAGTATGAAAATCTGGTACAGAATTACAAACCAAGAAGACAATTACTCTATCGGCTAGTAGAATCTTGTACTGTGGAAGCTTATCAAGCTATGAAAATAGCTCTGATACCATGTTGGAGAAAGAGGCTGTGTCGTGCATGAGAAAAAAAAATAGCTCGAAAGAAAACGAATATGAAAAAGAAGAGAACTCGAAACTCAAACGAAAAACGATCTCGAAACTCGAACAATAAACAAACTCTAACAGATTGTGTTCGTGCGCAGCAGAATGAGCTATATTACTCTTTCCCTAAGCATGACTATGCCTATCAGAAACGAACAGAACGTTAGTGATAGAAATCACAGTCGTTCTGATTACGTAGCCAAACATTAACAAAACATCAGAAGAATAATTTGTCGTGAACAGCTAGACAAATTATTTGTTGTGAATGATTAGCGAAGAGCTAGACTGAGCTCGATTGATAATCAGTCGTGAATGATTCGCGAAAGGCAAGACTAAATATTGGCCGTCAACAACTAGACTAATAATAACTCGCTAAGAACAGATTACCAGATTGAGCAACAAGGGAGTCAAACAAAATGAAGAAAAACATAGCAATATTGACACAAATCTGAATGTAGAACAAAAGAGCTATTATCCAACTAAGTATAGCAAAATATACATGTCAATAATGCGGTAGAGCACAAGACAATAGCGGACGAAACCGCGTGCTCTACAATGCTAATTCAATCTGTAAAAGGAATGAATCTATTATTGACAAATAAAGAATCAATGCGCAAGGTATCTATTTCATCTGTCTTTGATAAGCTTATGATGTTGTATCTTACACACACCTTGTTCTTGATCTCTCGATTGTTGAATACACAGAATGGTATTCAATATATATACACAATGTTATAGATGTGCAAATGAAGAAAGTACAAAGTGGATGTGATGTCTGTAGGAGATCGTGGGTGGCTGCTCTCGTTGTCAAATCTGTTAGCACAGTTGCATGGGATGAGCGTGAAAAGGACGCGACGTCAGCCTTTGTTGAAATGAACGTTGGTGAAGATGCGAACAATGTGTCACTCTGATGAAATGCCTTAGGATTTGATTTATAGGGTGCCTTCGCTTTGGCATTTTGTAAGGCAGTGTCACCTTTTTCCCCTATCACAAAACACGTTTTAAAAAGCAAAGTGTCGCATTTTTTTTCGCCTTTTCTTCGCCTATAAAAATCTACTTGTATTTATGTAGACAGTCGCATTTTATTCGTCTGTCTTATTTTACATGTAAATGTGCAGACTGTGCGACAACGTGAGTAAAAATATAGCATGGATGGAGGTAGATTAAAATAGGATTTAGGAGAGCAGAGGAGATAAATCCAACACAATTTAGTATCTTATTACAAGGAGTCCACTATTTCATGGCTTCTATGAGTTCCTACCTATTGGAATCTCATTAGAGAAACTTAGAGCCTGAAGAGGGCCATTGAAAAAGATGCTTTTTTATTTTTTTTTCTTATTTTCTTTGCCATGTGGACCAATTGAAACCTTGAAATCGGGGTTCTACGTAAAAATAAAATAAAAACTTTTAAAATATGTTGCTGTTTCGTCGGGCAGCATGTGGAAATGCTATTGGTTGATGAGGCCTGCCCTTCCAGCTCTTCACTGCCCAAAGACACCCAAAAGTATTGAAAATGAATATGATAGACGGTTGAGATGAGAAAATTGATGTACCATTAATGTATATGCATTGTCAAATCATGGTTAACAGGGTTAACCAGAGCTAATTTGTGGCGCCAAATAGATCAGTGTTTCAAATTTTTGCCAACACATTTTCTCAAATTCATGGCTTTTTGTTACACAGATTCTCAGATTCATTGTTTCAGATTTTTGCATGCAAAATACGAATGGCGCCATCAAGGAAGCCGTGGTCCTCTATCGAATTTGTGCTTCTATTCAACGAGACAGATGATAATAGATTATGCGTGCCAAAAAAATATTCAAAAAACTCTTGGGTTATCCATCCCCAAGAGGAGCCTTTCGAAAAAGGAAAAGGTCAAAACTATCATTTCGATCTTAGAAGGCCATAATTTTGGATTTTAGAACATCATCAGGAGGAGAATCTATTTCTGAAATTCTAGTCCAACATGTATATATGCATTCAGAGATAAATGTGCAAGGATTCAACCGTCAGGATCACTAAAAAAACAACTATGAGTATTGATATTTTTGATACTTTGATTTTTGTCATTCATAAATATCTAATAGTAAACTTGCCAATTTGATCATTTTTCTCTTGTAGATTTATATCCATCTATAAATGAATGGGAGCCAAGTGGATCTTTAGCAGGTGTGTTAGATGTTATTCACACTGATATTGGATAGCTACAATATCGAGGTAGAGCTGCAAAAGATCTAGCTGATTGTGGGATCTTTTTTTATGAATCAATGTACATTCTTGATACAAAAGAAAATTTTGGACAAATAGTACCAATTCCATTACCTAGTTTGGAAAGTGATGAACGGATTGCACCAGATGCTACAGTTTCAGAATCATTTCGTTGCAAGATATATAATGACGTAAAAAATTCATTAAAAGGTGATCAAGGGAAAGTCAAAATTCACAAGCGAAGATCCTTATCAGATCAAGGAGATTCTTAATCATGGAACCGTGAATTTGGAATGGCTAGATGGGACACCATTTGATACACCCATCAATGGTAGCCGGTTGCACAAGTACTGGCCACCACAATGAGATAGATCCAGATTGGTGAAGGCACGTTACGAAAAGCTAATCTGCTAAACCATCACCACTAGATCTAGGAAGATCAAGCCAAATCAAGCTAGATCCATCAAGATTCGGCTAGATCTGGCAAGATCGGAAAAATCTAGCAAAATCCAAGAAGGATCCTGATCTAGACAGGATAAAAAAGAAAGCAAATCATCAGATTATGCCAATAAGTCCTCTAAATTTGCAGATCATAGACCTCGATCTCAGTAACTATGGCAAATTAAAGGGAAAAATTCACCAAAGATTGATGAGTCTGTTACCAATTATCCATCAGAACTTTCAGAGAACTACCAACAGTTAGATCAAGCATGGATGAAGCTGATTACCAGTTTGCAAAAGTTAAAAATAAAAAAATGTCGAGATCTCGTCAAAAAACACCCTAAAAAGAGCACTTTTTTCATGATTTTTGGAGATCTCGTGGGAGATAGCTCTTGAAACTTGGACAATCACCAGATCTGACCCATATGCATCCTTGAAATTATCTGCGAGAGTTCCAAATGGAGGAATCATCATTTTTTAGTGTGTGCAAAGGTTCCTAGTGGCGGAATTTTCAGAACCCTCACAAAGCATCAAGATCATCTTACCAACCCTCGCAGGAATCAGAGTATTGAAATTAGCCTGTCTACATGGTCTGATTTTGAAATCCAATCACAGGAGCAAGTTGTGCGAGAGATCACTTTCTGCGAGAGTTGAACCCTCGCAGATAGCCTTCGCAGAACCTTCACATGGCAGTCAAATCACCTTCTGAACTCTCGTAGACCTCCCTGAGGTCTTAGAATTTTGTGAAGAAGATGCCTGCCAAAATTTCGGTGGAACTGAACAAAGGAAAGTAGATTTCACCTAATACACACTCTAAATTCCGCTATATAAGGGCTGAATTCGAGTCATTTGTCAGCTTTGCTAGTGAAGCTTTGCCGAAATTTACACTGAAAGTTGCCCTGAGAAAATGCCAAAAGAGCTCTCACCACGTTTGCAAATCAATTTATCAACTGTCCTGATCCAACAGTCCATGCAGCAGCCACTTACGCCCAGGACTTAGAACATCTAATGGGCATTGAAACCAAATGGGATGATTTTCTTCCCTCAATATTTTTTAATCTAATAAGGCGCCAGCTTTTGACAAAGTCGAAGATCAGTTGCCAATCACTTGTGTATATTACCGAGTTGCATTCCTTGGAGATCCCTGGACATGCCGATTCCTAGCATGGGTCGATCAAGAATGGCTGATAGAAGTCCACAAGTCCTTCCACACGCCCAAGGACTTGAAGAAACTGGACCATCTCAACTTCATGGAAGACCTTACGGGCTATCTGATCCACCAGAGGCGGGCAAAGAGGACGCTATACTAAACCGGCAGAGTGCCGAGAGACCAGCATTACTTCAGGCTGTGGGTCCTGTTGGGGGTATTTCCAACAAAGTGTAAATAAATAAAATCATCCAATAAAATGTGTTGCGAGGGCATGGCATCCTGCGCGTATAAGCCCATGGCCCAATGAGCATGCAAGTTAAGTTGTAAATAAAATAATAGACTTAGGCCCTTTGTAATTAAAATAAAACTTGAGGCCCGAAGTCAATTTTAAACTTAGAGTTTACTTTTTAGAGTTGGGTCCAATTTTGGACTCACATGAATCTTGTGATTTCCAATGTACTTTTTGTGGACCCTCAGATCAAGTTGGGTCCAAGATGAATGGGTAGGATCAATGTGAATATTAGCCAATAGGATTAAGGGGCAAGGGCCTTCCCCATTTTATAAAAAGGCACCATTTGTACACTATTTGGATGCCTAATAGAGAGGAGGAGACTCTGTCATTTTGAGAGCTCAAGCATCCTCATTTGCTAATCACTCTTGCTTATGCTATTGTTGTGATTGCTAGTTATTTCCATTTCTTCCATGCTTTTTGTTTGTGGTTAGTTAAGGTTTCTCCATAAGCAATGACATTGAGCATTTGAGCTAATCTCCATCTCATCTTTCTCTCTTTCTCTCTTCTCTTCTCTCTTCCTCTTCTTTTCTATCCTTTCCCTTCACCCAAAATCATGATGAATGTTAGTGCAGAGGAGTAGAGTTAAAGGAGGGTAGTATTAGTGGTGAATAGAGTTAAGGGAGAAAGTAGGAAACTAACTAAAAATAGCATCTATGCATAGTTAGGTACTATCCAGTGATCTAACCCATGTTCACAGGCGGGAGGGCTACACTACGCAAGATCTTTGACCCTACAAGCCTAGATAATCTGTTTTCAAAGGAATGATCTGAATAAAAATAGTTCTAGGTTTCATGAAGAGGAGATGAGTCATCACTACACCATGGACACCCTTCAATATTACATCACAGGAGTTCAGCAGCCTAAAAATATGATAAGCCAGTCTGATTTAGAAATCTTGAAGTTCATCAAGGATCTCTTGATATGTTCGGAAAGTGTGGTGTGTTGAAGGACGTCATGTATGTACCACACATGACTGAAAGCTTGCTATCAAAAAAGAGGATGGTGGAAGAAGGCCTTAAACTATTGTTCATAGTCTCGCGGAAGCAAAAAACACCGTTCAGTGTGCGAAAGCAAAACTGTTTCTTTTTCATTTTCGTCTTTGTATTCATGAACGATTTTGTGTCTTTGAATTTTCTTTTTTGCGAAAGCTTCACAGAATTCTAGACATGCGACTGCACATCACAAAATACATTTTATTCTAGCAATCAAGACACACAGCACAAGACAAGGAGATGCACAAAAATAGAGCGACTGTATTATCGGTTTAGTTTTAGAGCGAGATCGTCAGTGTCTCGCTCGTTGGGGCAATGACACTCTGCTCTTTCGCTGTGTTTTGCTCGTTGGTAGACTTTCATGCACAACTCTATTGTTAATCTGGCTCCTGCTCTTCCTAATTGCCCTCCTTCTTTCTCTCAATTGTACTCTCTCAAATAAAATCTATAGAAAATGAACCGTTTTTCAATAGTCTGCATATTTGAGCTATTTGTTGTTACAGTCTGCAATTTTACTCAAGAATTTCGACAGGCAAAAAACCCGACACTGTCGCCTTTCCACCTTCGGGCCATCTTGAGCAACTAAGTGTTTTGCGACACTTGTGCTAACTTGGTTTTTAGGCCATTTCGGACACTTCCAAAACTGCAATACTACTTTGCGAAAAATGCAAACATACGACATTGCATTTTTACATGCAATTTCTGACAAGCGACAAAGGCAAAAAATGTGACACTACATTTTTACATGCAAATTTTGATAGGCGACAAAGGCGAAAAATACGACACTGCATTTTTACATGCAATTTCTGACAGATGACAAAGGCAAAAAATGCGACACTGCATTTTTCCATGCAATTTCTGACAGACGACAAAGGCAAAAAATGTGACACTGCATTTTTACATGCAATTTCTGACAGGTGACAAAGGTGAAAAATGCGACACTGCATTTTTACATGGGATTCCACATAGGCGACAATTGCGAACGTTGCCCTTAAGTAACGAAAAAGGCCAAAAGCCAAGGAGTGTTGCGACCACCGTCTACAGATTTACAATATATTAGAGGATTGCATGGCTGTCTCAGACACCTGATCGTTTTTGCAATCTCTCATTCATGACAATCTAAGACTCCTACATTGATAATCTTATTCAACACAAAAGAACAACTCACAATCTCCATTCTCTAAGTAAATTGAGATCCTTTAATAAGAATTTTGTTTTATCAGTTGGCATCAACATTTAAGCCATCAACACTAGTAAGCGGAATGGATTATAATGGAGATGGGGATTCACACACCTATCAGGGATGTGTGCTTGGGTAACAACAAAAGGATCCTTTTGAGAGAAAACGAGGAATAAACATGAAGATATTGCTAGAACTCATCCATATTGCCATATGTAGGCTGATGGATCCTAAATCCCTAGGAGGATCAAGGTATTTTGCAACCTCTATTGATTTGTGCTTTCACTTTTTCTACCCACAAGACACGTAGATCCACAAAAGTGTAAGAAGTAGTGTGCTTGGACATCACCTCTAAAATCTTGCATATTTTTTTGTATTTTGTATTCATGAATTGTTGCTTTCAAAAACTTACAATTCAAGACTTTTGTCAACTGAAATCTTTCAAAGTATTAAGCTTTGCCAATAAAGATTGTATTCATAATGGATGTTTGGAGAGTTTTCGTTGATGTGGTACATTTTCCTTTGTTCAGAGCCCAACCTCCCTTCTTGAATGTGATGACGTGTCGACTCTCCATTCATTGATTAGGTTGTGTATCGGCTTGGAGCAGGCAAAATATTGCCTATGATAGGCCTCGCCGATCTTGTAACTTAAGTTTGCTATAGGCTCATATTGAGCTTGCTCCCAGTCGATATGTAATACATAAATAGAGCAAGCTTAGATAGGGCATTATAGTCATAATGACCCAAACAACCTGCCCAAGTAGAACATTATGCCCATATGCTTAACAATGCCCTAAGGTAGGGTGCTGCATCACCCTTCCCTTGAGCTCAAGCTTGAAGCCCTCACTTGAGGTTTTTCTTCTATAAGAAAGGTGAGGCGCCACATCCTTGGAGCTTCGTTGTGAAATTTGCACAAGTTGATAGAAAATGATCGAATTTCTTATGCAGGCACCCATTAGTCTTCAAAGGCAAAAATGAATAAAGTCTTCTCCAGGAGTGCGCTGTGAATAATCTCGCTCTTTATCTTGAGCCATGACACTTTGAGCAGTTGAATCACAACGAAGAAGGTCTGGCCGTGAAGGATCAGCAACAACATCCCCAAGCGTGTGAATCTTCTTGCACGAAAGAACAAAATCAACTCGATGCCGAGGTGACTGTGAATGAAACAGAAGCAAGATGTGGGTCCGCTTCTAGGCAGCATGAAAGCCACATTCATGTGAAATAGATGCCAATACGGCATGAATGGAATCATGAGTCGCAGTGCAATCCCCACTATCATCCTACTATCGTCCTACTATCGGCAATGATTTTTAACCACTTTACAACTTCGACGTGTCGTAGTTGCAGGAATGGCTGCTTCACAGCTTCTTGCACTACCTAAACTTCCAACTATCTTAGCTAGTGACTTATATCAAGCAGTAGGCTTTCTATAAACAAATTAATTTTGGACTTTTTAATTTATTTAGGACTATTTTCTACACATAATACCAAAAGAGCCAGATAAGAAAAACAATAAAAACTTACTAATTCTTGAAGTGGGATTTTCTCAAGTTCAAATCTCATTTCAATACAACTATAAGCCAAACAAGACAAATTTGATGAACAAGTCACAATTTAGTTAACTTTCTAAAATTTATTGATGCTTTTGTCCAATAGCTGTGAGCACCTAATATAATTGTCCAAAATTAGTGTCGATCCAAATAACATAGACAACTTTTAAACATAAACATTGATATAGAGTTTCAAAAGAAACATAAACATAATTTGATATTTAAAAAAAACATAAACATCACTGAATCATATACTACTATGAACAAGCTGTATTATAAGAACTCTCATAGAAATTTAATCACAATGTGTCATTTGCCACTAAAAGTGGTTCATATCTAATATTAATGGTCTTGGGCCAAGCCCTACATTAGTCAAGAGACTATTACAAAAGATGCACAACTTTGGTGCGATTCTAGACAAATTTGTAGAAGTTTAACCTTTTAGACTAGTGATTTACTATTTCAATATTCTAAAGGTTGAGAATTAGAAACTATTTTCAACCTTTAGAAGTTCTAAAGGTCGTTAAACTTTCTACATCATGATTCTTGATGTCTTACAATACACATGCCATGGAATATGATTTACTTATAATAGGGTGACATGTCCACACCCTAGCATACAAAAAGTTGGCTTTCTACAAAATTGCCAAGCTGGATTTACGACTGAATTTACAGAAGGAATTACGTGTCTTTTAAAGCCAAATTTGGCCTTGTTGCAGATTTGGAATTTGCCAACACTCACTAAATTAAATACATTACAATTCCAATAATTATGGCGACAAAGATTGTAACCATGACTCTACAACTATAATCATGAACTCTACTCATCAATATCAACTGCACATTCATCGGATAATTTGGACATGTATTCTTTTGATGTGTGCCACTGATATTTCCAGAATAGATATTGATTTTTCCACAGTATAGCCGTGTGCTTTAATTGTTTTTTTTGCCTTTGATTTCCATGCATGAACAGCTGTATCTACATCCATATATTGTGTTCCATCGTTGTTTGGAATCCATTCTTTCTCTAGCCAATTTTTGTACAGCTCCGAATTGTGAACTTGTCTCTGGTTTCTATGCCATTGATTAGATTTTGGTTCACACCATAATGTTTTAAACTCTGTGGCCAAGCCTTCTAAGTTTTTCTTCACTTTGACAACTTTTGCCAACCAAATAGGTATGGAACCCTCCACAATATCTTCATCTGGAGGCCGCATTGCAAAGAACTTGTCCAACACAACTTCTCTACATAAAATGAATTCAACCAGAGGTGCATCAGCTTTTTGCCCACAAAACCTCTGGGGTAATAACTCTACATCCATTTCGACCTCATTGATCGAAGTTGGTACAGAAGAATCGAAAGTGGTTGGCAAGGATTGTGGCCAAAAAGCCTCTTGGATAAACATTGATCCTAGATTGAGGACTGTAAGGAGTGATGAATTGTTGCTCAATGCCTTGGCTTTGGCAATACTCCTTAAACTCGATAGAGATATATTCTCCACCATTGTCTAACCTTAGAGCCTTGATCATCCTTCCAATCTCCTTTTTTGCATGCTTCTTGAAGATTCTGAAGCAGTTGAAAGCTTTTGATTTCTTCTTTATAAAGTACACCATAGTCCTTATGAAAAATTCATCAATAAAAGTTATAAAGTACTTTGCATCCTTCAACGAAGGATTTTTCATCAGGCCACAAATGTCTGAATGTACAATGTCTAACAATCCTCTAGCAATATGCTGATGGCTTGATTTAAATGGCTTTCTACTTTGTTTACCAGCTAGACAGTCTTGACAGACAGGTAACTCGACTTTATCATAAGGATAGTCAAGATCAAGAACAATACATTGTCTAGACATTTGTTGTACAGCATCATGATTCAAGTGACCAAGTCTATAATGCCAAAGTAAACTTTTATTTGCATGAATAGAAGTACTGAGCGCCTGACTAGAGGCATAAAAGCAATGACTTAGTTCATACAAGTATCCATGTCTCTTTTCAAGTGCTAGGATCTTGCCTGTCCTATCAACTACTTTGCACTGATCACATTCAAATTCTACTCTATGTCCTAGATATGTGATCTTGCTTACAGAGAGCAAATTCGTAGATAAATTTGGTACATACAAGACTTTAGAGAGTAGCTTAGATTGATCATTTGCAAAACTCAATCTCACAGTACCTTCACCTTTAATAACATATTTCCTGATACTATAAAGTGTATAGCACTCGAAACAGGCAATGAGACTGATCATATGTTGAGTGGCTCCGAAATCTAGGAACCAAGAACTGTTGCCAAATGCTCCCTGATGGCTGGTCATGAAGGCATCATGATCCGCTTCTTGAATAGGTTGTGGAGTTTCTGTAGCTATATTTGCCATTTGATTCGACTGCCTCTTACTGTTGTTTTTTGCTTGCAGTATCCGGCAGTCTTAAATTTCGTGGTTGTTTTGCTTGTAGTATCTACAGAACAGCTTCTTCTTTGCCTACGGATTTGACTGTTCTATGTGCTATGCTGGTTTCTGATTTGGCTTTGATTGCTTCGGGTCTTTCTTCTTCTTTTGCTTAGTCGTGCTCTTGTTGGTGTATAAAATGTGAGAATCAGCTGAGGAACTTGAGGCTTCGTTCCTCCGCATGTCTTCTTGCAACAACATAGTAATGACTCTCGAAAGAGTCAATTTTGGATGTGTTGTGATCATCATCACCCAGCTGTCATATGAGCTTGGCAGGCTTGTAAGCAGTTGCATCACTGCATCTTGATCATCTATGACAGATCCGACAATGGCCATTTGTCTTAGCAGGTTCTTGAGTTAATTGATGTGATTCTGTAGGGAATCAGCATTCGCCATCTTGAGGGAGTAAAATTTCTTCCTAAGATGTAGCTTGGAAGCTATATTTCGCACCCTGTATAGTGTGCTCAAGATGTCCCAGACTTCTTTCGATGTTTGGGCCTCAGATACATGGCCGATCTGGGTATCCGTAATGTTGAGGATGATCAGCGCGAAAGCCTTTCCATTCTTCACCTTCTATCTAGTGATTGTTGCGTCATCTGCTTCAACTTTCTCTTCTACACCTATAACAACGTCATACAATTCTTTAGCCATTAGTATAGTTTTCATCTTAAATTTTCACAGATGGTGATTGATCTCATCAAGCTTGTCCATGATTTTAGGACTAGCTTTCCCTTGGGAATCCATGTGGAAGATTAGTCTAAGTGATAGGAAAAACTATCATTGACTTAAGTATGAAAATCTGGTACTGAATTACAGAACAAGAAGACAATTACTCTATCGGCTAGTAGAGTCTTGTACTGTGGAAGCTTATCAGGCTAGGAAAATAGCTCTGATACTATGTTGAGATTGAAATAAGGTGTGTGAGTGTTAGAAACTAAAATAGCTCGAAAAGAAACAAACTCAAAACTCGAACGAGAAACTCTTGCATTGATGAAAGCATTAAGGAAGGAGAGCTTATTCAAGTAAATTTTAATGGCTTGTTGGATGCTCATGCTACCATTGTTCAAAGTATTGCTATTCAAAAGACTTTGCCAAGTTTGATGGATCTTCACAAGATCTTGATCAATGAGGAATATACGAAGATCTTGCATAATATAGCCCTCCCACCTGTCAACAAGGGTTAGTCCATTGGATAGGAACCTAACTATGCATAGATGCTACTTTTAGGTAGTCTTCTACTTTCTGTCTAACTCTACCTCTCCTAGCACTACTCACACTAACTCTACTCCCCTAACTAACTTCATCATGATTGTTGGTGTAGAGAAAGGATAGAATAGAAGAGGAAGAAGAAGGAGAAGAGAGAAAGAGAGAGAGAGAGAGAGATGAGATGGAGGTTAGCTCAAATGCTCAATTTCATTGCTTATGGAAAAACCTTAACTAGCATAAACAACAAGCATGGGAAATGGAAATAACAAGCAACCACAACAATAGCATAAGCAAGCGTGATTAGCAAATGAAGATGTTTGAGCTCTCAAAATGATAGAGTCTCCTCCTCTCTATTAAGCATGAAAATAGAGTACCAATGGTGTCTTTTTATAAAGTGGGAAAGGCCCTTGTCCCAAAATCCTATTGGCTAATATTTACATTGATCCTATCCATTCATCTTGGACCCAACCTGATCCAAGGGTCCACAAAAGTACATTGAAATTCACAAGATTCATATGAGTCCCAATTTGGACCCAACTCTAAAAAGTAATCTCTAAGTTTAAAAATGACTTTAGGCCTCTAGTTTTATTTTAATTCAAAGGTCCAAGTCTATTTTATTTTATTTACAACTTAAGCTTGCGTGCTCTTATTTTTGATGAGGATGGTTTGGATGTTCAAGATGCAAATGATGATGCTTTTGTGATGTCTTCATGTATGCTTGCCAATGATGGAGATCTAGATCCTTGGTGGATTGATAGTGGAGCAAGTTCACACATGACCTTTCACAAAGAATACGTCACTTATTTGTTGGCATATGGAGACGACAAGAGGGTGATCTACACGACCAATGATGGTGAGTGTGTGATCAAAGGGATTGGCACAGTTCCTATTTCTCTCTCTACAAATAGGAATGTTCATTTGGAGGATGTCTTGTCTATTCCATCTATTACCAAGAATTTGCTTAGTGTGAGCCAAATGCTAATTAAAGGCCTCAAGGTGGAGTTTGATGGAGATGCTTGTTTGATCAAAAGGAAGGATGTCTTGATTTGAAAAGGTAAAAGTCAAGGGAAGTTGTTCAAACTAGATGCTTGTGTTGTTGCTAACCAAGTTGGATGTGTTGCAAGGGAGCAAATTTCTATTCAAGAGGTTTGGCACAAAAGGATGGGACACCTCAACTTCAAGTCATTGGAGGTAATGGCAAGGAAGAAGGTTGTGATTGGTTTTCCAAGTTCCTTAAGTGATGTCAAGCATGTTTGTGAGTCTTTGCTTTGTCTAAGTCACATAGACTACCTTATACTAGATCTATTTCTAGACCTACAAAGCCTTTTCAACTTGTACATTCGGATATTCATGGATTTACTACAATTAGCAATAGTGGAGCTAAGATGTATGTAACATTCATTGATGATTTTAGTACATTTTGTTGGATCTATCTACTAAAGAGTAAGGATGAAGTGTATGATGTCTTTGTCAAGTTCAAGAATGCAAGCGAGAACCAATTTTCCACAAAGATCAAGTGTTTGACAGGTGACAATGGTGGTGAGTACATATCTAACAAGTTCAAGGCCTTTTGTGAGCATGGGATCAAGAGGGAGTATACAACATCAAGGACCCCACAACAAAATGGAGTGGCTAAAAGGAAGAATAGGAATTTATGTGAAAGTGCCAAAGCTATGAGGTTAAGTGCTAATCTTGACAAACCATTTTGGGATCAAGCTTTGTTGTGGGTCAATTTCTTGTGCAATAGGTGGCCGAGTGCTATTTTGGATGGAAGGACACCTTTTGAGATGGTATGGATCTAGCATTCTTGATGTTGATGAGAAGGATCCTACTTTGGATGGTGGTGATGATGGACCTTCATCAAGTCAAATGCCAAGGAGAACATAAAGAGAAAGACAAGTACCTTCAAGGCTCACATATGATCAAAAGGGTAAGCAAGTAGTTTCTGGAAATTATGTTGCTTTCCTAACCTCTTTGGATGAGCCTACAAGTGTAGATCAAGCAAGGAAAGAAGAGGAGTGGATCCAAGCAATGCATCTTGAGTATCAAGCTCTTATGAAGAATGGAACATGGAGATTGGTGGAGTTGCCTGAGGACAAGAAAGCTATTAGATGAAAATGGATCTTCAAGGTGAAGACAAACCAAGATGGATCTCAACTACAAGGAAAGGTTAGTGGCAAAAGGATATGCTCAACAACAAGGGATTGACTATGATGAGACCTTTGCACCCATGGCAAAGATGGTAAGTATTCGAGTCATCATTTCACTTGCTACACTTTATGGATGGGATCTATGGCAAATGGACATTTCAAATAAAGAAAAAAGTTCCGAATGCACAAGTTGAAAAGATTTTTTAGATCTAGAAGTAGATCTAGAATAAGCAAGTCTATGAGATTTGGACAAGGCACAATGTTCACAAAATGTATTATTTGCAAAAAGACTTTTAGGGAGACCAAGAACATGCTCTTTCTTTGCCATTACCTCCAAATATTTGAAGTTGGGATGGCCCAACCTCTTATGCCAAACTTCTTGGTTTGTCAGTTGTTCCCTAGCCATACATCCTTTGTTCTTAGAGATCACACATGCATCCAGTTTGAAAAGTTTACCATGCCTTCTTCCTTTAGCAATCAAGGATCCACACTTACTTATCAAACAAGCATCTCCAATAAACTCAACATCAAGCCCCTTGTCAATCATTTGACTAACACTAAGCATGTTCTTAGTGATTGAAGGAATGTACAATACATTTTCAAGATTAGCTTTCCTACCTGTTGAAAGAGAAATAGGAATTGTGCCTATGCCTTTGATGTCACATTGACCATCATTTGCAATATAGATGATATTGCTCTCTCCCTCATAAGACAATAAGGACGAAAAGTATTCCTTATGTCTTGTCATGTGAGATGAGGCTCCACTATCAATCCACCAAGGATCATTCCCATCTATACGTGCAAGAAAATTTGAAGTGTTATCCTCTTCTTCATCTACTGCTAGATTTCCTTGCCTCTTGCCTTGCTCTCTTTTCCTCTTATGACATTCATTAGCAAAATGACCTTTTATTCCACAATAAAAGCACTTGAACTTTGACTTATCTTTATTCTAAAAGAAGTAGAAGAGGAGGAGGAAGAGTTATCATCATGATCCGAGTTACCACCTTTGGACCATTTTCCTTTGCCTCTACTTTTGCCTTTGACTTTGTCTTTTGTGAAGAAAGCCTTTTCACCTCCACCTTGCAAGGATGCACCATCAAGCTTTGATTGCAATTTATGTTCTTCAACCAATAAGATCTCTTGCAAGTCAACCACACTTGGCAAGACTCTTTGAATGGCAAGACTTTGCACAAGGTTAGCATGTTCTTCTAGCAAACCATTCAACATAACCTGGACTATTTCACCATCTGTTATGCTTTCATCAATGCATTCTAGATCATCACTTAAGGACTTCTCCCTCTCTTTGTCTACTAGAAAATATTTGCTTCCTTGGTCAATATCCTAGATGTCGACTTTGATTCAAAGAGCTTCTTCAAGGCATTCCATGCCTCACTTGCACTTTGACTTTTACCAACTTCCTTGAGAAGTTCATTAGTAACATTCATTTTAATGATATGAAGAGCCCTTTTAGTCTTCTTATCAAACCTTTGTTGCTCTTGAACTGTGGGTGGTCTCTCTTCAACTCTTGCAACTATGTCCATGAGTTCATTCAACTCAAGTAAGGACTCCATCCTCACTTTCCAAGTAGAGTAGTTTGATGAACTCAACCTAACATGATCCCACCATTGGAGGCCATGAATAGAATGATTCTTCAACTTTTAGGCTCTGTCCTAATGCACCTAGCACTCACTTTTCTCTCAACAAATGATGGATAAGGAGATCTCAGAAGATCTAGGACCCTAAAACACTTCTATCTTGAACCTGGCTGGTTTCCACGCATAGAAAGGAAGATTGAAATACATGCAACACTTTGCACACACTAAGGATGGATTACAAACTCAAACCAACATGAACACACTCTTGCTTAAGCTCTCAAACTTTCCAGCAAGTGACCAAATCAAGTTATGATGTGGAGTTACTTGCATTCTTAGAAAATACACAAGACTAGCCTGCCAAGAATACCTAGAATTCAACAAACTTGATCAACACACTAAGTTATCGATTCGACCTGTAAAACCACATGTAAACCACACTTCTAAATATATACAATAATGTAGTAATTCAATAGCATTCAACGAGACAGACACTGTAGATGGTACTTCTCGATAGCTCTCTTCTAGATTTTGATTTTTTTTTTTTTGGTCAAGAATCATGTTTAATCTATTTATCCTTGCAGGTTCTTGTGGTCTCATTGAATCCACATGTCTTGACATTTGTTTCACTAATAGTTATTTGATGATTTTTTAAAACTTATATTTAGTTTGACATAGCACAATGTTCTACCATCAAGTAGAATTGGATGTAGGCATCAAATTAGATGTTCCATGGCCTTTCGTCTCAATGTAATTTGCAAATTTATGTTTTGTTTATACAGTATCCATGCATGTCCCAACCTACTTTGTCAATCCTTGCATGTCTTTTGTCGCAACTATTCGTAGGGTGCAATGACTACTCTTTGGCTATGTTTTCTCCTCATATGTATGTGCTAGACTCTTCATGCTCCTTATTTTCAAAACTTCATGCAGAAATCCAATCTAGATTGTCATTGAATAGCTTGATGGTGATGACTATTTGCTATGGTAACTCAAATATTTGGTGACATGCCATAATTCAAAGAAGCTCCAAAAGTGTGTACATCTACTAAGTAACACTTTATACAATGTAATATACTCTTCAAACAAGTCCTATTTCATTGATGGTAAATATGATTAGCTCAACCATTAAGATGCCAAAAAAAACAAGTCCTATTATGTAGCACACCCTAAACTTCCAGTTTTCAAATCTATTTCAAGTTAGTAGCATGCCATGTGCTATGGTTTTGAGGAATGATCACACAATGAAACTCACAAAACTCGCAAAGAATTTACTCGCAAAATGTCAAAACCCAATAGTGAGTACTTTCACATATTTCTGTCTCTTTCTTGTCAACTTTTATTTCCCTTCAACCTTCATTGATCTTTGAATTCTCTCCCTTTTATCTCACTTCTCTTCCCTGTGCTCTCCTCTTGAGGAATATTCCAAAAAAATTCTATTCCCTCCAACTGCGCCTTTTCCCAAGGACTCATAGAAAACATTTTTTTTTTTTTGATTTTTTTTACTGTTTTATTTTCTAGATGAGCACATGGGAGCTTCGTCTAAGTAACCTAGAAAAATTTTACCGTCAAACTCTGAAATTTTTATAGTAACTGTTCTTTAATTCTTCTACAAGCATCCCACCTTTTTGTCCAAAAGACAGTAAAACAAACTTTACCTTTATAGTTTACATTTCTTTACGGCAAACTTCTTTTACAAGCCAAATGCCTCATGGATTCCAAAAAATTTACAATCCAATTTTTGAACTTCCTAAGGGGAATATTATATGTGCCCCTTTTTGTGCATAAGAGCCAGCTATCAGGGGCAAGATTTGTATTGTGCCCCTTCATTTTTATGCTAGAGTTTATGAGCATATGTGCATATATGCATGTGTGATCTGGATTTCATTGAAATAGCTCAAACCCAATCTTAAGCGCATACATTTAATTTATATATGTACTACTACACAAATACATTTTAACATTATTTACATACTAAGTGCGCGCGCACACACACACACACACACACTCACAATACAGCCTGTGAATGTAAAATTTTGAAGATGTAATTTAGAGGTGGGTTTTTCCCTGTCCCTAAAAAAGTATTATTAGGGGCGGGTTTTTTCCTATCCCTTATGGAGACTCATTAGGGGCGTGCCCCTAAAATACATGCAATGAAAATTCCATTTAACATGCGTACCATATACATATAGGATTAATGCATGGGGTCACTATACTATATGTGTACTATACATACATACATACAAAAATACACACACATGAACGCACATACACACACCTTGTGAATTTATAAGTTTAAAGATGTAATTTAGAGACGGGTTTTTTCTTGCCCCTTATGAAGTGTCATTAGGGGCAAGGGTTTTTCCCATCCCTAAAATACATGCAATGAAAATTCCATTTAACATGTGTACCATATACATATATGATTAATGCATAGGGTCACTATACTATATGTACTACACATACAAAAATACACATACACACACACACACACACACACACACACACACACACACACACACCTTCTAAATTAAGAATTGTAAAAATGTAATTTAGGGGTGGGTTTTTTCCTGCCTCTAATGAAGTGTGAGTAGGGGCGGGTTTTTTCCTGCCCCTTATGAAGTGTCATTAGGGGCACATTTTTTCCTGCCCCTAAAAGACATTGAATGAAAATTCCATTTAACTTGTGATATCCATATACATATACAATCAATGCATGGGGTCACTATACTATATGTATAATATACATACATACATACATACATACAAAAATACACACACCTTGTGAATTTAAAATTTTAAAGATGTAATTTTTTTTTCCTGTCCCTAATGAAGTGTCATTAGGGGCAGGTTTTCTCCTACCCCTTATGAAGTGTCATTAGGGGCGGGGTTTTTCCTGCCCCTAAAATACATGCAATGAAAATTCCATTTAACATGTGTACCATATGCATATATGATTAATGCATGGGGTCACTATACTATATGTACTATACATGCAAACATACAAAAATACACACACACACACACACACACACACACCTTGTAAATTTAAAATTTTAAAAATGTAATTAAGGGGTGGGTTTTTTCTTGCCCCTAATGAAGTGTCATGAGGGAAAGGTTTTTTCTTGCCCCTTATGAAGTGTGATTAGGGGCAGGTTTTTTCCTGCCCCTTATGAAATGTCATTAGCGGCGGGTTTTTTCCCGCCCCTAAAATACATGAAATTTCAATTCCATTTAACATGTGTACCATAGGATTAATGCATGGGGTCACCATACTATATATATTATACATACATACATACAAAAATACACTGACACCTTGTGAATTTAAAATTTTAAAGATGTAATTTAGGGGCGGGTTTTTTCCTACCCTTAATGAAGTGTCATTAGGGGCGGGGTTTTTCCCGCCCCTAAAATGCATGCAATGAAAATTCCATTTAACATGTGTACCATATACATATATGATTAATGCATGGGGTCACTATGCTATATGTAGTATACATGCAAACATACATACACACACACCACACACACACACACACCTTGTAAATTTAAAAATTTAAAAATGTAATTTAGGGGCGGGTTTTTTCCTGCCCCTAATGAAGTATCATTAGGAGCGGATTTTTTCTTGCCCCTAATCAAGTGTCAATAGGGGCTGGTTTTTTCTTGCCCCTAAAATACATGCAGTGAAAATTCCATTTAACATGTGTACCATATACATATAGGATTGATGCATGGGGTCACTATACTATATGTATAATATACATACATACATACAAAAATACACATACACACACCTTGTGAATTTAAAATTTTAAAGATGTAATTTAGGGGCGGGTTTTCTCTTGTCCCATGCAATGAAAATTCCATTTAACATGTGTACCACATAGATATAGGATTAATGCATGGGGTCACTATACTATATATACTATACATACATACATACAAAAATACACACACACCTTGTGAATTTAAAATTTTAAAGATGTGATTTAGGGGTGGGTTTTTTCCTACCCCTAATGAAGTGTCATTAAGGGTGGGTTTTTTCTTGCCCCTTATCAAGTGTCATTAGGGACAGGTTTTTCCTACCCCTAAAATACATGCAATGAAAATTTGATCTAACATGTGTACCATATACTTATAGGACTAATGCATGGGGTCACTATACTATATGTACTATACATACATACATACAAAAATACACACACATGCATGCACACATGCACACACACCATGTGAATTTAAAATTTTAAAGATGTAATTAAGGGACGGGTTTTTTCTTTGCCCCTTATCAAGTGTCATTGGGGGGGGGGTTTCTGCCCCTTATGAAGTGTCATTAGGGGCCCGTCGCCCCTAAAATACATGCAATGAAAATTCCATTTAACATGTGTACCATATACATATAGGATTAATTCACGGGGTCACTATACTATATGTACTACACATACAAAAATACACACACACACACACACACACACATCTTGTGAATTTAAAATTTTAATGATGTAATTTAGGGACAAGTTTTTTCCTGCCCCAAATGAAGTGTCATTAGGGGCAGGCTTTTTTCTTACCCCTTATCAAGTGTCAGCAGGCGAGATATTCGAGATGCGAGATATGTGAGGGCCTCTCTCTCTCTCTCTCTCTCTCTCTCTCTCTCTCTCTCTCTCTCTCTCTCTCTCTCTCTCTCTCTCTCTCTCTCTCTCTCTCTCTCTCTCTCTCTCTCTCTCTCTCTCTCTCTCTCTCTCTCTCTCTCTCTCTCTCTCTTTGATTTGCGAGGTG
This sequence comes from Diphasiastrum complanatum, assembly GCA_029204225.1. Classification (NCBI taxonomy): domain Eukaryota; kingdom Viridiplantae; phylum Streptophyta; class Lycopodiopsida; order Lycopodiales; family Lycopodiaceae; genus Diphasiastrum; species Diphasiastrum complanatum. Next base: position 4,312,962 of record CM055112.1, read on the forward strand.
TGCGAGATATGCAAGGTGCGAGATGTGCAAGATTTTGTCATCTCATTCCGTAGGTAGGTTGCTTGAGGTGCAGAAGTTAAATTTGGACAGTTCACATGTTCTTCACTGATCCTTCGCAAAGTTTGGGTTGATTTATGCATGTAGAAAAGTGCTCTTGCCTTAGATTGATGGAATAGATCTTGGTTTTCAATCTATGTGTGATGGGTCTCACACTAAGTTGCAAGATCTCATATTGGAGTTGGTAGTACACCTTTTAAGGATCCATTATTGAGAGAGAGAGAGAGAGAGAGAGAGAGAGAGAGAGAGAGAGAGAGAGAGAGAGAGAGAGAGAGAGAGAGAGAGAGAGAGAGAGAGAGAGAGAGAGAGAGAGAGAGAGAGAGAGAGAGAGAGAGAGAGAGAGAGAGAGAGAGAGAGAGAGAGAGAGAGAGACTTTTTGATCCATTGCAAGACAATTTCTCAAGAAAGATGACTTCTTTAGATTCCATTTTATGAGAGCATGGTGAGAGATTTAAACCTCCAATTATGCTATTTGGAAGGTGAGGATGTAGTCCATTTTAGTGCTCAAGATGTGATGAAGATTGTGCTTGGACTTGAGGAGGAGCCTCAAGTGCTCCAAGAGGTCCAAAAGTAGAAAAAGAGGGCTAAGATGGCCCTACATATCATAAAGATGAATGTTTCCAATGAAGTGTTGTGGGAGGTTGGCTCATGCACCTCATCCAAGGAGGCTGGGGACTCATTGAAATCCATCTATGAGGTGAATGATGGAGAGGTGAAAAGCATACATCACAAAGGACAAGCCAAGAGGTAGGGGCAAAGAGCATCATCAACATTTCAAGAAGGACAAATTAAAGGATGAGAGTGATGAGGAGTCATCACAAACATCAAAAAGTTGCAAATCCAACAAGAAGTGCTTCTTTTGTGGTAAGAAGGGGCATTTTGCTTGTAATTGTTTCAAGAAAAAAGAGTTTAAGAGGGATGGTGATGTGGTAGCAAGTGGGACTAGATCTGGTAATCTTTTCAAGATTGATGCTAAACCTTGTCGAAGTGTGGCCAAGAAGAGCTTGGATCATCTCAAGGAGGAGAAGGCAAGTGATCTACCTCAACCTATGTTCCAAGATGGTAAGGCTCATGAAGATGGTGCTTTGGCAAAAGCACATGGAGAGTTATCGCCAAGAAGGTCTACTTCTTTTTGTGTCATGCAGGATGTTTCAAAATCAAATTTAGGTATAAAAACAAGTGTCGAATGAAATAACAACAAATGTATGAACACGTCTAGTAAGTTCAATTTTTTTAAAACAAATTCATGTTTAATATTTTTTGGTGGTAGATTAATCTAATAATTTTTTTGACGTAATATTTGTTTATGCCATGATATGTCAGGTTCATCAATCATCAAACGTTAATCTCCATGAAGATCAACATGTAGTGAAGGCCAAACGTCGTCTCTGTAATGAGACATAGGTTATGGTATTAAATATTTGATATACATTAAAATAATAATAATCTGTTTATATTGTTGTGTATGCTAATCTAATTTTAATATCATTGTTTCAAGATTTTTCATGTAAATTTGGCTTATAGGATGTTGCATCAAAATCACAAAAGTCAAAAAAGGTATGTGCAAATAATTTCAATGTCTTTTTAAAGAGCATTGGACATATATTCGTAGTCATTACAATTTTTTTTTGTGATAGGTGATATCAAGGACGTTAGGTGGAAGAACACTTTCCTCGACAAAGCCATCTGAGAAATCTTTGACTAACAAGGTATTCCAATTTAAAAAATACTCATATGTGAAATCATTTCTAGCAATGGTACAAGAACAATTGTATACATCGATTCATAAAATTTATTTATATTTTTTTTAATGATATTTTCTATTCATAGAATTGTGTTAAAGACAATAACATTTGCTTTAAAATTACAAAGCTCATTAATATGTGCAAGCCAATATTGTTATTCCAATGATATTATGCAAAAAAATAGGATTAAATAAAATTGTTTTTATTTATTTATTAGAAATATCTCAAATGTTGTGTCTATAATTTTGTTTATCTTATATAAAATTTAGTGTCATTTATAAAATATAGATAATATTTCTATTAATTTCTAGATCTTACATGAGTTTTCTATAACATGCTGGGTTGTATCATAATACCATTCACTGTGAAATATTTTTGAAATATATGAAAACATTCAACATTTTGCTTGTAGTCTAATGTGTTTAATTTACAACATTTATTTCTTGTACATTATTATAAAAATACTTAGCATGATATCAATGTGAGTTAGCAAGCGCATGGACCGCAAACAAGCGTGTTTTGCACAACTTGTGTAGCGCTTCGTGACGAAGGTGGAGCGATCTTGTATCATCTAATCATTGCAATGTGGCAATGCGAAGAGATGGAACGAGATGACTGCATCTTGGCCATACACCAGTTGGAATGGAGTTTGCTTGGTGTTGCCTTTGTATGCAGTTCTGAAAGCCCACAGAGCAGCGTGTAGCTTGTGCTCCCAATCTGATCTGCTTGCTTCTATTGTCTTTGTCAAAATGTCACACAGAATCTTATTAGAAGATTCGGCTTGGCCATTGCCTCTTGGGTAGTAAGGCGTACTGAAACGATGGATCACAAAGAACTCTTCTAATAAGACCTTGGTGGTCTCATTGACAAAGGGAGTTCCCCGATCGCTAACTATCTCCACTCGGCATCCGAAGCGTACAATGATATTTTCGTAAAGGAACTTCGCGGTGGACCTAGCATCTGCTACGTGCACTGCTTTGGCTTCAACCCACTTTGTGAGATAATTTGTAGCCACAATAATATATCGGGCTTGGGTACTGCGAGCGGCTGGGTGAATAGGGCCAATGTAATTAAATTCCCACTTCTCAAATGGTGCTTGAGCCAATACAGGATGTAACGGCTCATAATTTGCCTTCGTTGGTCTACGCGCTCTCTAACATACATCACATTGCTTGATATATACCTCGATATCCTTGTGCATTGTTGGCCACCAACAACCAGATTGTAGAATCTTGCGTACTGTTACATCTGCTACGAAGTGTCTGCCTCCCATTGCTTCATGCGAGAGAGACATGATCTGACTTGTCTCATGGGGTAGGATACAATGACGAATGATATTATATGTCCCTCTTCAATATAGTTGGCCGACAATCAATTGGTATGGACGAGCTTTAAGTACAAGTTTCTGTTGTTGCGCCTTGGATAGTGACCAATCTGGTTGGCTGTTCATCAAATACTCAACTATGTCTGCGGCCCAATCGGGTACAACATCCATGTAAAATAAAGCAGCATCCGGTAACTCATCATCAGGCTGGGGATCCTTTTGTGTCGATTTGATTCTTGATACATGATCCGCCATATAATGTTGCTTGACTTTGCGTACCACTATTCGAAAATCAAACTCGAGCAACAAGAGTAACCATCTAGTGATTCTCCCTATGTTGCAGGTTTTGTTGACTAGGTAGAGCAAAGGTTGATGATCAGTGTAGAATGCAAAATGAGTGGCCATAAGATAATGGCAAAACTTCTTGACTGCAAATATCATTGCCAAGGCTTCTAGCTCAGTCGTTGAATAGTTGATTTCAGCATCGTTGAGTTGTCGACTGGCGAAGCGAATAGGAAAGTCTTTCTTGTACTCGTCTGGTTGGGTCAATACTGCTCCTATAGCATACTTTGATGCGTCAGTATGCACATGAAACTCAATTGTCCAATTGGGAGGCCGTAAGATTGGTGCAGATATAAGTGCTTCCTTCAGCTTTTGGAAAGATCGTAGGGCTTCCTCCGTCCAATGTGGATCAATTGTCAACTTGTAGATAGGACGTGCCAAATCTGCAAAGAATAGAATGAAGATTTGGTAGTAATTGGCATGTCCCATAAATACATAGACTCCACGAATCGTTCCAGGGGGTGGAAGGTCCATGATAATCGTATCTTAGACAAATCAGTGGCGATCCCATGTCTAGATACAATATGGCCTAGGATAAGACCATGTGTGACCCAAAATTGGCATTTCTCTAGGTTCAATGAAATTTAAAATTTGCGGCATTGTATAAGAACTCTTTCCAACTGAGATAAGTGTTCATCATTAAATTTGTGCATGCAAAGATCATCGAGGAAGATCTCTAGGAATTTCTGTAAATAGTCTTTGAATGCCTTTTGCATGACGCGTTGAAAAGAGCTAGGGGCATTACAAAGACCGAATGGCATGACCTTGTAGGCATGTGTACCCCATTCAGTAGCAAATGTAGTCTTGTGTTGATCCTCCGGTGCAATCTTCACTTGGTTGTAGCCATTGAAGCCATCCAAAAAACTATAGGCTTCCACTCCAGCTACTCGATCCAAGACGCTTTTTGTGAATGGTAAGGGAAAGTGATCCTTCCGTGTCACAGCGTTAACTGCCTTCAGATTGACACAAATCCGCATTTTGCCATTCTTCCTGGGAACAATGACTATGGGTGACACCCATTCTGTGTGCTCGATTTCATAAATGAAATCATCATCGAGCAACTTCTGCAACTCTTGCTTGATTAGCTCGGTGTAGTTTGGGTTGCAGCGATGATATCGGCTCATCTTTGGCGTTGCTCCTTCAACCAAAGTATGGTGTGTTGGACTACAGACAATGGAATTCTTTTTAAATCTTTGTAAGACCATGCAAAGCAGTCTTTATACTCCGTCAGTAACTTCTGCAGTTGGGTGAATTGTGAGGGCGTGAGTTGTGCTCCCACATGAACAATTTTGTCTTCATCTCTTGGCTCTGCTAGATTCATCGGTTGAGTGCGAGCCGGTCCCTCGTAGACTTGTTCTTCTTTTTTCTTATTTGCATCAGGTTCCCGTTGCGATTTCGGCATCATGATCACCACGTCGTCCAAGGTATAACTTTCCTGAAGCTGATGTCGAAGCTTGGTCGAATGACCCTTGAGCATGCGATTCAGCAACTTTCTTTTTGCCTTGTATATTGTTGTTGGTTGTTGTTGCTGCTTTGCTCGTTATCTTCTGTTGAGGTTCTTTAACATTCGCCACATGGTTCTGAATGTCTTCAACCACTGTTGCTATAGCCTCTTCGGGTAACTCGCTCCACTTGATCACCTGATTGTATCTTTGCTTTTGTTGATTTTTCTTTGGTACATGTGCTTTCGGTGGTGGCATCTTGGAGACTTTAGCATGTTGAGATTTTTGAGGCAGTTGAGCTGGTATTCGTTGAACTCCATAATGCGTAGAATCCATGTGGTGTAGGATCTACTCATCTGTCAACTCAGCTTCCTCATCATAGGACAATGCATATTGTCAAGGACTAAATCATCTTCAACAGGCTCCGGAATAGGTTCCGGTGACACCCATGCTACGTTTATCATGTTCACCCCATATGAGATAGGCGTGTCAAGGGTGAATCCTCTCGGTGGTAATTCGTTGGGTTTTGAATCTGAATTTGGATCTGGATGACATGTATGCCCAGCCATACAGTCAATAGTTGCCAATGCATTCGTCCACAACATGGTATCTGTTTGTGAATCATAATGAATACCCATTGAAGCTTTCGAACGATCAATGCTATGGTCTGTTGTGGAAGAAGTGTCATCAGCATTGGGTGGTACAAGCTTCACCGCCCATGTGGAGGGATCCACCTTTACTGCCCGCTCTCTATTCTCAAATGTGATTTTGTTGGTCCCCCAATCATGAACTACTTGTGCAATTCGTAACCAAGGTCGTCCCAACAAAACTCGATAGGCAGTGGTGTTTCAGGAATGTCCATCACCACAGACAAATTGTACCCCTGCTATCTTGATTGGAATGTCTTCTACAATCCCCTTTGGCCGCACACATGATTGATCAACCAGTTTGATGGCAAACTTGGCAGCATTCAGGCCTTGTAGATTCCACTTCTCATACAAAGTAGTGGAGATAAGGTTGACACCCGATCCTCCATCTACAACACCAGCTTCTTCTTCGAAGAGTTTGTGCTTGATACAGAGTGTGGTGATGATGGAGCTACCTTTTTGCGCTTTTGTGTTCGCATAATAGCTAACACTGGAATGTTACAATAGGGAGGTCTCCTTGGTATAGTTGAGTGTGGAGTTGTGCATTTGTCACCTTTGCTAGCGAAGCTCTCCTGAAATTTACATTGAAATTACCAAGTTCTTCTTTTGTGACCAAACTTCCTACCAACTATCATCTGCTCATACTAAACACCGATCTGCACTCTGAACTACACTTCTTGTCATCCAACACTCGTTATTCATAGTTTTCTGTTGTTTCCACACCTTTTTACCCTTTTCACCATTTTTTCTACTTTTTCGTCCTTTAATCATCACCGCTAACATGACCTTCTCACCCTCTGAAGACTCTGGCACCAAACAGGTGATCCAGCGTGAAATTCCTAAGGCCACATAGTTTTGGCCGTTACCTTCTAACGCTCTAATCCAACCATGACTGCAGACAACCAGCCCACTTCTAGAGGGAATGGGTTTTTACCTGACGCTTTTTCATTTTGAGATTAACATGGGCCTCGTCTTTCACGCTTATGCCACCTGGGACAAGCAAAAGATGCGCTTCCACTTCCTATACCAAGGTACCACGTACAAGGTCAGGATTAACGTAGACTCAATGGTCACCATTGGCATTATGTCCGGTGATCGTCAGCCTATCTCCCATCGCCACACAAAACTCTGATCAAACCTTTTGTCACCCAAACTGCACCAGAAATCCCAATCCAGACCAACAATGGTTACCTGATAGATGCTATCACGGAACCCATCATTCAGGCGGCTGCGTATATGTTGAATAACTTTCTGGTTATTTCAACATTTTACAAGGACAGAATCCAGTCTAAGCTTCCGAGTCAAATAGTGGAATCCTTTCTGAAATTTCTTGGCCCCTTAGTTGTGCCATACGATTGGCATAGCTTTCTTATTTGTGAACTAACCAACTCCATCAAACCCAACAACCGTGAGCATATTGCAGCAGGCCCCTTGTTGTGTAACTTTGCCTATGCACTTCTCGAGGCAAAAGTGCACGGTTTCCAACACTCATCGCTTTTGTCTACCCTCGTGCCACACACTAACCTTTATCCGCCATCTCAAGCATCCACCTCCTCCCAACCTGCAATTACTAACACAACGGCCAACAAATGAATGTGTGGCGCTACCTGTACATCTTCATCTCCGCCTGCTACCCAACGACACACCTCCACTACCGCACTAACCACTCCGTCATCCACCACCACTTCTTCTTTCGTGCAACCATCCCCTTTTGTCTCTGTTGTCACTACCATTCTCGTTTCCTCTGTTGATACCCCTCCTATCTCTGTTCCATTATCCACTACTCCATCCATCACCATCGCATCCTCCATCACTCTTGCCGCCACCGTTGCTTCCATTCCATTCAATCCTTCTAATTCTCAATTGTCTCCCGACACTCTGGCATGGATGCAAGTCATCAGTTTTTCACCCCCACGCCAGACCCTTTCTGCTCCATCTTCACCTTCTTCCATACTCCACACCACCCTTCAGTTCCCCTCTGTTCCTCCCATTCTCTCGTTCGGACAAACCGTCCTCACCCCTGTTTCCACAGTTGCTTCTCAAAACCCACCTACTTTGCCAACAAAAGTTGCCGAGGGCAACCAACCGTTGCCTGATGACGCATTTGTCCAAACAATTTTTGTACCATCGCCAGATTGGGCTGATCCCACTATCCCAGATGGCATCAGGTCCAATGAGAACCTGATAGAAGATGATGACGACGGAACTCCACAAGTCGTTGGGGCCGATACAACACAAGCCCCTATCAGTGCCACCGTACTGGCTGCTCCATAGACTTAACGACGACGTAGCAGACTCTGGGCAAATACATCCTAGAGGCGGTAGCGGCCAAAGCTATTTTGGAAATCAGGGTACTACACCTGGCAACAAGCAACACACAACTATGAGCAAAACTCACCAAGTTGTAGCACGAGCTGATTTTAGCTCAGCAACATGAGCAAGTAGGGCACCAGGTGATCGCCAAGCTGTAGCAGAAGGAGGAGGGCCTCAATAATTATATCCAAAGCCTCTCCAAAGTGTTGGCAAGGGCCCCCAAGAAGGTGCGGGAGCTTCAATCCGAAGCATCCCAATGGCTTGCTCCCATCCAAGCGCAACTAAACATTTTGGAAGCAGAGAATACGCGCCTGGGGACGGAAGTCAAAGCCTTACAAGATGAAAAACTCATCTGGTTAGCTCAACTTGCACCAGACTCAAGGTCGTTCCCTCAATCAGAAATGAACCTTCTTCGGCGTCAGGTGCAAGTTTATTGCCACAAATAGTTACTAGGCAGAGTTCAATAATGGGCAAGCGCAACTCACGAACTTGCCCAGGCCAAACAAGCCTTCAAGGCTTGCCAAAAATTTATGGAAACAAAGGCCCAGCCCACCCCCGTGGTAATTCCACTGCCACCTAATTTTGACGTGCACAAGCTAGTACAAGCCAAGACCAAAGCCAGCAGACAACATGGGGATTTAACCAAGATCAGGGGTCTGAAGGCCAAGACCAAGGACAAACAGATACGGCTGCTGAGATGCGAGACCAGGGCCAAGGCATAGATACCAGCTAAAGCCAAGCCACATCATCCAGAGGTTCACGCATGATATCTGCCAGTCGGGCCTTCCGAAGACCAAAGTCCGTGGAGGAGAAAATAAATGAATTCCTATCAAAGTATCCCCACGAGTCATCAAGAGGCGGCTGACATATATCGTTTTAAGCTCAGACAATAAAGCAGATTATCAGTCTGAGATGGTGTCACCTTCCATTGAGCAAGCTAGACACAATTGGTACTCTTGAATGAAATCCCAAGTACACGAGCACCTACAAACCCATTTGAGAGATGGGAGCCCACTAGGGCCAAACCTTCATATGACAAACTGCATTTTCATGCTACTGAGTCTTGTCACGCAAGAGCTCACCTCAATGGGACTTTTGCCAACCATGGACCTCATACTTATAAACATACTCCAAAGCTAGATCTTCCTAAGTACGATGGTCACTCGGACCCTCAGAGATTTTTACAAGTCTTTGAGAATGCTTGCGACTTTTAAGGCGAAACATCTAACGACGCTATGGTCCAACTATTTTCCATGACCATGATTGCAAATGCTCGTGACTAGTTTTTTAAACTCGATCACGAAGATAAGACCGATTGGTCCCTATTGAAAAAATCCTTTATCAAGCATTTCAAACCCTTTCATTTGATAGAGAAGCCTTTTGTCAAACTAAGTACCATCAAGATGACAAAAGATGAACGCGTACAAGACTATATTGAGCATTTCAAGGGCTTAAAGAGTCAAGTACAAGACCAACCCACCGAACAAATGCTATCATTTGGTTCTTGGTCGACGGAGTTCCAAGATGGATCGGACACGAGCTTAAATCCAATGACAAATATACGAGTCTCAAAGCTATGTCTGATGCCATCTAGGAGAAAGATAAAGGATCAGATGTTGACGAATCTAGGGAAAGGAAAGCACCCCGTGCTGTTGTCCATTAGTCAAAGCCAATCGAGGATACCTGAGACCAGCTTTGGAAATCATAGTTGGAGTTGCTTAATCAGCAACATCAATTGTAGATGGAGAAACTCACCAATGAGTTTTGAAATACCTTGAAGTCTATCCAATGCAATAACCTAATAGACAAAAACCCATCTGGTGCCCACACTGCTAGGCTACGCATTGCCCTTCATATTAGCATATCCAAGCACATGCCATCCAACGATATGAAGAACAACTGTCACAATCTGGACATTCCTCGCATTACCATGACTACCCACCAAAAAATCCAGAAGTACTAGCCATACAATATGGCTATGTGATCGCACAAGGGCCCATGAATAACAAATGTTTCATCTGTAATAAAATCAACCATTTCATGGTTGATTGTTCAGTCAAGACCAAGTACCATGCCGAGTGTCCCGACTATCTTAGAAAACATAGTTTCAAAGGCTGACCAAGACAACCCAACAAGATCCTACCTGTCCGACACGTCAGTTATCAATCTCGATAGGATCCTCATGACAACACCATTCGAGCTCCATAGCAACCAATCGCTAAACCTGCTGCTCAATCGAGAAGTTCATTATTAACTTCTACATTACCATTCATTTCTTTTTGCAACCTCAAGTGGGGGATGTCAACGTTGTCAATCAAATTAAGATCATGTTATCTCCGCTCACCACAACTACAACGATGCTCATACCTTCTAACCCGCCCCCAGCGCCACACCTGCTACCCCCGCCACACCTGCCTTTCCGACATTAAGATGTAAATCACTTTAGCTACTCTTTTGATTTTTGTTAAGTTACGTGTCTTCACAAACTAATTGCTTCTCATTTTCATTTTTGAGATAATACCTTTTAGCTCATGGTCATTTTCCATTGTGTGAGTTAATTAATTATGAATCTTGTTTTGCAGGTCCTTGTTCACAAGTCAATTGTCCTTTTAGTAAATTTTGTATAGAGCAATGTAGATGCAATGTTTTACGATTTCAACCATAAAGGTCACTGCAATTGACAAAGCAGATGTAGAAGTTTTTTTGCTATTTTGTAAGTTCAATAATAAAGCATCTCTATTTTTTTGTGATTTAAATATTGTTAAAATTGTCAAATTCTAGCTATTTGATCTAAGTTGATTTGTACATAACTTGATCCCACACGTGTGGAGCCTGTTCCCACATGTGGATGGTAGTCATAAATGCATTGAGATTTTTTAGATTGAATTTGTCTTGATTAACTCAAGTATGAGCTAGTTGGAAGCTGGTCAAGTAGAAAATTGCCATGTGGCACCATTTCATTGATAGATCATGCATTCCCATCTGAATGAGGCATGGTTCCCACGTGTGAGAGGCAGTTCCCACGTGTGTATATATCTGGAAAATATCAATAGGAGTTGATCTTGCAAGTTCCTATAAGTTAGGAGAAATCACCTCAAATTAAGCAAATAATGGTGAGGCAATGGCACCAAGTTAGGATTCAAAGAGGTGGGGGGCTTATCTTGCATTTATTGGTTGATCTAGATGATGCGACATTTTCCATATGTGCCAGACCTATTGAGTCAGCATATCAGGTCGAAATGTACTTGATCTATCAAGATCATCATTGTAAATAATTCAATCCTGATAAGAGATCTTGATTTTGAGGCAATACCTTGTTATTTTCACTATTTGTGTTGTAAATTCTTGCATTGAATGCTATCAATGAGTAATGTACTGTAATCTATGCTCACTATCCATACACTGACAATATTCCACACGTGTGAGGCTGCTCTTGAGTCATATTGATCATTTATCAAGTTATTCTTGCTAATTAGATGCAATATTTGATCTAGATCTAGATCTAGTCATGAGAATTGTGATTAATCAATCTAATTGGCATCCAACACCTCTTGCGGATCGATTGTAGATCCAATTAACATCCAAAATTTTCAGATTTTAACATGGTAACAGAGCCAAGTACAAGAGGCTACGATAATGATCAATGAACACACCCAAATTAGCAAGTTTTTAAGTGTTTGATCCACTAATCTTGTGAGGGCGAGCTAGAAATGAGTGGTAGCATCATATATTTGGGATCAAATTGAGTTTTTGGCTACAGATGTACTAAACACATGTGTGAGTCCGTACTAGACCTGTCTTTGAAGTGCCTAACTTTGAATTTGTCCTATATTTCACACACACATCCATTTTTCAAAATTTTTGGTGCATCGTTTAGATCTGGCATCATAGTTTCCATATCATTGATTAGAGTCTTAAATTAGATGCTAGAGCTTATTTTAGTTTGGACATCACCAAGTTACATCAAGAATTTGGTTGAAAGTTGAAACATTATAAGATTTGGAAGTTTGAAAGATAGATCATGGATCATTCAAATTTCAAAGCTGGAAATTGAAGTTGACAAGTATGGTGTTGGAAACTGAAAGTGCACTAGCCCATTGTTCAAAGCTCATGGCTACCTTGTATGCTAGACCATAAAATAACAAGCGTTGTGTTTAGAAGTTCAAAGTTGAAACATTAGCCATGCGGAAATCACCAAGACTAATGACTCACAATGAGAAGTTTTGAAGTTTAAAGTGTGTGAATTGTGCTTGCAAATGTTGGCACTTGAAAAGAGTCAAATTTCATATATTAATTATCATTCATAAACTCATCAATTAACTCATGAGTTATGATTTTTAAAGTAATGGTAACCCAACAAAGTCACGATTTTATACAAATTATGCACTTCAATGTTGATGGCTCAAATTGCAAGGGCCCATCAAATACATTCAAATTGACCTTTGAAAAATGATGGGTGTCAAATTTTAACATTGGTGGCATGGACTAGGTGGTCCCTCACCATTTCCGAAGCGTAATGTTTTTTGTTTCATTATACACAATTTTTGTGTCTTTAATTTTGGATCTTATGTATGGGGTATGGATTCCCCACTAACCTTTCCATTAAATCAAATCCCAACATAAATAATGGCCATCTAGGCTATAAGGTTCAACCATTTTCATGGCAAGATGACTTGAAGGAAAGGTTAAGGAAGAATCCCATTCTCTAATGTAAAGGATGACCTATGCGACTAAACTTGAAGGAAATTTTTATGGAAGTCAAACCACCTTGAAATCTTTATGGCATGGCTTAGGTCTTTTTATGTATCCGTGGACATTACTAAACTTGGTTGCCTCAAAAGTCTATGTTGAGTTGATCAACATATTATTTGATTTTAAACTACCTCACCAGCATATTTTATGGCGACGGGAATAAAAGCATGGCCGAGTCGGCAAAAAGAGTGACTGATCGTTTTATTACGGCGCTTTCATGTGAGATTCAAGATATTCAGCCACATAGATTTACTGTTGAATGATATTGCTTTCAATGAAATTAAAGTTAATGCTTTCTGGCAATGCATTAGAGTCATTACTCTCTAGAACATTTGGTTAGATAGAAATAATAGGTAAGTTGAGAATGGTGATATTGTCATCTCCCCCCTACTCCTTTCTTAAGAGGTGGATAAACTTATGCTTCTGTAAGTTATGGTTTTTTATGTTCTTTGTAAAAAATCTCTAATCCAAGGTCAGCTTTCTTCTTTGAGAAAAAAAAAACAAAAAACCTTTACATACAAGTCCACTTTTCCATATTTAACACTATTGCGTATCAAATGAGTAATGTTGCAGATTACCTAAAACCAGATTCTTCATAGAATTTGGGACTTTTCAATCTATTTTTAAAAATGCACATTATTTTTTTATCCAAAAATTTTAGGGTTATCAATAAAAGTACAATGCCATTTACATCATACATTATGTACAAAGTTGGATCATATTCACTTTGAGTGAATCCAATAGAAACTAAGAAATCATGAAGTCTTGAATTCCAAGATCTTGATGCTTTCTTCAAACCATATAAGCTCCTTTGAAGATGACATACTTTACCTTCCATCCCGAGCTTGATGAAGCCTTGGGGCTGTTCCATGAAGATGTTCTCTTCCAAATAACCATTTAAGAATGCATTAGAAACATCCATTTGAAAGAGCATCCAACCAAAATGTGAAGCAAGTGCAAGAAGTAACCTTATTGTGACCATCTTGGCCACAGGTGCAAAAGTTTCTTCAAAATCTATGCCCTTTGCTTGAGCATATCCTTTGGCAACTAACATTTCCTTGTGTTTGCTTACACCTCCATCCATAATGAGTTTTAGCTTAAAAACCCATTTACATCCAATCACATTCTTAAGAGGTCTACCAACAAGGATCCATGTGCCATTCTCCATCAAAGCATTATATTCTTCTATCATAGCTTGAAAGCATTCCTTTGAACTAAATGATCTTCTACACATGAAGGTTCTTTAAAACTTGAAATGAGTGCAAAGGATGAAGATGGATTACCCTCGGCTTGCTTCCCCTTGTCTTGGTATGTGAGCCTCAATGTCTCCATTCTTACCCATGATGATCTTGTTGGAGTGATGGTTCACTTGGCTCTAGCTCCTCCTCAAGATCTATGACATCTTGCCTCCCTCTTGATAGGTGATTTGATTGAGCCATCAACAAGTTTATGCATATTATCCTCATAAAAAATGAGATCTCTAGAAACCACAAACTTGTTGGAAGATGGAATGTATACCTTATATCCCTTGCTTGCTTTGCCATACCTGAGCATAATACCTTTGATTGACGATGGATCTTCCTTGGTCCTTTTCTCCAAAAGTGTATACACATAGCAAATGCATCCAAACACCCTTAAGTCCTTGAGATTTGGCTTCCTCCCCTACAAGACTTCAAAGGGTGTTTTGCCTTCAATAGAGCTACATGAAATTCTTTATGATTATATATGATTTGTATCTCCATTATTGATCAAATTAGGTTTTTGTAAGATCTGATCCAAAGGTGTTTAGGCATCTAAAACCAGATTCGAGTCATTTCTTATCTACAAGATCAAGTTAGCAAGTTTTGCTTGCTTTCTTACATTTGATTCAAAACGAGTTTTGGAGACAATCTTGAGGAGTAACATTCAAGCATTGGAGAGGTAGAAGGATCAAACTTTTTGGAGCTGATTTAGGTTGTTCTCAGGTGTGTATGAGAGACCTCCTAACAGTCATTCAGATTCGATCCAAAGCACTTTTATTTACTCATCATTAAGATCAATTTATTGTCAAAATTGTGATCTTTTTAGCTTGTGCTTGGAAAGTAGAATGTTTTGATTCTTGCATAAAGGTTCAACCTAATTTTATAAGAGTGATTTAGAGTGACATTTATGTACATTTAGATCATCTTTTCAGTCGATTGGATCTTTAAAAGCCTTGTGAAGTTTAGATCAAGGAGTCGTCAATTTGGATCAATTTTCTACATCAAGCAAGCTAGTTACTATCTGTATCTTTTTTTCAATAGAATTGATTCAGCTCAAGATCAAGTAACATCTTTGTTGAGAATTCATTGTTTGATCATTCTCAAGTCCCTAGATAGTAGGATAGCTAGTCCTAGTACTTGCATCTTTTATATTGTGTATCCATTCTTAGAGATCAAGCTCTTGTTTAGAGGAGGATTGCATCCATGAATGCTTATCTTTTGGATCCTAGTGATAGGTTGAACAAATCAAATTATTCTATTTGGAGAAGATGTACAAACTAGCCCTTCATTGTATTAAAATGAATGTAGCCAATGAACTCCTAAAGGAAGTAGGAGAATGTACCTCGGCCCAAGAGGCTTAGGAGTCCCTTCAAAAGGTCTATGAGTACAAGAACACTACAAGATTGCTTACCTTAAGGCATCAAATCTTTCAATGTTACCAAAAGAAGGAAAAAGGTGCTCATTCAAATGTTTTGAGGGTAAATGGAAATTAGATGCATGTTTGCCAAAGTCATTTTGGGGTGATTCACTCACCCGTGCCAATTATTTGATCAATAGAGTTTCATGTAAATCTATTGATGAAAAAACTCCTTATGAAGTTTTGTATGGAAGAAAGCCTAAACTCAAGCACTTGAAAGTTTTTGGATGCACTTGTTATGTGCATGAACCTTTGGAGACAAGGACAAAGGAATATCCATCATCAACAAAGGAGATCATGCTTGGATATGGCAACTCAAGTAAGGGATACAAGCCATATCTTCCATCCTTGGATAAGGTTGTGGCTGCTAGAAATGTAATCTTTAATGAATACAAGATGCACAAACTTGATGATGGCACAACCATCTCAACAATCAAGAGGATACTAGCCGAGATGGTCACAATAAGATTGATTTTTGCTCTTGCCTGGATGCTTTGTCAAATGGATGTCAAATGCATTTTTTAATGGATTCTTGGAAGAAGACATCTTCATGGAACAATCCCACAGATTCATCAAACCATGAGTGCATCTTGATCCCTGGGTTCCCATATCTTGGTATACTTTATGGAAGTGATGTAATTGACTTGCATGCTTATAGTGATTCAAATTTTGCAGGTGAAAAGAAAGATAGAAGATCAACAAGTGCATATGCAACTTTCACAAGGGATGAAATAGTTTCTTGGCTATCAAAGAAGCAAGAAACAATCTCACTCTCCTCAACCGAGGCCGAACACGGCACTTACTACAACAAACTAAAGAAGTGCTTTGGATCAAGAGACTACTAGGGGAGCTAAAGATTATGGATCCAAAGGATGTACCAATCATCCATAATGACAACATTTCAGCTCAACATCTTGCATCAAATCCAATTTTCCATGCAAGGTCCAAACACAGAGAGATTTGTCATTTCTTTGTGGGGAAAAAAGTGCAAGCAAGGGAGATCTCTTTGCAACATGTATCAAGTAGTGAATGTGTAGCTGATATACTCACTAAACCTCTTCAAAGGTAACATTCATAAAATTAAGATGATCTCTTGGAGTGATTAGTAGATCTATGTTAGATCCAAACTACTTGTGAGGAGAAATGTTAAAATTCCACAAGCTAATTTGGACCGATTTTGGTCATATGACTTGTAATTGGCAATTTGGTCATGTTATGTTATGTCACGCATGCCAAATAGCATAGGATGTCTTTCAATAAGTTTATTCCACATCATACTTTGTGATGGCACCTTTGAAATGAGGCCAAAATGTGAAAAAAAGTAGGAGCCAAAAATAGCAAATTTTATATTGTTTTTGGATCTCAAGATCTTGACCCCTAATTAGGGTGGATACAATTACCTATTAGGTTAGATGCTAGAGTTAGGTTCTGATGAGTTCAGAAAAGCCCTAAAATACTCAGATCTAAGGTACTTATATATAAATATGTGATAGTTTCTCCATCAATTAATGAGTAAAAAATTGGTTTTCCATCTATCATTGTTGTTGGTGTTCTCTATGGTTGATATTTGGTATTTGCATTTGGTTCTTTGCATTTGTGGAATTGATTAGAAAGTTACAGTATTGTTCTCTGCTTGTGGCAGTCCATACATCACTCACACGTGTGAAGGGAATTGCAAGAATTGGAGCCTTGTAGTGGAGTTAAAGCCAAGGAAAAGCTAGAAAGCACTAAATTGGATGGTGTTTTTGCTATTGGATCTCAATTGGATCTATTCAAGGTGCCTCCTCTATCATTTCACAATTTTATTAGAGTCTTCTAGTTACATTTTCAACAAAATCTTGATCTAGAACCTTAGATCTAGCAGATAACCTCCGCTTTTAATCTCTTTTGATCAAATAGCCAACAACAGTAAGTGACTACAAAAGCATTTCAAAGGATGTCACTGATGCATATATGTTTATCTAAAAAGCCATAGGCAAACATTGGAAGCCCAAAATAAGAAATCTCGCTATGACATCAAACTACTATCATTCTATTTCAGCTCCTAAAAACTTCAACCTCAACCTATGTCTATGATATTTTCTTTTGGTAGAGCATCAACGAAATAATAATACTCATATTTACAACCATGCTAATGGCAAAGAACATGTAAACAACCAATCTGAAGCGAGATTATCATTAGAATGTCCAATTTTCATATCCAGGCACAGGCAAATAAGCATCAAGCACACATGATAACTTTTAGCTCATTGGGCTCAAAAGTTTCCTTAAAACATTGTCACTTACAAAGAACTTCATTTCTGCTGCCAACACGTCATTGGTACTTTTTTGTCATGTAGAAGTTGAAAGAACTAAAAGCAGGGGCATTTTTGGAACACAACTGCAGCAGATAGATTCGCAGCTTGATATGATATAAATTTATCAGCATGCTACAAGAAGGATGAGATCCAAACCGTGTAAGATTCATAGTTCTGAAGTTATATAAAGAGGACCCTTTTTTTTTTTGCTCAAAGAAAGTGGCCAACATTACCCAAACAAGTTTCAAGACTTAGGAAAATAAAAAATCCAAGCTTGTTATCTTTCCAAAATACCTTTGACATAAACCATCCCCTTTTCCATAAGTTTAAGTTCTCTACGAAGAAAATCTACTTGCTCATCATCACCTTGAACTATAACATCGGTAGAGGCTCCATTGTCCCCCACAACCATCTTCACTTTTATTTGCTCCTTTCTAGAAGCCCTCGTCCAGTAATAAACACCGCTGTTCCAAAATCAAAAAATTAACATGATTCACAACCATAGCCTAAAACAAACCAAGGATTTCATAACAGCAAAAGCTACTCAAGGGGGAAGTAAGAGAAATTGCCACTCACGCTAGGGGGCTGAGGGCTGTCAACCAGTACCATTTGTCCCCAACATCAGGTAAAGCAATGCTCAGGACAAGTGCCACACTGGCGAGACTCAAGCATGTACAAAAGGTTAAGAACGCAGCTTGGCCCCTACTCGGCACCATAACTCCTTCAAACCTATTATTACATAACAGCATATCAATGATATCATTTCCTTATATACGAATTGAACATGAAGGTAGCAAATACATTTTTTTAGCTCTGAAAATCGGTGATATCTTCACTTACGTGATTGCTTCGCCCCTATCTCTGATCTCAAAGTTGTTACGAAGAAAAAATGATGTGATTTCCCCGGCTACCTGCTTAGGAGCTTTGCCGTTTGTTTCTGTAGGACCGGGAACAAGAAATGTCTTCTTAACTATCTGTGCATCAATTCTGTAATATCAGTGACAAAAGATGAACTTAGTAACGATGAAACCCTAGGATACCCTTAACCTGTGAATAACCAACAGCACACGTAACAATCTTCAACTAATAGAGATAACGAAGCACTTCCCAACTTTGACAAAACGAAATACCTTAGATTTTGTTGAGCGTTTGATCAGAGACCATAACCCAGGCAAAGACAGCAAAAACAGCCCCAAAGAAGTGTAATAGCTTGCTTGAGAATACCCTGCGCCCTCTGCGATGTCTGTATAAACAAGCGGGGCAATGCTGAACAAAGCCGAAGGCAAGGGCGCATCTTCTGAAGCTCCCCTCTTGTAATCCTCGGGTCTGCTCTCCAAGCATTGCAATGCTTGAATGTGTGGCGAAATTTGAGAATCGCAATCTGGGCACTGGGAATCTTCCAGCTCATGTCTCTCCGTCCTCCTCCTGCCATCACTGGGTCGATGCAACGAACAAATCACTCTCGCCAGGTGAGCTTGAGGAGAAATGCAGCGAAAAGACAAGAAAGAGAGATGGAAGACGGAAGGGGTGTGGATCGGACTGACTGGTCTACCACAAAATACACGAAGCGCCATTACTTTAGTACTTCACTAATTGCTCCTCCTCTTTTTATCTTGCAAGCCCCTTTGAATAGAGTCACCTCCACACATAAAAGGCACAAAGAGATTAGGCCTTTACTTTACTTTCCCCATTCAATGTGAATGCTAACAAGGTTGTTCCTTTTAGCTTTCATGTAAACTAGAACTACTACTACGCATTGGAATCAACACGTGTTCACCAATTTCACTCTTGGGGAGCTGTAGGATGGTTACGCAAGTAAGCTTCATGTATCTGAACAATAATTGCTAATGTGCATCAAAATTTGTTGAACCCAACCAGTTTTGGTAATGTAGGTGCTGGCTCTTCCTTTGGATTTTGGAGGCTCCTCACACAAAGGTATTTTCTTGAACCCTATTATTATTGTCCCCGTCCACCTCCCAAAGCAAAACCCACATTGTGGGAGCCACCTCCCAAAGCCTCATGGCATTACATAAGAGAAGGCTTTTAGCACGTCAAAGGCCTTTTCCTGGTCGAACCTCCATGTCCCATAATGATCACAACAAATATGACCATACAAAGTGCACTTTTTATGATCATCAATATTACTTATGCTAGAAACATAAGTCCAAAAATCACCACATCTTGGCATGATTTTTCTAATATCGAAATCAAAAAGTACTTCCATGTTAAGAAGGCTTACTTCTTGCTTATGGATATAAGTGTCCACTTTGGATGCTTCACTTATTCTCATAAGAAGTTTACAACTTGCCGCTAAGATTGAAAATTTACACTTTTCAACATTATGAATGAACACATCATTCTTGATCTATTGAAAAACTCAAACATCTTACTTTTGGAATCCAAAAGCTCAATCCAAATGTATCTAGAGTAATCATCAATAAAAGATACATACAATAATGCACTTCCATTAGATACTTGAGAAAAAGAGTGCACATCACTATGAATGAGATCTAATGACTTAGAAGATCTAGTAGAAGAGTAGCAAATGGTAGCTTGTGAGCCTTTGAAAGGCTACAAGTCTCACAACTCTTTTTACACTTTGAAGATGCTTTCGGAAGGCCGAGTGCAAGCTCCTCTGTGCATAGGATCTCCATTGATTTGAAGTTGGGGTCGTCTAACCTCTTATGCCAAAGTTTCACTTGTGTAAGCTCCTCCTTAACCATGTTCAAACTTCCAAGAAAAACATTAGCATCAGCTTGAATAGCCTCCCTTGCTTAAATCCCTTTACAATGCAAGTGTCATTCATCATAATAGAGCAAACAGCTTCTTTAAAATGGATATCTAAACCACTATCCATTAGTTGTCCAAGCTCCTAGTAAGATTAGGAACATAAAGTACATTAGATCCAATCTTTTAGAGGATCCAGGACTTAAAGGGATGGTTCCCACTCCATCTATTCTACATTCTTGATCATTTGTTTTTAGAATAGACTTTTTACACTTAGAATTTGCTTTGAACAAGAACACAGATCATGCTACACAGTAACACAAACAGAAAACACTCTCCACAGCAAGCTCACATAGCAACTGTATTTCTCAAAATGAAATTACACTATACATATAGTTGTTCACTCAAGCAACCCATGCATGACCTAGGTTGTGGTTGGCAGGACATGTGTCCCGTGGCAGGGCCAACTGATCCTTATCGACTGATAGGACCCACAGTACAGTAACACAGTGATTCTACTTTAATTCTAACTCTCTCCCTTAAAGTAGAGTATACTTTTTATACAGTCATATACATAGCTTTAAAGTCAACAACTTTAAGTACAAAAAGCTTTGATCTAAACTTATCAAACTTTTCTCCAACAAGTGGCTTAGTGAAAATATTAGTTAGTTGTTCATCTGTACTATAATGAACAACATGAATTTCACAACTCAACAGCCTCTCACATATAAAGTGACACTGAATCTCAATGTGTTTGGTTCTCACATGGAACACTGGATTCTTTGCTAGCTGAATGCCACTCTGATTGTCACTATGTAATGTCATGGGTGGTAGAGTTAGATGAAAAGTAGGAAACTAACTAAAAGTAGCATCTATGCATAGTTAGGTGCCTATCTAGTGAACTAACCCTTGTTGATAGGTGGGAGGGCTACAACAACAGCAGATTGAAGACCCTACAGTGGTGCCATTTTCGGATGTAGACGCCTGAAGGGCTCTCACCATATTTGCCAATAAATATTTCAATTGCCCTGATTCAACAGTCTGTGCGGTAGCCACTTATGCCCGGGACTTAGAGCATTTAATGGGAATTGAAACCCAGTGGGACAATTTCCCCCCCTATATTCTTTGATCATAATAAGGCGCTTGCCTCCAACAAAGTTGAAGATAAACTGCCAATTGCTTGAGTCTTTTACTGAACTGCATTCCTTGGCGATCCTTGGATGCGCAGATTCCAAGCGTGGGTCGACCAAGACTGGTTGACAGGAGTTCACAAGTCCCTGCACACGCCCAAGGACTTGAAGAAATTGGACCGCATTAATTTCATGGAAGATGTCACGGGCTATCTGATCCACCAAAGGCGGGCCAAGAAGACTCTTTACTATACTGGCAAATGTCGAGGGATCAGCACTACTTCAGGTCATGGGTCATGTTGGGGGTATTCTCCACGACTTGTAAATAAATAATATTGGCCAATAAAATGTGTTGTGAGGGCATGGCATCTTGTGCATATAAGCCTGTGGCCCAATGAGCACGCAAATTAAGTTGTAGATAAAATAATAGACTTGGGCCCTTTGTAGTTAAAATAAAACTTGAGGCATTCCATCTTCTGGGATTCACCATGAGACTTACACAGTTTCTACATGACAGTATTAACTAGTATTCCTTGGCTCTCATACTCAGCTCTTAATCTTCGTTCATCTCATCTTCTCAGAGACCTCCTCGATCTAAGGTGAGAGGTGCTCGTGGGTAGCTCTGGCCGAGTATCTTGGGGATTCGTCAGAATCAGCCCACACCAACCCTGTACCATTGACATCCACTGTAACATTGAAGGGTAAGTTAAAGTTGGGTATCACTGTAGGGTCTTCGATCTGTTGTTGTTGTAGCCCTCCCGCCTGTCAACAAGGGTTAGTTCACTGGATAGGCACCTAACTATGCATAGATATTACTTTTAGTTAGTTCCCTACTTTTCATCTAACTCTACCACCATTAACACTACTTTTATAACTCTACTCCCCTAAACTACCTTCATCATGATTGTAGGTGAAAGAAAAGAGAAGATTAGAAGAGATTGAGAGGAGAGAAGAGAGAAAGAGAGGGATAGAGAGTGAGGGTGGAGGTTAGCTCAAATGCTCCTTATGCTTGCTAATGGAGAAACATTAACTAAGACAACCAATAACATGAAAATAGATAGCAATAGAAAACACAATCAAGAGCATTAGCAAGTAGTGAATAGCAAATGAGGATGCTTCTCTCCAAAAACTGGTAGAGTTTTCTCCTTCTCATTAAGCATAGAAATAGAGTACAAATGGTGTCTTTTTATAAAATGGGCCTTGCTCCAAAATTCTATTAGCTAGTATTTACATTGATCCTATACATTCATCTTGGACCCAACTTGATCCAAGGGTCCACAAAAAATACATTGAAAATCACAAGATTCATGTGAGTCTAAAATTGGACCCGACTCTAAAAGGTAAACTCTAAGTTTGTAAGAACTAGTATTTTTAGGCTAATGTAATAAATGCGAGTAGACCCCTCTTAAAGAAAGTGGAGTGAGCTACCTTTTGATGGTGACCTCTAGTGGAGAGCATAATTCCACTTGTAATTTGTGTAATGTGGAAATGCCACTAGGAGCTCTCTTGCTTATTTAAGAGACTCTCTTTGTAGAAGGAAAGCTTTTTGTGAATGTATCTACTCCATGCTGAAATGAGATTATCTTCCATGAGTTTTTTATGCATTCTTGAGCTCCTTGATTATTCTTGTTTCTTGAGTGATGATTAATGATCTTGCCCTTCCATTTCCTTTGTGTGTGGTTGTGGATTTTACTACTAGATTAGATTTCTTGTTTTCTTGTGGATTAATATAGGTTTAAGCATTCAAGTAAACTAAATAGGCTGGATTTGTGATGTAAATCTTGCATATTCTCTTACAATCTGGTTCTTGATGTTCTTGGGTTGTCCAAAAATCAAGAAATGAGTGTTTCTTGATCCTTGGAGTGTCAAAATGTTGTTTAGTCTTTAGTTTCTTATTTCTTGTTTTGTGAAATATATGGTAGCTTAGTTTTAGATTGCTAGGATCTGATTCATTCCGTTTTTGCAGCAAGTAAGTAGGATTCATTGTTCAATTGGACTGCATGTTGATTTTATGGTTGAACACATTTGGTTACATGCTTGGGTTTGAATGCATGTGATAAAGCTCAAGAGCGACTACCTTGAGTCATCCTCTAATAGCCATGACACATACTACAACATAGATCTGTCCCTTCTACCTAATTTAGGGCTTTAAACAAGGAAGAATAACTTAAGCAAGAGCCCACTGCCTCTGTTGACAGGTAGAAGAAGAAGTAAGAAGTACAACAAATAGTAAACAGTTTCTCCTAAGCAGAGAATCTATCAATAGTTGGGAGCTATTTGGATTCAATTAGATGGAGTCATTGCTTATGAAAGCCTGAAAACTCACTGACAAGAAAGCATCATATCCTACTCATGATAAGAAGATGTTGGCATTTGTGCATGCCCTCAAGAAATGGCGACTATAATGATTGCCAAGTGAAAATCGTGTCGGGAATGGAGAGCAAAACAGTAGTGATGAAAATCACGTTCGGTCTTTAGCAACTAACTTTGAAATCGCTAGCAACTAAGTGATGATATAGCCAAACATAAAACATTGAATTAACAGACAATTTCTATCAGTTACAAAACATTACAGATATGCATACATACTGACATATACTGAACGCAATAACAAGTTTGATTGATTCAATAAGAAAACAAAATCAGATGCAAATGAGCGCAAGTAATAGCGGAACGAAACTGGACACTCTAAGCTATCTCTGAGTAACTAAGAATAAGTCTGAAATAAGCACTTCCGCTAATAAGCAGTAGCACAATAGCATCTCTAAAGTAAACTCTAAAAAGACTGAGCTAGAATGCTCAAGAGTGTTCAAGCTTGAAAGTTTGATAGAGAGCTAACTATCCAATACTTCTCTGATTGCAATAACAAATTGTTTAATTGATTGCTTTCATGTAAATGTATAGTGATGCCACTAAATTGCTAAATATTGAATATCAACCTAGATATGGGATGATTGTCATGTGCCAAATCCCAAACTAATAGCAATAGCAATGAAGTAAAGCTAGAAGCAAGAAGATAACAAGACATTCATGATAGCATATCAATAGAAAGCTAGAAACAATGAAATCACAACGGAATTGCATTAGCAATGAAAGAAAGAGTACAGTACATGGAAATGGAGCATTGATTCATGTGGATAGGGCACATGAGACTAGCAATGGAGATCCCTATGGCCTACATTCACAAGGAAGCTAGAAGCTCTCACTTGCAAATGAGCCAAAAGATTCAAAAACTGTTGTCTCTTGCCTAATTATAGACAATGCTCTTACTTAACTAAACATAACTATTTTGAAGGATAGTTAACCCTTGTTAAGTATTATTTAGCCTACATTGGGCTCTTAGTGGCCTATTATCCTTATTAATTACTTTGAAGGGCCTAAAGAGGGAACCGCCTTGTTTTTAAGGCTAATAGCTCCTTTTGGGCCTATAAAGCTTACAATGGATATTCTGATGCATTGATAAGCATGGATGTACTAGAAGTACATGACACTTCCCTTACTTAAACATTTTTGTCCTAAAAAATGAAAGCATCTGTCTAGTAGTTCTAGCAATACATTTCAAATTGTATCGATGAAGAATGTCATTTCCAACAGCTTCATGGTAATAGCCATGGCCACTTTTGAATAAAGGAGCTGTTGACCCAAGAATTGTCTTCATCGAAAAGATTCTTCCAATGAATTAGATATTCCTTGATTAACTTCCCATTTCGCAATACCTTGTCCCGATATCCAACGATTTTGGCTGGTTCCAAAACCATATGACCGTCATGATCCAACGGTGGTAGAGTAGCAGTTGCAAATAAGTGTTCTCCCAAACTCCTCTTTAGAAGAGATACATGGAACACACGATGCATACGGGTTGTTGATGGAGATCCAGTTCATAATTCAACTCCCCAAGCTTCTTCACAATTTTGAAGGGTCCATAAAATCTGGGAGCCAACTTTTCGCTTTGAGTTTTCTTCAGCTTAGTGTATCTATAAGGTTGTAACCTTAAATATACATAATCCCTTCAGCAAAATTATGAAAAGTCGTTTTTGGTCAGCATATTGCTTCATTCGTATCTGAACTGCTTTAATGTGCTCTCGATTGCCTCTCAAAATATAATTCATGTGTTGAACCTGATCCACAGCTGCCAGAACTACAACCTCAAACAAATCCGCACTAATGGATTGTAATGGTTCATGGCCATATAATGCAAAGAAAGACGTCATACCGATTGACACATGTGGAGTGCTCTTATAACAAAATTCAACGAGATACAACCAATCGACCCACTTTGTCTGATGATCCGAAACAAAATGTCGCAAATAGCACTCCAACCATCAATCCTTTCTGATTGTCCATCAGTTTCTGGATGAAATCATGTACTTAAACACAATTTAGTGCCCAACTTGTCCATTAAGACCTTCCAGAAAGTGAAAATAAATCTACTATCTCTGTCACTCACTATCTCCTTTGGTATTCCATGTAACTTGAAGACATTCTTCAAGAAAATTTGTGCTACTTATAGTTTTATAAGGTAGGAAATGTGCATATTTTGTAAGTCGATCCACCACCACATAGATACCATCATATCCCCCACCTGTTGTTGGCAAGGAAGGTATAAAATCCATGCTAATACTCGTCCAACGCTACGTGGAAATGGATAGCAGATGCAATAAGTCTGGTTGCTTAACATGTTCTACCTTATTCACTTGACAAAGAATACATTCTTGCACGTACGTGTATATAACTTTCATCATACCAACCCATTTGAATACCTTGCGGATGGTTTGATATGTCTTCAAAATTCCACTATGCCCAGCACTTGGAGATGAGTGTAGCTCATATAACACTTGCGGAATGAACTTAGATTTAGGAGCAGACACAACTCTAGAATTGTCATACAACAATATTCGTCCTTGTTTCCTATAACAGGGATGACCAACTGAGTTGGAAACTTGAGTTTCCTCCCAAATCTCTTTCAAGTCTGGATCCTCCATATATTTCGCTTGAATGTCTTTTATCCAATCTACACTCAATGCAGTTATTGCGGAGATTGTGCCAAATCTCAAATTTGACCACAACATTATGTGCTCTTCTGTTAGAGGATGATCCAAAATTTTGTTTTGATATTCCACCAAGTATGCCACATATTCCTCTGTAGATTCCGAAGATGCATTCATCTGCAAAGACCATATTCTTGATAATGCATCTGCAACCACATTGTCCTTTCCTTTTAGATATTCAATGTTAAAATCATAAGATTGAACCTGTGATAACCATCTCTTCTGCTTGTCATTCAATTGCTTTTGGCTCAAGAAATATTTTAGATTATGATGGTCACTTTTAATCAAGTATTTAGAACCATATAAATAGTGTCGCCATTTCTTAAGAGCATGCACAATTGCCAGCATCTCCTTATCATGAGTAGGATATGACGCTTCCTTATTGGTGAGTTTCCTACTTTTATAAGCAATGACTCCATCTGATTGGCTCAAAATAGCTCCCAATCCTGTGCCACTGGCGTCCACTGTAACCATGAAAGGTAAGTTGAAATTGGGTTGCACTTGTAACGGAGCTATTACCAATGATTCCTTAAGACCTTCGAAAGCCATCTGACTTTTCTCATTCCATTCAAACTTGTCCTTTCTCAGAAGATGGGTAAGCGGTGCTGTCACTTTTGAGAAGTCCTAAATGAATCTTCTATAATAAGATGCTAAACTCAGAAATCCTCTCAATTCTCTGATGTTGTTAGGTGAACTCCAATTCTTGATTGCCTCAATCTTCTTTTGGTCCACTTTGATTCCCTCCTTGGACACAATATGTCCCAAGTATTCCACCTCATCTTGAACAAATTCACATTTGGTTATCTTTGCAAACAACTTGTATTCTCAAAGAATACTTAAAACTGTATCCAAATGTTTCGCATGCTCTTCCATGTTTCTGCTATATATCAGAATGTCGTCAAAGAATACCAACACAAACAAATAAAGGTAAGGCTCAAAAGTTCGATTCATAAGAGCTTGAAAAGTGGCAGGAGCATTAGTTAATCCAAACGGAATAACTTTGAATTTATAATGTCCCCTGTCAGTTCGGAAAGCTGTTTTATGCTGATCCTCTTCTTTGACCTTAATTTGATGGTGGTATCTTGAAAGTAAATCTATCTAAATGAAGAATTCAAAAAAAAACTACAAGGGAAGCAAAACTTCATAGTGGAAGCACTTGTAAAATTTTTTTCCAAAATTCTAGCAATTCTGACTTTTCTCCACTAATTTGATCATAACTTCCTCAATATTGATCCAAATCACACAAAATCAGTACCTCTAAAAAGCTCACAACAATCTCTATCAAGCTATAATATCAGATCAATTATTGATTTGGTAGGTCTAATTAATCACAAAACAGGTCTGAAATTTTTGAAGAAAGAAAAACTAACAAAACTAGAGCTACAAATCAAGATTTGTCATAACTTTTTGGATACTAATCTAAATGACTTGCCATTTGATCAGAGCAAAGCTAAGACAATGCTCTAAAATCCCACTTAAAAAAACTTGAAATAAAAACTCAGATCAAATATGAAAAAATCAAATCAAGTGAAAGGAAAATCCTAGTCACCTATTTTGACAGCTTTTGGAAAAAGTGCAATAACTTTTGCATCTCTTACCCAAATGCCTTGCAAATTGGTGCAAATTAAAGCTAAGACAAGCTTTACAAAGCTATGGAATCACGTTAGAAATGAAAAATGAAATTGAATGCTAAAAAATTGTCTGAACATAACTGAATTATTCAGAGTTAAAAATTAGCAAAAAAGAAGCTACAAAAGCAATAAACTCATCAAATCTAATTAAATTCACATAGAATCATCATGAATTCAGGATCTATGCTCTGATACCAAGAAATGTCATGTGCCAAATCCCAAAGTAATAGCAATAGCAATGAAGTAAAACTAGAAGCAAAAAGATAACAAGACATTCATGATAGCATATCAATAGAAAGCTAGAAACAATGAGATCACAGTGGAATTGCATTAGCAATGAAAGAAAGAGTACAATCCATGGAAATGGAGCATTGATTCATGTGGATAGGGCACATGAGATCTAGCAATAGAGATCCCTATGGCTTACATTCACAAGGAAGCTAGAAGCTCTCACTTGCAAATGAGCCAAAAGATTCAAAAATTGTTGTCTCTTGCCTAGTTATAGGCAATGCTCTTACTTAACTAAACATAACTATCTTGAAGGATAGTTAACCCTTGTTAAGCATTATTTAGCCTACATTGGGCCCTTAGTGGCCTATTATCCTTATTAATTACTTTGAAAGGCCTAAAGAGAGAATCGCCTTGTTCTTAAGGCTAATAGCTCCTTTTGGGTCTACAAAGCTTACAGTAATGGATATTCTGATGCATTGATAAGCATGGATGTACTAAAAGTACATGACAATGATATACTCAAATATGAAGATATAAGCTGGATAAATATAAATCATGAAAGGGCCCTATATCATTTTTTGAGAATATGTCTCCTAAAGACTTGCCATGTATTTAAGGGCGAGACCTCTAGAAGGGAAACGTTGCCTTGGATAGCCTTTACTAGGACATCTACACGAAACGACTAAATATGAATCGACATATTAAACTAGAGTAATTTAAACTCTTAGTTAAATATACCTCTTATGATATAATTGAACATACATTTAACCTAATTGTTAACTAGACCTTTTTATGGGAGCGACGCACTTGTAGTCTTTAGAGTATGTTTGTTCACTCCGTAGAACATATATTGATTACATGCTTCAGTCTTGATCATTGAGAGAGGAAGAGTTTATGTATTTGTGAGAGGTTGAAGAAGTGAATATAGTGTTGAGGATTATTCTCTCTTATCTCTGTTCTTTGCACTATTGAGTGTGAGTGATCTTGAGTCTACTAGCAATCTCTACTACATTACAAGAATTACTCTCTGGTCAGATAGACTCTCTAGCGCATTGCAATCATTTGTTGTATGTCCGTAAATATGCTCTAAAGAACTATCTTATTCGTCTGTCGCAAACACTTTCTTTTCGGCACTCAAATAATGTCTACATTTAGTATAGTCTAGCACAATCATTGATAGAACAGAATGCATTTCATTCGATTTGATAGAGGCAAGACTGTTGTTCTGGAATTATTAACACTACACACCCCCAACACAAGTAATACTGGTTACTTTCTAATGTCTATTAACAATCAGAATAACTCTCGAATCCACTTCACTCGAAACAAGTCATAATTGTACCAAATACATAGCTTTCAAATGCTATCGTCTGAGGGTTTGACATTATTTACTACAAAATCTATTTACCTTGGTATATTACGACATGTATGAACAACTATTTATACTAAGAAATTTGGTTGTCAAACGTGGCTACCAATTGGCTAGAGTCTGCTGGCATTCATCTAAATCTTCTCAGAAATTGCTTGTTGATAAGCGGTGACATTTGGTTGTAAACAGTTTGTTTGCATAAATGAACATAACTATCACTCTATAGAATTGAGCATAAACTGTCATGAGGAAAAAGCGACAGTGTCGCAAAAAGACGACAGTGTCAGCTTTGTGCGAGAAATGTGACAGAGTCACAAAATCTCTCCTTAATATTTTGGGTAGCTCCACAATTTACCAAAGTCATTTTCTTAATATTTGAGGCATTTGAAAATTGGGAGGAAAGCAACAGTGTCACAAAAAGATGACAGTGTCGGCCTTTTTGTAGTGAGAGAAAATTGATTGTAGGCTTTTTTGTAACGAGAAAAAATTGAGTGTTGGATTTTTGTAGTGAGAGAAAATTCTTGACACTGTTACCAAACTTTGTGTGTTTTTGCAGATTGTGTAAAAACACGAGAAAATCCACAAGAGTGGATAAACAGTTGGATGAAGATCAAAAACCGATTAGTCGTTTAGTATGAAGGAGAATAATCCAACAAATCGTAGAATGTTTCCTACTGCTATAAGCAAACTCAATCAAAGGAATATAATCTTTCCACTGAGATTTCCTGTGAGACACATATGTTCTCAACATATCTTCCATAGTCTGATTAGTTTTCTCAGTTTGGCCATCTGATTCAGGATGATTAGTAGAACTAAAACTAAGCAAGGTTTCTAGCTTATGGAATATAGATGACCAAAAGTGACCTATAAATTTAGGATCTCTATCACTAACTATATCACTTGGCAATCCATAAAGTCAAAATAATCTTTCCACAAAATTTTGGGCTAAATCCGAAGCCTTAACAATTGAGTGGACTGGTATGAAAGTAGCTAACTTTGTTAGCTTGTCCACCACAACCCAAATAGAATCATTTTGGCGTTGGGTCCTTGGAAGTCCAACCACAAAATCCATAGATATACTTTTCCATCATTTCTGAGAGATATCTAGGGGATGTCACAACACTCCAATATTTAAGCGTTCATCTTTGGCTAACGGACAATGCCTACATGTAACCACATAAGACTCAACATATGGCTTGAGTTTTGACTAATAAAACTCTCTTCTGACCAAGTCTAGAGTCCTATGTATACCTAAATGACTTGCATAGAGAACATCATGGCACTCATAAAGAATTCTCTTTTTATCTCATCATTCGCTGGTACACAAATTTCCCCATTCCGAAATAGTAAACCACCTTGGATAGAGAACTATTCTGCTATCTTCTTATCTTTCCTAGGAACCTAAGACCCCTGTGAGTAAATCTCTATTCCATTCTCATTTTTTCCTGTCTCCACCATCTTTTAGATGGGACCAAAATGAGAATCTGATTCACACCTCCCTCTTAGTGAAAGATATAGATCAGTGGAAATCTGGGTGAATGAAAGTTCATTTAATTCACCAATCCGATTAAGCGCATCTGCAATTTGGTTAGAGCTGCCCTTGACATATCGCATCTCATAATCAAACTCCTGCATAAGCTTAGCTCATTGAGCTTTACGACCCCTCTTCTATAAATACCGCAAGAGAAATAACCACGAGATTCAAGATTGTCGGACACTACAAGCAAAGAACAGTAGCAAGAGACAGTCAAATCAAGTGGCCAATGCAGCTACAGAAGCTCCACAGTCCATTCAAGAAGTGGATCATGATGCCTTCATGACCAACCATCAAGGAGCATCCAACGATAGTTCTTGGTTCCTGAATTCTGGTGCCAGTCAACATATGACCAGCCTCATTGACTATTTTGAGTCCTATACACCCTATAGTACCAAGAAATACGTTCACCTTGGTGATAATAGCACCCAAAATATTAAAGGTGAAGGTATTTTGAGATTGAGTTTTGCAAATGATCAATCTAAGCTACTTTCTAAAGTCTTGTATATACTCAGTTTATCTACAAATCTGCTCTCTGTAAGCAGAATCACAGATCTAGGACATGAAGTAGAATTCAGATGTGAGCAGTGCAAAGTAGTTGATAGGACAGGCAAGATCCTAGCACTCGAAAAGAGGCATGGATACTTATATAGATTAAGTCATTGCTTTTCTACCTCTAGTCAGGCACTCAGTACTTCTATTCAAGCAAATAAAAGTTTACTTTAGCATTATAGACTTGGTCACTTGAATCCTACTGCTGTACGACAAATGTCTAGCATTCTATTGTTCTTGATCTAGACTATCCTAGTAATAAAGCTGAGTTATCTACCTGTCAAGACTATCTAGTTGGTAAACATACTAGGAAACCATTGAGATCAAGCCATCAGCATACTACTAGATGATTGTTAGATGTTGTACATTCAAACATTTGTGGCCTAATGAAGAATCCTTCTCTAAAGGATGCAAAATATTTTATAACTTTTATTGATGAATTCTCCATAAGGACTATGATGTACTTTATTAAGAAGAAATCAGAAGCTTTCAATTGTTTCAAAATCTTCAAGGAGCATGCAAAAAACGAGACTGGAAGGACGATCAAGGCTTTGAGGTCTGACAATGGTGGAGAGTACATCTCTACTGAATCTAAGGAGTACTGCCAGAGCCAAGGCATTGAGCAGCAATTCATCACTCCTTATAGTCCTTAGTCTAATGGCTTAGCCGAGAGGAAGAACCGTACTCTGGTCGAATAAGCTAAATATATGCTGGCGCATGCATCATTGCCCAAGAGCTTCTGGGCCGAAGCTGTCTCTACTACAGCTTACATCCAGAACAGATGTTCAACCAAGGCCCTGTCAGGCAAAACATCCCATGAACACATACAAGCTATATGATCCCGATACCCAGCAAATCTTGTACAACCGACATACAGTATTTATCGAGGATCAGTTTGTCCAGGAGAACCTTTATCACTTTCCATTGACACAACTATCCGAGCTTCAAGCTCAAGTGTGTCCGTTGTCGATCCACTATCTGACAACAAATCAGATGAAGACGTTGCGACTACCCAACAACAAGTCCAGGAGTGGTTCATCAATCGATTCCTCCCAGAAGATCAAGCCGAGTGTGCACATATCCCACAAGGTATACTCCTGAGTCTGATGTCTCTTGATACAAGAACCAACAACAATCGAAGAGGCACTTAGACAACTAGACTCTGATCTCTGGAGAAAAGCCATGGACTGAGAGTATTCCTCTTTGATCAAGAACCAAATGTGGTCACTAGTTGAAGCTCCTATTGGCTGCAATATCATTGACTGCAAATGGATCTTTAAGATCAAGTACAATGCCAATGGAGCGATTGATCGAAAGAAGGCAAGACTGGTAGCACGAGGATTCACTCATATCTCCAATATTGACTACAACGAGACTTCCAGTCAAGTAGTCAAGCATTCATCGATCCGAGCCCTCCTATCATATGTTGTAGCTGTCGACCTTGAGGTGCATCAACTTGATGTGCAAATAGCTTATTTGAATGGAGTTATACAATAAGACATCTACATGATCCAACCTGAAGGATATGTTCTAGAAGGTATGAAGAATCATGTCTGTATTCTCCATAAGGCACTTTACGACTTAAAACAGTCTGCCACAACTTGGTTTCAAAGGATCAACACATTCCTCATCGAACAAGGTTTCCAACCAAGCATTGCTGATTACAATGCCTATTCCAAGTTGGTGCAACAATGATTCATTATCATCACCTTATACATAGATGATACATTTCTTTTTAGCAACAATACCAATTTGGTCAAGGATTCTAAACAGATGCTATTTTTTGAGTTCGACATGACTGATCTGGGGGCATTCAGATCCATAGAGACAGAGCAAGACAATTGACATATATCACTCAACAAAGGTATCTTCACAATGTTCTTGATAGATACAATCTAATGAATTGTAAGTTAGCTCACTCATCGATAGATCCAGGCCGGTGTTTGTCAAAGGACCAATGTCCCCAGACCAAGAGTGAAACATCTTTGTACCTCTTTTTTTCCTCCTCTAAACATTATTGGTTGAGTGACTTATGAGCCCTCAAACTTTATTGGACCAATTTGATGGATTTCTAGCTTTTTGATTGGTCACTAGCTCTCATGCCAACACATAGATGTGAGTCACTCATCCAACCTAACTAAGACACTTGTAGCAAGCCTAACTAGCTCGAGCTACATCATATCCTACTTTAGGCCTAATCAAGCCTTTACATGTGTACTTGTATAAGTTGTCTCTAATGCCAGAAAAGGTCCTATCACCTACTTACACATGGATAGATGTCTCTAAAACTTCAAGTACTCCTAACTCAACATGACTAAGTTACTTTTGAATAGTTTCCACACGTGGGAACATGCTCCACACGTGTGAGATTTACTCTCATACAAGAAAATACAAAGTATCCAAGCTAGATTTTGTCAAATTTTCAAAAATCCTTTTCAACTTGGACATATTCTTGTATTTACTTTTCCAAATCATAGATATTATCCATACATTTAACTTAAATAAAAAATATCAACTAGAAAATCACACACAAAAATCATGTGAGGCATAATTATATTGATAAATGATATCATTAATTCTACCTATTGTATGAAAAGAGTCATCTAGAAATTTTCTGCTGCTAGAGTTCCATACATTATGTCAACAATCAGAAATGCAACATCAAGCATTCACCATAAGCAATCACCAAGTAAAGAGCCAGAAAACGAACACGCAATATCACTCTATCACACTAACTTCATATTGAATTTAAAATGTACATATAAACCCTGAACCTTGATAGAGAGAGAAAACCTACAAATAGACTAATAGACTAGCCTACGGCTAATTACAGCTGGTAACAGCTGTCAACATTAATGTACATCGTAAACAGTAACAATGAAGTTTATCATTGATGTCTAACACTCTCCCTCATTGTTGGCAAGCTTATTGCACCCAATAATTATTGGTTGGATGGTGAATTTCTTGTAGATTCCTAACTCAATCTTGAAAGTTTGACAAAAAATGATTCCCTTGCCATCAATTTTTCAAGGTCAACACGCTTAATGGACCCAACTAGGCATTTGAGTTTTGCTACGCTCAACTCCAGTGAAAAAGCTTAATGGAAAAGGATTCCCTTGGCATCACATTTATAGGTGTGACAAGCTTAGTGGATCCCACTATAGTTGGTTGTGTATTGAATTTTTTGTAGGCTCTCAACTTGAATAAAAAAGATTGATAGAAAATAATTTCCTTGCTATCATCTTTTCAAAGTTGACAAATTGGGTTGCCTAACCATTGTTGGCTAAATCTTGGATTTTTTTATAGATTCTCATCCCAAGTCAAAGGATATTTACTCGCAAAATGCCAAGAACCCAAGTGAAAAATGTTTGATAGAAAATGATTGTCATGCTGAACTAAACAAAAAAACTAACATATGTTGTGCTACTCTTTTCATGCCAACACATGATTGTCTAGAAATGAAAGTTGTGGTTTTTGGCATAGTTAAAAATCCCACTACACATTATTCATCAACAAACACTTTGTTAACATTTAAATATAGGTTTACTTTTATTGATTATCATAGAGCCCTAAAAGCTAGCATGTCATGCTAGCTACAAAAAATGTTCAAATAAAAAAAAATTCAAAAAGATAAATTCATAAAACAATAATATATCTTTAACAAAATTATTATAAAAAAAGTATTCAACAGTTTTGAAGCCTCCTTAGACAACACGATGTTGTGCTAGTTGAATAATTTTTTTAAAATTTGAAAAATTTCTACTAGACTAACATGTTGAAGTGCTATTTTCTAGGGCTCCATAAATACTTTCCATGAAAGGATAGCAAAGACATTTAAATAATTCCATCAAAAGACACTTTGTTATATTCTAAATATAGGTTTATCGTGATTAGAAAATTTGTTCATGGAGGTTATAAGACTAGCATTTTGGTCTACTCGTCTACAATTTTTTTTGTGATTTTAAATTTTAAATTTTTTTCACTTTTTTTTTTTTGGAGTTGTCTCAAATAGCAAGTGAGTGTGCTAGTTAAATCAGCTCCAAAAAAATATCTAGTTTAAAAAAAAAATTATCAATAAAATAAAAAATTGATTATTTTTTCTAACTTCAATTTTTTTTTCTAGACTAGCATGTTGGCCTCTAGAGCTACATAGACATTTTGTCATAATCAAAATAGACTTTTGTTTAGAGTGTGGCAAAGTGTTTTTTGATTGGCCTAATTAAAATTTGATGGGTAGTGAGTATTCCTTTTTGTTGAATTATGGGGCCCAATAAAAGCTTGGATCTTTAAGACAATCTTTATGAAGCTCTCACTACATTTGACAACTTGGAGCTCAAATTTTGTTCTTATTGTAATGAGTGATCATACTCACTACATACATCAAGAACCTATTAGTTATATTGTTTTTATGCATGCAATTATTATTGATCCAAGATAGTCTCATGAAGCTAAATTGTGAGGAGGAGTATTGAAATTTCACAATTCTAGCTTGCCATAACCTACTGGAAATACCTATTCAGCTTTCTCATCAAGCTTCTGTTCAAGCTTATCAAGAATATGTGCATAAGCTGCACAGCCAAAGATTCTGATGTGAGACAGGTTGGGCTTTCTACCCCAGCATAACTCGTGTGGTGTCGTGTGAGGGACACCAAACTTCCCTGTCTTGTTTGGATGTATGCAACTGTAGCTACTATTTCAGCCCATTGTACCCTTGGAGATTTCGAGTAGGCCATCATGCATCTGACAGCTTCCATCAGGGTCCCATTCCTTCTTTCTACAACACTGTTGTGCTGTGGTGTGTAGGCTGCAATCCTTCTGTGAATGATGTCACGATCATTGTAGAAGTCAATGAAGTAATTCGATGTATTTGCCACCTCAATCTATTCTGATC
Source organism: Diphasiastrum complanatum (assembly GCA_029204225.1). NCBI lineage: Eukaryota > Viridiplantae > Streptophyta > Lycopodiopsida > Lycopodiales > Lycopodiaceae > Diphasiastrum > Diphasiastrum complanatum. The sequence goes on from CM055112.1 coordinate 4,349,652, forward strand.
TACTTCACCTTGTTGGTTGTGCATCTCTCTATCCAATTCACATATTTTGTGAATTTATCAAGTGCTTCAAATTTATTCTGAATAAAGTAATCCGAGGAGGGATTGGAGGTGGATTTTTTTCATGAAGGAATTGTTGATGGATGGAGATGAGAGCAATTGACAAGAGCGCAGGAGAATCTGGTGGGGTGATTTTGGACTTTGTGTTAAGTGGATGAAAAGGAAATAACTTGGCGGACGTTGTTAGATGATTGCTAGCGTTGAGAAATGAATCAAACATCTTTGTTTGTGAAATCCTTGGCTGTGGTCTTGTGCAGAGGTGCTACTAGCAATGCTAAGAGGATCGCCAGGACTAATTGATTGTATTACAATCGAATTTGATTTTAGAAGATCATTGAGAGCGTAAAATGGATTTTTCTTGAGATGGTGATAGGGGACAAGAAAAAATTGAGCATTTGCAATGTCCCTCTGTTGAAGTGCTCATGCTCCTATATTAGATCTCTGCTGCTGTAATATCTTCTTAAAATAAAACTATTGCTCTCTTGTCCTTCCAAGCAGCAAACTAATCATCCTGCCCAAGGACTCGATTCAGTCTATCAGGGGCCAAAATTGATTGTTCCAAATCATAGATTGACCAAGTTCAGTCACTTGATCTTCTATGTCAAATGATAAGGACCAAGATCTTGTATTGGACATTAGATTTGAACTATCTAAAGTGATGGGAATCGACTTTAATCTATTTCATGAGCACACAATTTCTCAAATTTGGTCACTTTATGAGAAACCTTTAGTGATATGCACCAAAAGTGAGCTATTCCAAAATATACACATCAAATTTTAGTTATCTCATGTGATATGAGCTATCTTAGTATACTAGCCTTGGGATTCTGATCACTTGATGAGCCGTGTCAAGTGATAGCCTTGGGATTATGATCACTTGATGAGCCGTGTCAAGTGATAAGCAACAAAACCACGCATAGACATAAAATTTAAGTCATCACGTGTAATAGGGGTTTGACAAGGGGTTGAACTTGAGTTGTCTTAATATATTACTTGTTGACTCTAGTCACTTGATAGAGCCATGTCAAGTAATAAGCAACAAAATTATATGTTAGGTAGCAAATTTTGACTTTCTCGAGTGATAGAGACACCAAAATGGGGCTATTTACATTGATAGACACCAAGATTGAGCTATCTGATGTGATGTTGGTCAATTATGATCACTCAAAGAAAATGATGAGTAAGTAGGACCAAAATTGAGTTGTATCACATGTAAGCACAACATTCAAAGTTACATGAATGTCGTAAACTCGAAATTACTCTAACTTGATCACTCAATGTCTTATCTCAAGTGACAGACAATAATTTTGAGCTATATCGCATGATAGGAGTCAGTTCCATTGATAAGAGATAAAAAACAATCAATCTAAATGTACTACATGATGGAAGTCCAAGAAGAAGATCCAAAGCATGGCAGAAGTGATGACGATCAAGAATTAAGCTCTAAAGGAAAGAAGAAAGACAAAACCAAATAAAAGTGCTTCTTTTGTGGAAGGCACTTTGCATTCCAATGCTACAAAAAGAAGAATGCACAAGATGAGAGTAATCAAGACAACCTTACCATTAAGGATTATGAGGATGAAGTTGATTCATCCTTGATGGCACCAACAAGCAAGAGCTACTCCAATGATACATGGTGGATTGAGAGTGAGGCTAGTTCCCACATGACATTCCAAAAGAAATTTTTCTCAACTCTTGTACCTTTTTTAGGTTGTAAAAAGTCTATTCTAACAGCAAGTGATCAAGAATGTAGAATAGATTGAGTGGGAACAATCTCTTTAAGTCTTGGATCCTCTAAGAGATTGGATATAGAAAATGTACTCTATATTTCTAATCTTACTAGGAGCTTGCTTGGTGTTGGGCAACTAATGGATAGTGGTTTAGATGTTCATTTCAAGGAAGGTGTTTGCTCTATTATGATACTTGCATTGTAAACGAATTTAAGCAAAGGAGGCTATTCTCAAAGGCTCGCAAGCAACCATTTGCTAACTCTTCTACTAGATCTTCTAAGTCATTAGATCTCATTCATAGTAGATTTGAAACTAGCTGAGTCTAATCCCTTGATCAGCCATGTCGAGTGATCAGCATCAAAATCACACGTTAGGCATCAAATTTGAACTATTCCAAATGATAGGTACCAAATTCAAGCTATTTCAATGTCTTGAAGTCATTATTCTATTGGTTTCGTCACTCAATAGACAATCTCGAGTGATAAAGGCCAAAAATACAACTATCTTTAATGGTAGATAGCAAATTTGAGCTATCTGATGTGATATGGATCAAATGTCAACAATAACTGGTGCAACAAAAAAACTAGATTTGAAATTAGTTGATTCTAATAACTTGATGAGCCATGTTGGGTAATAAGAAAAAAAAATTACACATTGGGCATCAAATTTTGGCATTCCCAAACGATAGGCAATAAATTTAATCTATTTGGATGAAATCTCTCAAAGTTGATCACTCTATGAGGAGCCTTAGGTGAGAAGTGCCAAAATGAGACTTTTTACATTGATAGACATCAAGTTGTTTGAGCTATCTCATGTGATGCTGGTTAATTATGATAATTCAATGGGCTATGTCAAGCGATAGGGACCAGAATAGAGCTGTTTCACATGTAAGTATCAAATTCAAGTTACTTGATTTTTTCAGATTCGAGATTTTGAAGATTTTGATGATTTTTTAAAAATGACAATTATGTACTAATTACTACTTAGTTTTCTAAATAGCTAAAAGAAATTACACTTCTATTTCATAGTTTGCTTGAATCTACTTCTTTTATTCATGAATTAGACAATGTCATATTCGTTCAACCAACTTGACATTGGTAAGGTATCTAAATGTTTTAGTGATAAAGATATTTGTGGATCTTGATAAATTTGTGTGTACATATCAATTTTAACTATATATTTTGACAAGTGAATTTTGTCGATATTATTAAAATTCTTGTTAAAAATATTGCAGATAAAATTTAATCGTTCATTAGCAAATATGTCTTCTAGTGAGGAAACTTAAAACAGGTATATTTATTAAATGTACAATAGATATTATGTACTTAGCATTTGGATTTGCTGCATTGTGTGTGGAATATAACTTTTTTGTTTTTTTTCTACAAATGTTTAAAGCACGACGCCTCCACAAGATAGCAAAAAGTTAAAGAAGATGCAATATTATTACAAAATGAAATCACAAAAAGGAGCACAAATGCTTGAGCAAAGACTTAGTAGAACATCATCGTCATCAAGTTTTGGTGCACAGCCTCAACCTAAATCGCAGGTACTATATAATTATTTGTTCAAAACTTAGGATTGTATTTATACACATATAAATTAGCTTGTAACATTAAGCTAATCATTTTTGTAATTGTAAAATGAAATTAGTATCAACAGAGGTACAATGAAAAGATATATTGCGAGTGCAAACAATGCGGAGGATTGAAAATTCGAGAAAAACGAATAGTGGCGCAACATCTGTGGAAGTTTGGAAAGCACATTGAGGAGCCCGATGTGGATTTGGAGGTACATTTTGACTATTTAGTACTGTTCTTATCATACACATATTTATAATTTTTTTGCAAAAAATAAAACTAATGCTTGTGTAATGTTTCACTCTTGCAGAATAATACATTGGTGTCAATGTCTTATAACACGTCGATTGACAATCTTATCAACAAGATAAGAAATATCAATTTTGGGTCATCTTTAGCATTAGACGAAGATCTTGTTGATGATCATAATGATGTCACTAGTCACTACACACCTCATGATGTGGAAGTTATGCATCTTTCCATTTTGCACGTCACTCACTCCACCACACCTCACATAGATCTTTCCATGGAATCTATTCATCCCACGATATCACCACACATAGATTATATTCATCCCACGACACCTCACATAGATTCTATCCATCCCACAACACCTCACGCAAATTCTACTATGGATTCTATTCATTCCACGATGTCACCACACATCGATTCTATCTATCTCATAACACCTCACATCGATTCTATCTATCCCACGACACCTCACATCGAGTCTATCCATCACACATCACCTCACATACCTTGTGTAGAATCTCCTCTTCTTCCTATCCCATCTAGATTTACTCCATTAAAAAAAAGAACACGAGTTGGACGCATTTTGACAAGATTTGAAAATGAACAACCAAATTTACGTACTGTTGACTTATCCAAGAATGTTTTAAATTCATTGGCTGAGTCGCCCCTTCCTCCCTACCTAGAAGCATTGGTTAAGCCCTTTGATAGAAAGAAATATTTATGTTGGCCTGATAGAGTACCACTACCATTATGTGGAACATCATTTTCATATTGGAGTCATATGTACATGATCAAGCCAAGTGAGCACTTTCCTAATGCGGGATTGGGTTTATTTTCTTTGACTAGCATTGATGTCCCCTTGAATAGTGTTGTCACATTAATGCCTTATACATGACCGCAATACAATCGGGGTGATTGGCATGCTCTATGTCGTCACCAATGGAGACTGCAGGTTTATGACCTGAATGCCAATGCTTGTTCTTTGGAAGAGCAACGTGTGCAAGGAGAGAATGTTTTGAAATCACGTCGTATGTACATTGATGGGTGTCTAGAAAAATATGGCAATATTGCTGCATATATAAATAGTTCCATTGGGCACCCTTCATTAACTAATTGTGATTTCGAGGAACGCACCAATGGATAGGAAGAATACTTTTCTAGGAACTCAAAAAGTACATACGTTATGGTATGTGCGATAAGGCCCATTAAATGTGGTGAAGAGCTATTCATCAAATATTGCTTCAATCGCCCTCTTCCAATATGTGTACAAAAGGCTTTGAGCCAAACTCAAGCATGTACCTTGTGAATATCAAAATACATTTTATCTCTTTACTGAGAGCAAGTTATATTGAATGTGAATTAATTGTTTTTTTTTATATTTCATATCGCATGCCTTAATTTAAGATATGGTGTTTGATTTGCATGTCTTAGTTTTAATTTTCATGAATGACAATCTTATATGTTAATTGATGAGTATGTTAATTTGTTTCCCATGTTTGAAGGACTATGAACTGTCATCTAGCTCTAGTGACGATGACAACAGTCACTCCATATCCAAAACAAGATTGGCATACGATGGGCAGCACATAAATCAACTATCATGTCGTGAGCGTATGGGATTGACAGCCATGATGAAAATAGATGAACAACAACGTGCCAAAGCAAATCAGCCTCAATCTTCTTCTTTTTCTTCTTCAGAATCAAGATCAAGTGCTGAAAATGATTTTTGCATTCAAGATGAAGTTGAAATCATGAACAACTTGATAAATAATGTCTATGAGCATCATGATGTGGAAGAATGCACTGAACATGATAGTGAATCATTTATCAGGGCCAGGGAAAAAAAATTTGAGAGAAGAATCAAACACACCATTATATCCTAGAGCAAAGACATCTCGTTTGGCTGTTTCGTTGCTTATATTAACCTCCAAGCAAAATATAAATGGAGTGATACAAGTGCTACATCCTTATTTGGGTAAATAAGATTGAGAATTTTTTTTAAGAATTTAATAGATGTGTTGTTCAAGTCAAATGTTTTAGTTAGCTAAATGATCTTTTATTTTATATTATGAAAATTCATTTCATTATGTACAAGTTATTGCGCAAACTACTCCCAAAAGGAAACACTATGTTAGAGACAAGAGGTGAGGCACAAAAAATGTTGAGTGCAATGGGAATGGACTATACATTGCATCATGCTTGTCCAAAAGATTGCATCTTATATCGTGGTGAGTATCGAGGTTAAAAGCTTGTCCTGTATGCGATACTCCTTGATATTGAGATAACTTACAAGGGACCACTATCCCATGCAAGGTGTTACAACACTTTCCAATAATCCCATGATTGCAACGATTGTTTCGTTGCAAGTCTCTTGTAGAACTTGTGAAATGGCATGCTAGTCATCGTTCTTTGGATGAGATCATGAGAGTATCCTCAGATTCTCCTGCATGAAAACACATAGACAAAGAATATCCATGTTTCGCAAGTGAAACAAGAAATATAAGATTTGGACTTGCAACAGACGGGGTTAACCCCTTTGAAAAAATGTCAAGCACGTGGTCTACTTGGCCAATGGTGTTGGTCAACTATAACATTCCACCTTGGATAAGCATAAAAAAGGACATCTCATGCTAGCACTTCTAATTCCTGGAAAACATAAAGTAAAAAATATGGATATCTACTTTGCACCTTTGTTGCGCGCGATGTTAATGTGGACTATGCATGACTATCCAGGATTGGGCGATTGTTCAGGTGACTATAAAATGAAATCACTTGTAATGATTGTATATTTATTTTTTATGCATGCAATATTTATATTTTAAAAGAATTCTATTTATAACACAAATTGGATTTGATTTTTTTAGGTTTTACAACTTCTAGATATCACACGTGTCTCATTTGTGGACCAAATATTGATGCTCGCCACTCACGTCATTTAAACAAAGTTGTGTATGAAAATCATCGCAAGTACTTGCATGATGAAAATCATCCATTTAGAAATGCTCATAGAAGAGGCTTTGGAGGAAGATCAGAAACAAGAATGCCTCCAAAGAGAATGTACGTGGCAGATTGGCACAAACTTTGGATTGAGTCTGAGACTAAGCCAATCAATGGTATGAAAAGACTATCCATCTTTCATTGTTTACCATATTGGAATAACCTTTTGATCAATTCCTTGCTTGATCCTATGCACATATTCAAAAATGTGGGTGAATCAATATGGAAACACTTGGTGGGCAACAAAGACAATATTTCTGCCAAGCATGATCTACAAGAATCAAAAACAAAAAAAGAGTATTGGCCAAAATTATGTACTGATGGAAATACCTATAGTATTCCAAGAGCCCCTTGGATTCTTACCAAATAAGAGTATAAGTACGTATGGTCCATCATTTGTGAGATGAGAACACCAACGAGTTTTGCTCATTCACTACGAACATCATTCACAGTTGAAGAAAAACTCCATGGTCTAAAATCTCACAATTGGTTGAAGATGGTCGAGTACATATTCCCAATGTGCATTCGTGGATGTCTAACTGATCAACTTCGTGATGCCATTTACAAATTAGCATCCGTTGTCAAGTACCTAATTTTTTTTGTTTACATCGATAGCTTATGAAATTTTGTGTTTTTTTTCTAATACAAGTTTGATAAAATAATATGAGCATACTAAAATCTAGCTATACTACAAACATGATGTAGATGGATGTGTGGTAAGGAGATTCGTGAGATAGATGTGCAAACAAAGCAAGAAGATATGGTGGAGGCTGTATGTATGCCTGAGAGGGATTTTCCAACTTCTATCCTAGACATACAGGTGCATCTGCTTGTGCACTTGGTCCAAGAAGTTGGTATTGTTGGTCCTGTGCACTCAAGGTATAATACACTTGAATTTAATTTTAGTAGTTTCAATAAATGTAGTGTGATTCTTTCAAATTATAAATAACAGAATGTTCTCATTGATGTGTTAAAGTTTTCTGTAGGTGGCTATTTTTCTTGGAGAGATTCATGAAAGTGTTGAAAGATTTTGTGCGTCAGAAGGCAAGGCCAGAGGGAAGCATGTCAGAGATATGGTTAGTGCAAGATTCTCTATTTTATGTTACCAAAGTTTTGTTTCAAATAGATCCATCTACTCCGTGACTATGGCATGATGAGGAAAGCAATGAGGTGAAAGGCGAAAAACCTCAAGGTATGGGTAGCCTTAAAAAAATGACACCTAGTTAGAGAAAAAAAATTTCAACCTTCATGCTATATAATTCAAGAGTAATGGATAAATGGTTGGAATTATATGAAGAAGAAAAAAAAAAAAAAAAAAAGGTATTGACTAGAAATCGACACCGACGCAATAGGCGTAGAGGTCAAGCTACACCTTCACATGATCTTGAGCCATTGCCCAACCAATGCACTATAGACTGGATGGTTGATACACTCCAACAAGCAAGATCAAAGGGACAATTCATATCTGACATAGAATGGAAATTTGCAAGAGGATTTGATTGGAAGGTTTGTCTATAACTCTATTTTTTTTAGGTGAACAATTTTAATTTGTACAATGATTGATTATTTTTTAATTATAATCAACATGTGACAGTATCGAAAGTATAGTGCAATGTGGGCATATGGTTGTCATCATCGCATTGAATCAATTGATATGAAACGACGAACTTACGATTGTGATGTGATGGCATCCTCCCATCAAAAAAGTCGGAGTAGTGCTCGAAATCAAAGTCCAATTTCTGGAGAGCTTGAGTATGTAGGAACCATACAAGCCATATATGAGGTGTGTTTTGGTGAAATGGGTAAATATTTGTTGTTTGACGTGAAATGGTTCAAAATCAACTATAGAGGATCAAATGTAACTACAAAAAAAGATTGTAGTGGATTTTTTGCTATCGATTCAACCAAGACACTAAGCATGGACTTTTCAAACACATTGATGTTGCCTCATCATTGTGAACAGGTTTGCATGAATTTCACATTTTTTCTTTTTGTCAATTGTGATCAATGTTATATTAATTATCTACACTACTTTTTCATTACATCTATTTATTGTGAATTAAAATGTGAGCATAACAAATATCTATTCCTAACATTGCTAAATGTGCAGGTATTTTTTCAACTAGATCGACTAAACAAAGATTGGTGGTATGTTGTTCAAATTAAGCCATGCTCAAGACGTGTATTCGAAAATGCATATGTTGAAAATGAAATGGAAGATCTAAATTTGGACGACACAAGTATATCTGACGAAGATGTACATATCTTTGAGTTTTATAAATATTGAAAACCCGAGAATTGATTCTCATGATTCCGACAACTTAGATGATGAAGATGACAACAATGATTCTTTGCATGAGGACAGTATTGAAGAGGTTTTGATTTTGATAGTGATGATGAAAATCATCTTAGCGGAGATGAGTTGCAAGATGTATTGGCTGATGAATTTGAATCTTACGATGATAAATAAAGTTTGTACATGTCACAAATAATTTTGTCATAAAATGATCCATTGTGGTCAATATATATTGTTTTCAAATTAAAATTATTATATTTTTCTACAATGTTGTATTTCTAAAGTTTCATTTCAAACGCATCTCGCAATCACTTAGAATTAGAAAAAATTATCAATATTAATAGATGTGTGAACTAATTAAAAGATATGTGTGTTGATTATTTATATAATATTATTAAAAAAACATCTTTTTTAAGATAATAATACACTTTGCCACAATATTGTTCGACTATTCATTGATCTTTGCAAACACACAAAGGTGTATAACATTGCAATTTTTTTATCAACAAATTAGCTTAACAAGCTACCACACGGCTCTCAAATGTAAGGTACTTAGCATCCTTTCAAATGCATATTAAGCTCACGCTTATATTTTTACCCATCAATACCACATTGAAATTAATGTCAAATTTTGATTATAAATTTTTTCAATATAGAAACACATCATAATGTTCATAAATACATAAGATAATATGTAATATTCAACTGATAATAACTTTAATTCGTCATAGCATAATAATTTGAGATAATGATCATTTAATTTTTAGTCCACATTTTATTATAAGTGTACACTTATAAAAAATAGAAGAAAAAAAATCTTATTTGCTTTTAAATTAATTATAAAGTTGTTGTTTATTAGCTTATTATTCATAATAGATAATAAAAAAAATTACAGCAAACTAATTTTGCCATGTGTGACACTGCCACGTGTGGCAAATTTCCAAAGCAAAATTTCTCTAAGTATTGTGTTTTAATAATGCCATGCGTGGCAAATTTTTGGACAAATTTTGCCATGCGTGGCAATAAAAAAAACCATCGCTCTAGAAATTTCTCTGGAGATTTGCCACGTGTGGCACTGCCATGTGTGGCAAATCTTAAAAAAATATTGTCACATGAAAATTGGTTAAATAACAACCATACGTGGCACTTCCACGCGTAGTTGCGCCACGCTGACATATTTTGGCGCCCATATTTCAAGTTTTAGTTTAAAAAAAGTTTGCGTGGCACTGCTTGTAGAATTAAAAAAAATTTGTCGGACCTCTCCTCCAGCCTGGGTTTCACCGACGGGGTCCTCGGAAAAGTTTTGGCGTGGATATGCCACGCGTGGCAATCCACGCATAAGAAAAATGTCAAAATTTCGGCTAAGTATCGGGTTCGCGTGGCAGCATCACGTGGCAAAACACACATATATGTAGTTGTGGGAGGAGCTAAGAAGACTATCTATACAACAAATTACCAAGAATGCAATAATGAAGGCATAGGGAGTATTCCCTTGAAGACCTCATCTTCAAATATTCTTTCTCTCAATAAGGTTCTTTTTGTGTCTAATCTCACAAAGACCCTCATAAGTGTTGGCCAACTTATTGATGGAGGCCTTGATGTGAAATTCAATATTGATACTTGTATTATCAAGAGAAATGATGAGATCATTGCACATGGATCAAGATTTGGAGGCATATACAAGCTTGATCCAAGAGAGACTTGTGAATTGCATTTGAGACAAAGCTTTCAAGGAGGAGTTGTGGCATAAGAGGTTGGGACATCCCAACTACAAATCTATGCTTTCTATGTGTGAAGAAGCCAAAGCTATTGGCCTACCAAATAATCTTTCAAAGGAGATCAAGCCTTGTAAGGCTTGTGCTATTGCAAAATCGCACAAGAAGGCATATAAAAGATCTTCCATCAAAAGCACTCATCCTTTGGAGCTAATACACTCAGATGTGCACTTCTCATCATCTCAAAGCAAGGGAGGCCACTTGCACTGTGACTTTTATTGATGATTTCACAAGATTTACATGGCTATATCTTCTTACTTCCAAATCTTTGGTGTATGATCACTTCCTTATATTCAAAACATATGTTGAGAAGCAATTCTCACTTAAGATCAAGACTTTGAGGTGTGATGGAGGAGGAGAATATATCTCCAACAAATTCCATGACTATTGTGAGCAAGAAGGTATAAAGAGGGAGTTCTCTTGTGCATATTCATAATCAAGATTTTCTTGTTGCAGGTGATGTGTGATGTTGCTCCTGAATCAATGACTACATCATAGTCTTCTTCAGTGTAGCTCATTGAAGCTTCATCAAGTATTGTGAAGGCTTCATCACCTCTATCTGCATCTTTGGATGACTCTGCAACATTTGCTTTCTCAGCTTTGTTCTTTCTTTTTGGGTTGAATCAGAGTGACCCTTCTTCTTGTAGTGCATGCAAGGTATTGTTGGATTGAATCAGCATTTGTTGGATGTATGGTCTGGTTTGTGATAGTGATCACAAGAAGAAGATTGTTGATTTGAGGACTTTGTCTTGTCGAATCTGGGTGTGTTCTTGTTCTTCTTCTTCTCTTTTGTGAAGAGAGCTTTTTCTTGATCATTGCTTCTTTCTCCTTCATCTCTCATCAGTCTCTCATCAGCGACAAGACTGATTGTTTTGTCGAATGTCATATATGGTAGACTCAATATAAGTATTCTCAATGGCTGATAGGATGTAGGTAGAGACTTCATGAAGTACACCAGCTATTGTGGTGTTAGGACCTGGTGCTCCTGTCCTGATGCAGCGAGTTGAACGAAGATCGTTCTGATCTTCTCAACGTGCTGGTCTAACTGGTTGCCATCCCATCGTATGGATTGCAGCTAATTGTGAAGACTACATTCCTCACTTTGTACTTCTGTTTTAATCTTTCCCATGCTGCATGGCTACTTTCACAATCTTCAATCTACATGAGTAGATCTTCATTGATGGACGAAACGATGATCACCATTGCATGCTCATCCTTTCTGATCCATTTAGCTCTCCTCGGGTCTCCCTTTGGAGGCTGTACCTCTGAGAGTTCGATCACTGCCCAGATGCCTTCGTACTTCAAAAGTGTTTTGATTTTGAATTTCCATATCCTATAGTTTCTGCCATCAAGACTGATTGTTGCTCTTGTCTGGATTGTTATAGCCATATTGTGTTGGCTAAAAAATCATTGTTCAGATATCAGTAGTGTTAACCTATAGGCTTTGATACCATGTCACAAATGGAGTTTTGCGAATGGATTTGTTTCTTTTGAATTTTCTTAGGCGGAAGCTTGCAGGATCCTAGACACGCGACTACAGATCACAGAACAAATATCATTCTAGCAATCAAGACAGCGAAAGACAAGGAGATGCAAAGAGAGAGCAATTGTATTATCAATTTGATTTTTAGAGCGAGATGATCAGTTTCTCGCTCGTTGGTGGCCTGACACTCTGCTCTTGCGTTGTGTTCTACTCGTTGGCAGACTTTCATACACAGCTATTTTGTTTCTTTTCTTTTCCTTTTCTGCTCTACTCATGCACTCTTCTCTATGTGTATTCTGTTGATCCAGAAAAATAGTTTATAGACAGGCGTGGAGCTTTAAACTTTATGCTCAACTGAAATAGTTAGCAATAATAGACAGTAACTAACTAGTTGATTAGCATTAACTACTCTTGTAATTCTAGAGCTACATAGACAGTTTTTCATGATCAAAATAGACTTTTGTTTAGAGTGTGGCAAAGTGTCTTTTGATTGGCCTGATTAAAATTTGATAAGTAGTGAGTATTCCTTTTTGTTGAATTATGGGGCCCAATGAAAAGCAATGCTTAGCTTGAAATGTTAATACAAAGCTTAATTTGAAATATGAATGCATATATGCATATGTAGCCCTTTGTAAATGCCACACTTATCAATGTTTCATCTTCAGATTCAATGCCCTTGCTGACAGCTTTTACAACAAGTAAGCCATGTCTAAAATGGTGGCCTAGCAATGAGCATATTGAATTCACTGGTGTTGATTGATTCTGACGAATCCCCAAGATACTCAGCCAGAGCTACCCAAGAGCACCTCTCACCTTAGACCGAGGAGATCTTTGAGAAGTCGAGAAGAATGAAGACTGAGAGTCGAGTATGAGAGCTGAGAAGTACTAGTTAAGAATGATAAGCAAGAGCTATGTAAGCCTCATGGTGAATCCCGAAAGATGAAATGACCATGTAGGAACTAGTATTTCTAGGCAAATCTAGAAAATGCAAGTAGACCTCTCTTAAAGAAAGTAGAGTGAGCCACCTTTTGATGGTGACCTCTAGTGGAGAGCATGTTGGATTTATCTCCTCTACTCTCCTAAATCCTATTTTAATCTGCCTCCATTCATGCTGTATTTTTTACTCATGTTGTCACATAGTCTGCATATTTACATGTAAAATAAGACAGGCAAAAAAAACTCGACTGTCTGCATAAATACAAGTAAATTTCCACAGGCGAAAAAGGCAAAAAATGCGACACTGTGTTTTTACACATGATTTGTAGGCAAAAAAGATGACACTACCTCACAAAATGCCGAAGGTGCCCTAGGAAAAGCGAAGGCCCCCTGTAAATCAAATCCTAAGGTATTTCATCAGAGTGTCGCATTTTTTGCATCTTCACCAACGTTCATTTCAGCAAAGGCTGACGTCGCGGCCTTTTCACACTCATCCCACGCAACTGTGCTAACAGACTTGACAACGACAACAACCACCCATGATCTTCTACAGACAGCACATCCACTTTGTACTTTCTTCATCTGCACACTTGTAAATTATGTATATATTGAATACCACTTGCGTATACAATGTGTGTGTAAAAATAATAGCATCAGAAGCTTATCAGAGATAGACGAAGTAGATGCCTTGCACATTGATTCTTTTGTATTGTCAGTAATAGGTTCATCCTTTTTTACAGATTGAATGTGCTTTGTAGAGCACGTGGTTTTGTTTGCTATTGTCTTGTGCTCCGCAACATTATTGACATGTATATTTTGCTATACTTGATCTGATAACAACTCTGTTGTTCTACTTCAGATTTGTGTTGATATTGTTATGCCTTTTTTCATTCCGTCTGACTCTCTTGGTGCTCAATCTGGGTGATCTGTTCTTAGCAAATTATAATTAGTGTAGCTGTTGATGACTATTATTTAGTCTTGCCTTTTGCGACTAATTCGCGATTGATTATCAGTCGAGTTCAGTCTAGCTCTTTGCAAATCATTCATGACAATAATTTGTCTAGTTGTTCACAACAAATTATTTTTCTGATGTTTTGTTAATGTTTGGCTACGTAATCAGATCGACCGTGATTTCTATCGCTAACGTTCTATTCGTTTCTAATAGGCATAGTTATGTTTAGGAAAAGAGTAACATAGCTCATTCCGCTACGCACGAACACTTTCTGTTTGGGTTCATTTCTTGTTCAAGTCTCGAATTCGCTTCTTTTTGTGTTCGTTTTATTTTTGAGTTATTTTTTGTTTCTCACACTCACACACCCTCTTTCTCCAACATGGTTTTATTTCTGTAGCCTAATAAGCTTCCATAGTACAAGGCTCTACTAGCCGATAGAGTGATTGTCTTCTTGTTCTATAATTCAGTACCAAATTTTCATACTTAAGTCACTGATAGTTTTTCCTATCACTTAGACTAATCTTTTACATGGATTCCCAAGGGAAAGCTAGTCCCATCATGGACAAGTTTGATGGAGCCAATTACCATCTGTGGAAATTTAAGATGAAAACTGTACTAATGGCTAAAGAATTGTATGACATTGTTACAAGTGTAGAAGGGAAACCCAAAGCAGACGATGCAGCAATCGTCAGATGGAAGCTGAAGGATGGAAAGGCTTTTGCGTTGATCATCCTTAACATTACGGATACCCAGATTGGCCATGTATCCGAGGCCCAGACATCAAAAGAAGTCTGAGACACCTTGAGCACACTATACGAAGTGCGAGATATATCTTCTAAGCTACATCTCAGGAAGAAATTTTACTCCCTCAAGATGACAAATGATGATTCCCTGCAGAATCACATCAATCGATTCAAAAACCTGCTAAGGCAAATGGCCGCTGTCAAATCTGTCATAGACGATCAAGATGCAGTTATGTAACTGCTTACAAGCTTGCCAAGCTCATACGACAATTGGGTGATGATCATCACGACACATCCAGAACTGACTCTTTTGAGAGTCATTACTATGTTGTTGTAGGAAGACACGCGGAGGAACGAAGCCTCAAGTTCCTTAACTAATTCTCACACTTTATACACCAAGAAGAGCATGACTAAGCAGAAGAAGAAGAAAGGCCTGAAGCAATCAAAGCTAGACCAGAAACCAACACAACACAAAGAACGGTCAAATCCACTGACGAAGAAGAAGCTATTTTGCAGATACTACAAGCGAAACAACCACGAAATTCAAGACTGCTGGATACTGCAAGCAAAGAACAATAGCAAGAGGAAGTCAAATCAAGTGGTGAATGCAGCTGTAGAAGCTCCACAACCTATTCAAGAAACGGATCATGATGCCTTCATGACCAGCCATCAAGGAACATCCGGTGACAGTTCTTGGTTCCTGGATTCTGGAGCCACTCAACACATGACTCATTGGCTGTTTCGAGTCCTATACACCTTACAATACCAAGAAATATGTTAACCTTGGCAACAATAGCACACAAGCTATTAAAGGTGAAGGTACTGTAAGATTAAGTTTTGCAAATGATCAGTCTAAGCTACTTTCTAAAGTTCTGTATGTACCAAATTTATTTACAAATCTGCTCTTTGTAAATAGAATCACAGGTCTAGGATATAGAGTAGAATTTGAATGTGATCAGTGCAAAGTAGTTGATAGGACAAACAAGATCCTAGCATTCGGAAAGAGACATGGATACTTGTATAAATAAAGTCATTTTTTTTTTGCCTCTAGTCTAGTAGTCAAACATTCATCGATCTGAGCACTCCTGTCTTATGCTGCAGCTGCCAACCTCGAAGTACAGGAACTTGATGTACAAACAACCTATTTGAATGGAGTTATACAAGAAGACATCTACATGATCCAGCTCGAAGGATACGTTCTGGAAGGTATGAAGAATCATGTTTGTAAACTCCACAAAGCACTTTACGGCTTGAAACAGTCTGCTAGAGCTTGGTGTCAAAGGATCAACACATTCCTCATTGAACAAGGATTCAAACCAAGCATTGGTGATTGCAACGTCTATTCCAAGTCAGTGCAGCAGTCCTTCATTATCATCACCTTATACGTGGATGATATGTTGCTCTTTTGCAACAATACCAATTTGGTCAAGGATTCTAAGCGGATGCTATTTTCAGAGTTTGACATGACTGATCTGGACGAAGCTCACTTATGTCTGGACATTCATATCTCTTAAAAATTCACAATTCTAGCTTGACTAGTTTTGGTCATATGACTTGTAAATAGTTAAATGGTCATGATGTGGCTTGTCACACGTGCCAAATAGCATAGGATTCCATTCATAAGGATGTTCTCAAGTAGACTTAAGTGTTAGAACCTTTGGAATGAGTCCAAATTATGCTTAGATACAAGGGAGAAAAAATAGGAGCTATTTTTGGTAATTTTTGCATTGTTGAGGGATCTCCAAGATTCCAACCCTAACTTGGTAGGGATGAAAGATCCACCAAAATTAGCATTAGGGATAGGTTTAGGGCTACTCATACCTGCCCAAAACCGTGATGGATCATGTATATATAGGTGATGATATCTCACCAAAATCAATCAAGCAATTTCATGTTTTTTCTCTCATAATGGTGCAATTGCTCTCTATGTTCATATTTGTTTGAGTATTTGTGATTACTAATGATTATAGGATTGAATGTAGGTCTGGTGTACAGTACTCAGACTGTGGGAGGCCGTACTTTCACACGTGTGAAGCCTTCTTCAAGAATTTGGGCCATTTAGTGAGGTTCAAGCATAGATTTTTGATGGATTTTGATGGTTCAACTTGTGCTAATATTATGAAATCATAATCTATTGTTTCCCTCATCATTTCAAGTGTTTTAGGATCCTTATTTGCTATAATTTTTACATGGTATCAGAGCCTAAAGGCTGAAATGAGCTAAATCCTTGGTTTGCATTCAATTTTATCACAATTTTTGATCTAAATCTTGTGTAGATTGGATCTTAGCATCGAGTATTGATTCTAGAACTCAAAGTGAGTCAAATACATTGGAGATTGGTGTTGTGTGACTTCATTTGCAGGTGTCTAGGTGTCTAAAACCAGAGGCAAAGTTGAATTCAATTCACATTACCAAGATAGCAAGTTTTGCTTGCTCCAAGCATTGATTTCTAAACGAGTTTTGGAGGTGATTTCATAGAGAAGGCTTTCTAGAATTCAAGGAGAGGGAAGATCAGAGTTTTGGGGACTCTTCAAGGCTGTTCTAAGGTGTAGTAGGCACCTCCTAAAGTGATTTAGGTTCAGTCCAACCATTGCTTGACTTATGCACCAAATTAGATCAATTTTTTCATCAATTTTGATCATTTTTTGCTTGTGATTGGATAGTAGATTGTGTTGCATCCTCATTAAGTTCCATTTAGATCTTTTACAAGTGATTTTGGAAGTATATTAGGTTGCTGAAATTCACTCTTGATCAGATCATTTGGAAGCTTTAATGTTCTTTATAGAAAGAGGGGCAATTCTACTAGTATTGTCTACTTCAATCAAGCAAGTGCATTGTTTCTAGTATTCTATGATTTGATTTTGTTAGAGATCATTCTTAGATATTTATAGGAAGTCTATTACTGATCTTTTCAGGTCCCTAAGAAGTGGGATAAGGTAGACCTTCAATCAAATCAATAGAAGTAACCTTCATTTGTGTCAAGTCCTTGATTAGGAGACTAGATGGCATCTATAAATGCATATCTTTTGGATACTAATGAAAGGCTCAACAAAACTAACTATTCCATATGGAAAGTTAGAATGGAATCTATCATGATCATGCAAGATCTGATGGAAATTGTAAATGGTAAGGAGGGTGAACCTATTCATCCTCAAGAAAAAGCCAAATACATCAAGAGGTGCAATGTTGCACTACATTGCATAAAAATGAATGTTGCAAATGAACTCTTAAGAGAGGTAGGAGATTGCACTTCAGCTCAAGATGCTTGGGAGACTTTGCAAAAGGTCTATGAATCCAAGAACCAAACTAGAATGTTAGCTTTGAAGAATCAAATCTATAGAAGCTATCAAAAGAAAGGAGAGAGTGCACATACTTTTGTCCTAAGAGTAAAGGAATTGAACAAAGAGCTAGCCTTTATAGGTGACCCTATCAAGGATGAAGAGCTTGTTCAACTCATATTGAATGGACTAAGCTTTGAATTTGACAATTTGGTTCAGGAATATGCAATTATGGGTAAGCTACCCATACTTGAAGAACTCCAAGGCACGCTCATGGCCGAGGAATCAAGAAGGAGCCAAATGCAAGAGAGGATGGATAGGCTTTCCATCCAAGGTGGAGATGACCAAGCTCTCTTCACCAAAGGAAAAGTCAAGTCCAAAGGTAAAGGATCAACATTCAAGAAGTCTACAAAGCTTGAGGATCAAGAAGGACCCCCAAAGGCATCTCCATCAACCACCAAAGTCAAGAAGGACAAATCAAAGGTGAAGTGCTACTATTGTAGCAAGATGGGGCATTATGCCTCGGAATGCTTCAAGAGGAAGCAAGATCAAAGCCAAGCCAACATGAGCAAAGAGGAGGAGGAGGAGAGTTCACATGAGGACTCTCTCATGATGTCCATATTTTCTTCAACAAGCTTCAAAGGAGAAGATCCTTGGTGGATTGACTCGGGTGCTAGTTCACACATGACTAGTAAAAGGGAGTTTTTCTCTTCTCTCTTATCTTATGATGGACCTATAAACTCTATCTATACAGCAAATGATGAAGCTTGTAAGATTGAAGGAGTTGGTAGCATTCCCCTTTGCTTAGGATCTTCCAAAAAGATCAACATAGAAGGTGTTTTGTACATTCCTTCAATAACAAAGAATCTACTAAGTGTTGGCCAAATGGTAGACAATGGTTTCAATGTTGACTTTGCTTCAAATGAATGTTTCATCAAGAAGAAGGGTAAGATAGTGGCTAAGGGCACTAGACTTGGCAAACTTTATAAGCTGGATGCATTTGTGGATACTAATGTTGTCATGTTGGCCGAGAAGAGCAAGATATCTACCTTTACTTTATGGCACAAAAGACTTGGACATGTCAACTCGGGTTCCATGGAGGCTATGATCAAGGAGGAGTATGCTTTAGGCCTACCAAGGTCTATTGGGAAGGAAGACAAGGTTTGTGAAGCTTGTGCCTTATCCAAGGCACATAAGAAGGTGTTTCCTAACTCCATCACAAAGTCATCTCATCCTCTTGAACTCATACACTCGGATGTGCACATTGCTAGCACCAAATCTAATGGAGGTTCATCCATGTTTTTAACCTTCATTGATGACTACTCAAGATATTGTTGGGTGTTCTTACTTTCCTTCAAGTCTCAAGTATTTGATACTTTTGTAAAGTTCAAGTTGTTTGTGGAAAAGCATCATAATCATAGCATCAAGATTCTTAGAAGTGACAATGGTGGAGAATTCATCTCCAATGAGTTCAAGGCCTTTTGTGAGGAGGAAGGGATCAAGAAAGAGACTTCTTGTCCTTACACTCCTCAACAAAATGGAGTTGCTGAAAGAAGGAATAGAACATTATGTGAATGTTCTAAGGCTTTAAGATTAGATGCTTGTTTGCCCAAATCCTTTTGGGGTGAGTCTCTTGTATGTGCAAACTACTTGATGAATAGGGTGTCTTGCAAAGCAATTGAAGGCAAAACTCCTTATGAGATGTTGTATGGAAAGAAACCCAGTCTTAATCACTTGAAAGTTTTTGGGTGTATATGTTATGTGCATGTGCCATTAGAAACAAGAACCAAGGAGGATCCATCTTCCACAAGAGGGATCATGCTTGGATATGCAAGCTCAAGCAAGGGCTACAAAGTCTATCTTCCATCCTTGAACAAATTTGTTGTTTCAAGGGATGTCATCTTTGATGAACATCATATGCATATGCTTGAAGAAGGCTCAAGTGCTCCAAAATCAAGAAGAAGATGGCCGAGGAGCAAGATCTTGGTTTTGAGGAGGAGCTCATGGAGGAGCAAGCACCAAACCCACCTATCACACCAAGGAGATCTTCAAGGGAAAAAGTGGAGCCATCAAGGCTCACATATCAAGGCAAAGGACAGCAAGTTGAGGGTATCTCATCCACTTCTTATGCTTTATCTAGTTTTGAAGAACCGTCTAATGTTGAAGATGCATTGAACTCCAAAGAATGGTATAAAGCTATGTTGGATGAGTATGATGCCTTGATTGAGAATGAAACTTGGTTGCTTGTTGAGAGACCTCAAAGGAATGTAATAGGATGCAAGTGGGTCTTCAAGCTTAAGTTGAATGCAAATGGGAGTGTTAACAAACATAAAGCAAGATTAGTTGCAAAAGGTTATGCTCAAGAGAGAGGGATAGACTATGAGGAAACTTTTGCACCCGTGGCCAAGATGGTCACAATAAGACTAATCATTGCACTTGCATCACATTTTGGATGGATTCTATGTCAAATGGATGTCTCTAATGCTTTCTTGAATGGTTTTTTGGAAGAGGATATCTATATGGAGCAGCCACAAGGGTTCATCAAGCATGGAATGGAGAACAAAGTATGCCATCTCCAAAGAAGCATCTATGGCTTGAAGCAAGCCTCAAGATCTTGGAATTCAAGACTACATTGCTATCTTATTTCACTTTCTTTTGTTCAAAGTGTTAAGTTTGATGATGTTGGTATTGTACTTTTACTCATTTATGTAGATGACATCATCATTAGTGGAAATAGTGTTGATGGTATTGAAAAAATCAAGATAGATCTATCCTTAGAGTTCAAGATGGTAGATCTAGGGTGTCTTCACTTCATCTTAGGCATAGAAGTACTTAGAGGGTCTGATTTTATCTTTATAAGTCAAGTAAACTATGCTCAAAGTCTTTTGAAGAAGTTTAAGATGGAAGTATGCAAAAGTGTTGACACACCAATGGAGCAAGATGTAAAAGTGCCAAATGAAGATGATGAAAGATCCTTCATGGACATCACTTTGTTTATGCAACTTATAGGTTCCTTAATGTGGATCACTATAACTAGACCAGATCTTAGCTTTAGTGTATGTAGGTTGAGCCAATCCATGCAAAAGCCATTGAATATCCATTGGAAAAAGGCTAAGAGGATTCTAAGATACATCTCGGGTACATTGGATTTTGGGATTCTATATAGAGGAGATGTGATTAACCTTCATGCATTTAGTGATTCAGATTTTGCAGGGGACAAGAGGGATAGGAAATCAACAAGTGCCTATTCAACTTTCATAGGAGAAGGTGTGGTTTCATGGCTTTCAAAAAAGCAAGAAACTATATCTCTATCTTCAACCGAGGCCGAGTACAAAGCTTTGACAACCACTACAAAGGAGGTACTTTGGATCAAGAGATTATTGGTGGAACTAAAGATCATGGATTCAGAGGAGGCACAAATCATCTACAATGACAATATATCAGCCCAACACCTTGCATCTAACCCAATCTTCCATGCAAGATCTAAGCACATTGAGATATGCCATCACTTTGTGAGAGAAATGGTGCAAGCCAAGGAGATTGCTTTGGAGCATGTTCCAAGCAATGAATGTGTAGCTGATCTACTTACTAAACCACTTCAAAGGACACCTTTTATGACGTTCAGATCATCACTTGGAGTGATTAGTAAAGCAATGATTGAACCAAGCTAGATAGTGAGGAGGAGTGTTAAAAATTCACAATTCTAGCTTGACTAGTTTTGGTCATATGACTTGTAAATAGTTAAATGGTCATGATGTGGCTTGTCACACGTGCCAAATAGCATAGGATTCCATTCATAAGGATGTTCTCAAGTAGACCTAAGTGTTAGAACCTTTGGAATGAGTCCAAATTATGCTTAGATACAAGGGAGAAAAAATAGGAGCTATTTTTGGTAATTTTTGCATTGTTGAGGGATCTCCAAGATTCCAACCCTAACTTGGTAGGGATGAAAGATCCACCAAAATTAGCATTAGGGATAGGTTTAGGGCTACTCATACCTGCCCAAAACCATGATGGATCATGTATATATAGGTAATGATATCTCACCAAAATCAATCAAGCAATTTCATGTTTTTTCTCTCATAATGGTGCAATTGCTCTCTATGTTCATAATTGTTTGAGTACTTGTGATTACTAATGATTATAGGATTGAATGTAGGTCTGGTGTACAGTACTCAGACTGTGGGAGGCCGTACTTTCACACGTGTGAAGCCTTCTTCAAGGATTTGGGCCATTTAGTGAGGTTCAAGCATAGGTTTTTGATGGATTTTGATGGTTCAACTTGTGCTAATCTTATGAAATTATAATCTATTGTTTTCCTCATCATTTCAAGTGTTTTAGGATCCTTATTTGCTGTAATTTTTACAATATCCACAGAGACAGAGTGAGACAACTGATTTACATTACTCAACAAAGATATCTTTGCAATGTTCTTAACAGATACAATCTAATGAATTGTAAATTAGCTCACTCACCGATGGATCCAGGCCTGCATTTGTCAAAGGACCAATGTCCCCAGACCAAGCATGAAGAGGAGCAGATGAGAGAGTATTCTTATCGATCGATACTTGGATCTCTCATGTATGCAATGGTCTGTACAAGACCAGATATCTCTTTTGAAGTAAGCTCACTCAGCCAATATATGGCTAATCTTGGCATTATCCATTGGAAGACTCTCATAAGAGTCATGAGGTATATTCGAGCTACCATGGACCAGTGCATCTGCTATGGAGATGTCAGCAACGACAATCTTCATCAGATCAGTGGATATTTTGATGCAAGATGGGGAGGAGATGTCGACAATCGTAAGTCCACATCTGAATTTACATTCTTCTTCAATGACGGTCCTATCTCATGGAACAGTCGTAAGCAAACCTCTATTGCACTTTCTTCTACAAAAGTAGAAGACATTGCTGCTTCTCAATCTATTAAGGAAGCATTTTGGTTGAAAAATTTACTATCAGACATTAATCTATATCAGTACAACCCCACAATTTTATTTTGTGATAATCAGAGTGCTATTGCCTTATCAACCAATCCTAGATTTCACTCTAGTAGGAAACACATTGAAATCAGATATCACTACATCGGGGGCAAAGTTCTCAACAAGGAGGTGAGCTTAACGTACTGCAGAACGCAGGACATGGTTACAAATATATTCACAAAGGCATTAAGTGTTAATGCACACAACAAATTTTGTGCATTGCTTAGTCTAAAGATCAAGGCATTCACGGATCCAGATAAGGGGGGGGGGGGGAGAAATTGGATTTATCTCCTCTACTCTCCTAAATCCTATTTTTATCTGCCTCCATTCATGCTGTATTTTTTACTCATGTTGTCTCACAGTCTGCATATTTACTTGTAAAATAAGACGAGCAAAAAAAACTCGACTGTCTACATAAATACAAGTAAATTTCCACAAGCAAAAAAGGCAAAAAACGCAACACTGTGTTTTTACACGTGATTTGTGACAGGCAAAAAAGACGACACTACCTTACAAAATGTTGAAGGTGCCCTAGGAAATGCGAAGGCACGCTATAAATTAAATTCTAAGGCATTTCGTTAGAGTGTTAAATTTTTTGCATCTTCACCAATGTTCATTTCAGCAAAGGCTAATGTCACGGCCTCCTCACACTCATCCCAAGCAACTATGCTAACAGATTTGACAATGACAACAACCACCCACGATCTCCTACAGACAACACATCCACTTTGTACTTCTTCATGTGCACACCTATAAAATTGTGTATATATTGAATACCACTTGCATATACAATGTGTGTGTAAAAATAATAGCATCAGAAGCTTATCAGAGATAGACGAAGTAGATGCCTTGCACATGGATGCTTTTGTATTGTCATTAATAGTTTCATCCCTTTTTATAGATTGAATTAGCTTTGTAGAGCACACAATTTTCTCCGCTATTGTCTTATGCTCCACAACATTATTGACATAAATATTTTGCTATACTTAATCTGATAACAGCTCTGTTGTTCTGTGTTCGGATTTGTGTTGATATTGCTATGTTTTTCTTTATTCTTTCTGACTCTCTTGTTGCTCAATCTGGTAATCTTCTCTTAGCAAATTATTATTAGTTTAGTTGTTGATGACTAATATTTAGTCTTGCCTTTCGCAACTGATTATCAGTCGAGCTCAGTCTAGCTCTTCGTGAATCATTCGTGACTAGTAATTTGTCTAGCTGTTCGCGACAAATTATTCTTCTGATGTCTTGTTAATGTTTGGCTACATAATCAGATCGACCATGATTTCTATCACTAACATTCTGTTCGCTTCTGATAGGCGTAGTCATGCTTAGGGAAAGAGTAATATAGCTCATTCCACTGCGCACGAACACTTTATGTTCGGGTTTGTTTCTCGTTCGAGTTTCGAGTTCGTTTTTTCCGTGTTCGTTTTCTTTTTAAGCTACTTTTTGTTTCTCACACTCACACACCCTCTTTCTCCAACAAAGCATAATTTCACTTGTAAATTATGTAATGTGGAAATGCCACTAGGATGCCACCTAAGGAGCTCTCTTGCTTATTTAAGAGACTCACCCTTTGTAGATGGGTGTTTTTTTTGTATTGTGTCTACTCCATGCTTCAATGAGAAATAGCTTCCATGAGTTTGATGCATCCTTGAGCTCCTTGATCATTCTTGTTTCTTGAGTGATGCTTTAATGATCTTGTCCTTTCCATTCCCTTTGTGTGTGGTTGTGGACCTTAGGGAGGACTAGTTTCTTTCTTGTTTGTGGATTTTCAGTGGATGAGTTTCTTGCTTTGTAGATTAATTTAGGAATCAGCATTGTGGTAATTTGTCTTGGCTGAGATTGTAGTCTGTATCTTGAAAATCCATAGACAGTCCAGTTCTTGATGTTCTTGGCTATCCAAGAATCAAGAAATGTGCATTTCTTGGTTCTTGGGCTCTCCAAAATGTTGTTTAGTTTAGTTCTTGTTTCTTGTTGTGAATAAATGTATGTATAGAGTAGTTTTAGTTGTAAAATTCTATTTCATTTTCGGTTTGCAGCATTAGTGTAGGATCTTCATGCTTGTTCGACTGGTTTACATGCTGATTTCTTGGTTGAACACAATGGCGTGCATAATTGGTTATTTATGGCTGTTTATGCATGTGACTTCAATGCAAGAGCAACCTATCTGATTTGTCCTCTGATAGGCAAGACATAGTACATCGATTTTCAGTCCTCTCTGCCTGATTGGGCAATGAAACAAGAACGTTAACGTCAAAGAACTGTCCAAATGAGCCTGGTAATAGACATAAAACAATTTTGAAACCAGAGAAGAAGTAAAGAACCAGCACAGTGATTCTCTAGAGTAGGAAATCAGTAAACAACTGATGTATTAGCCATATTTATTTTGACAAATGTACATTTCGTAGCCATAGATTTTTTCTATGGAATGTCTTGTGTATAATGATAATTACAATTTGCCACATAGATTGAACGAAGAAGTTATGGTGAAGACATAGTTTAAGGATGTGCTATATTCTGTCAAAAAAGTACGAAAAAATGATCCTTCTTGTCTTGTTTAAAGGTTAAAGAGTTGGAGCGCAAAAGGAAATTTTGCCTTGGTATCCCCTCACAAGATGTATGCTAGCTAAAATAGTGTAACTATGTGAGTATTGTCAATATTGAATCTCAATTTTGTAAATTTTCTTATTTCATGTATTATTTTTATAAAAAGCATAATTGTTTGATCATTTGATGTTTAGAATGAAATACCTCATGAAGTTAATGAATTGTTAATGAACAAAAAAGGGGCATCAACCAATCCCAAACAAAAAGTTGAGATGGACTTGCAAGTAAGATATAAGTTTAAGAATAGAATGAGTGTGACTGTTGGGCATGGCTGATCCTTGACATCGAGAGCAGTGGTTCAAACTCACAATTGTCAGAAATGACAAACTCTTGCAACTTTTCCACGACATGAAATGAAGGTCGAATGGCAAACAATTCGCGAAAGTCAACGTACCTAAAAAATTCTAAGACACAAAGCGAAGCGAAACTTGAAGGTCGAATGATTTGCGAAAGTCAAACATGCCTCTAGGACCAAAAGACACGACACGACATGAAACGAAAAGAAAACAAAAAAAAATATTTCGCATTGTCAGCTGGTAGCTCAACAGGCGTGGAGCTTTAAACTTCATGCTCAACTGAAATAGTTAGCAATAATAGACAGTAACTAACTAGTTGATTAGTACTAACTACTCTTGTAATTCTCTGTTTAGCTATCTTGTAAACTGATTCAACTAGCACGCTCACTTGCTATTGAAGACAACTCCAAAAAAAACAAAAAAAAAGTGAAAAAAATTTAAAATTTAAAATCACAAAAAAAAAAAATTGTAGACGAGTACACCAAAATGCTAGAGTTATAACCTCCATAAACAAAATTTCTAATCATGATAAACCTATATTTAATATATATAACAAAGTGTCTTTTGATGGACTTATTTAAATGTCTTTTCTACCCTTTCATGGAAAGTATTCATGGAGCCCTAGAAAATAGCACTTCAACATGTTAGCCTAATAAAAAAATTTCAAATTTTAAAATATTCGACTAGCATATCATCGTGTTGTCTGAGGCTCCAAAACTATTGAATACATTTTTATTTATAATTTTTTCAAAGATATATTATTGTTTTATGAATTAATCTTTTTAGAATTATTTTTTTTATTTGAACATTTTTAATAGCTAGCATGACATGCTAGCTTTTAGAGCTCTATAGTAATTAATAAAAGTAAACCTATATTGAAATGTTAACGAAGTGTTTGTTGAT
This sequence comes from Diphasiastrum complanatum, assembly GCA_029204225.1. Taxonomy (NCBI): domain Eukaryota; kingdom Viridiplantae; phylum Streptophyta; class Lycopodiopsida; order Lycopodiales; family Lycopodiaceae; genus Diphasiastrum; species Diphasiastrum complanatum. Next base: position 4,376,518 of record CM055112.1, read on the forward strand.
GGATAATGTGTAGTGGGATTTTTAACAATGCCAAAAACCACAACTTTCATTTCTAGACAATCATGTATTGGCATGAAAAGAGTAACACAACATATGTTAGTTTTTTTGTTTAGTTCAGTTCACTAGGTTTGTCGACCCTAGAAAGGTGATGGCATGACAATCATATTCTATCAAACATTTTCACTTGGGTATTTGGCATTTTGCGAGTAAATATCCTTTGACTTGGGATGAGAATCCTTAAAAAAATCCAAGATTTAGTCAACAATGGTTAGGTCAACCAAATTTGTCAACTTTGAAAAGGTGATAGCAAGGAAATCATTTTCTATCAATCTTTTTTATTCAGGTTGAGAGCCTACGAAAAATTCAATACACAACCAACTATAGTGGGATTCACTAAGCTTGTCACACCTATAAATGTGATGCCAAGAGAATCCTTTTCCATTAAGCTTTTTTTATTGGAGTTGAGAATATAACAAAATTTCAATGCCTAGTTGGGTCCATTAAGCTTGTTGACCTTGAAAAATTGATGGCAAGGGAATCAGTTTTTGTCAAACTTTCAAGATTGAGTTAGGAATCTACATATCCAGCCAACAATTGTTGGGTCCACTAAGCTTGCCAACAATACAAATGTAATGGTAAGAGATTAATTTTTCCTCAAATGTTTTCTTGAATCTTGTCTAATCAAAGCCATCACAAATATTTGGAGTTAAAAATTTGTTCCAAAGAAAAGACAAGAAGTGTATCAAGCCTATGGGTCCTTGGGAAGAAGTCAAGAGGAGATTTTCAATATCACACTATATATTACATATACAATCAAAGGCATCACATCCTCCTTGCATCTCTCTCTCTCTCTCTCTCTCTCTCTCTCTCTCTCTCTCTCTCTCTCTCTCTCTCTCTCTCTCTCTCTCTCTCTCTCTCTCTCTCTCTCTCTCTCTCTCTCTCTCTCTCTCTCTCTCTCTCTCTCTCTCTCTCTCTCTCTCTCTCTCTCTCTCTCTCACACACACACACACACACACACACACACACACACATTGATTAGAGCAAAGAAATTATCCATGGCATCACACACCAAAATCTGGTACATGGCTCTCTTCCTCATAGTTATAAGTAGTCATCTCCAACAAACTACAACTTTGAATCTTCGACAACTATGGGATGTCAACGTTGTCAGTCAAACTAAGATTGTGCCATCTTCACTCAACACAACTGCAACAATGCTCACAACTGTACCCATACTCGTACCGGGATTATCTTGTAAATCACTTTAGCTACTCTTTTGATTATTGTTAAGTTACACCCTTGTGTCTTCATAAACTAATTGCTTCTCAGTTTTCATTTTTGAGATAATACCTTTTAGCTCATGGTCATTATCCATTGTGTGAGTTAATTACTTATGAATCTTGTTTTGCAGGTCCTTGTCCACCACTCCAGTGTCCTTATAGTGCACATTGTATAAACAATTGCAAATGTCGTACTTTGGTATTTCAACCATAAAGGTTGTTGCAATTGACAAAGCAGATGTAGACGTTTTTTTGCTATTTTGAAAGCTCAATAATAAAGCATCTCTACTTTTTTATGATTTAAATATTGATTGTGTATTATTATCATGGTTTGAAGTTATCATACATTCAAGTGTGATGTCAAAGTGCTAAGCACAATATTTGTTACTTGTTGTAGTATTGGGCATGCATGACTTGGATATTCACATTAGATTAGCTACATAGAGCATCGAAAAGCATAAGTGAGTTTTTTTCTCTTAAAGGCAATTTGTTTGGACAAGATAGTCCAAGTTCATGTATGGAACTCTAGCAGCGGAAAATTTCTAGAGGATTCTTTTCATACAATAGGTAGAAATAATGATATCATTCAACAATTGTAGGATCAAAGATCTCACGTAGTATAGCCCTCCCACCTGTCAACAAGGGTTAGATCACTGGATAGGTACCTAACTATGCATAGATGCTACTTTTAGTTAGTTTCCTACTTCCTCCCTTAACTCTACTCACCACTAACACTATTCTCCTTTAACTCTACTCCTCTACACTAACATTCATCGTAATTTGGGTGAAGGGAAGGGATAGAAAATAAGAGATTGAGAAGAGAAGAGAGAGAGATAGAGAGTGAGGGTGGAGGTTAGCTCAAATGCACATTTTACTTGCTAGAGGAGAAACATAAACTATTGAAACCAAAAAGCATGAACTTAAAAGCAATTGAAAACAACAAGAGTAATAGCAAGCATTGAATTGCAAATGATGATGCTTCTCTTCCAAAATTGGTAGAGTTTCCTCCTTCTCATTAAGCATGCAAATAGTGTACAAATGGTGCCTTTTTATAAAATGGGGACCTATTGGCTAATATTCACAATGATCCTATCCCTTCATCTTGGACCCAACTTGATCCAAGGGTCCACAAAAAGTACATTAGAAATCACAAGGTTCATGTGAGTCCCAATTTGGACCCAACTCTAAGAAGTAATTTCGAAGTTTAAAAATGACATTGGGCCTCTAGTTTTATTTTAATTCCAAGGCCCAAGTCATGTTTATTTTATTTACAACTTTATTTGCGTGCTCATTGGGCCATGGGCTTATACACGCAGGATGTCATGCCCTCGCAACACATTTTATTGGATGATTTTATTTATTTACACTTTGTTGGGAATACCCCCAACAGGACCCACGGCCTGAAGTAGTGTCGGTCCCTCGGCACTCTGCCGGTTTAGTAGAGCATTTTCTTCGCCCACCTTTGCTGGATGAGGTAGGTGGTGACATCCTCCATAAAGTTGAGGCAGTCCAATTTTTTCAAGTCCTTTGCCGTGTGAAGAGACTTTTGGAACCCCCGCAGCCAATCTTGGTCGACCCATGTTTGGAATCGACGTGTCCATGGATCACCCATAAGCGCAGCTCGATAATATACACGAGCTATTGGCAGTTGGTCTTTGACTTTGTCTGAAGGTAGCACCTTATTAACATCAAAGAATATGGATGGGAGAAAATTGTCCCATTTAGTTTCGATCCCCATCAGATGTTCTAAGTCCCCGGCGTAAGTGGCTGTCGCGCAAACTGTGGGATCCGAGCAATTGATGTATTGGTTGGCGAATGCAGTGAGAGCCCTTCTGGCGTCTACATCCGTAGTCCACCCATATTCTGATTGTACAACCAGTCAATTGAAATTCTGAAGTGTGATCTTGTCCAAAGGGGTGCCGCAGTTCGCCCATTTGGATCTGCGTGGATATGGCAGGAAGTGCGCGTTCACCCGTAATTGTTGTGCACTTGGTACTTAGGCCCCAATGGCCACAGAGTCTCTTTCAAATAACTGTTGACACCACTCTAGTTGTGGTTGGAGGGCGGGCAATCCTTGCAGTTCGTTTCCCTTTATGGTCTAAGCTGAGAACGATATCTGTCAGCCGTCTCTTGATGACTCGTGAGGATACTTTGATAAAAATTCATTGATTTTCTCCTCCACAAAATTCGGTCTTCAAAAGGCCCGACTGGCAGATATCCTACGCGAACCTCTGGATGATGTTGCTTGGCTTTGGCTGGTGGTTGCACCTTGGCCCTGGTCTTGCGTCTTAGCAGCCGCATCTGTCTACCCTTGGTCTTGGCCTTCGGACCCTTGATTTGGTTGAGATCCCCCTGCTGCCTCCTGGCTCTGATCTTGGCTAATACTAGCCTGTGCAGCATCAAAATTAGGTGGTGGTGGAATTACCATGAGGGTGGGCTGGGCCTTCACGTCCATGAATTTTTGGCACGCCTTGAGAGCTTGATGGGCCTGGATGAGCTCATGAGTTGTGCTTTTCCGATACTTGTTGAACTCTGCTTGGTAGTTGTTTAAGGTTTGGCTATAAACCTGCACCTGATGCCGTAGAAGATTCATCTCTGATTGAGAAAACGGCCTTGAGTCCGATGCAGGTTGAGCTAACTAGACAAGCTTTTCGTCTTGTAGGGCTTTGACCTCCATCCCCAGGCGCATATTTTCTACTTCCAAAAGGGTAAGTTGCGTCTGGATGGGAGCAAGTCGTTGAGACACTTCAGATTGAAGCTCTCGCACCTTCGTGGAGGCCTCAGTCAGCGCGTTGGAGAGGCTTTGGATATATTTGTTGAGGCCTCCTTATGCTGCATCTTGGCAATCTCCTGGTGCCCTGCTTGTTCGTGTTGTTGAGCCAAAATCAGCTCTTGCTGTAGCTTGGTGAGGTATGCTCACAGCTATGTATTACTTGTCGCCAGGCGTAGTACCCTGCTTTCCAGAATAGCTTTGGTTGCAACCGGATGGTACAATGGATTTCAACCTCTCACCTTGCATATCACTCTTTAATCTATGATTTTTGGCAAAATCACTCTCGACTTCAACATGCACTCAAAAAATCAAAGATCATCAATTAAAGCTTCAATTTTAATTTTTTGACTGACCTAATCCAAGAACTAATCAAGGGATTAGATTCACTATAGAAAATGCTTGATTTTGCACCAAAAATCACTCAAACTGGGTATGTGAGTCAAATTCTACAAATTTTTTAAATTTCTTAGTCAAAACCAGAGCTGTATGGCCTCACACGTGTGAAAAGGATTCCTACAGTCCACAACAAGATCTGGACCAAAAATTTTGAGGATAGCTATCAAATCCAACTCGCTACACAAAATTTGACTAGTTTCCACCTGCTAATTTTGGCTTTGATTTGGATTAACCCTATCAATCTCAACAAAACCTCTTGTACTAGGCTCTAATACCGTGTGCAAAAAGTACAAAAATGACCAAGAGTGGATCCTAATCTGATCCTCAAGAGGGATTGGTTGTCAGATTACTTGATCTATCAATCTACTTGAGATTAAGATCAATCTAGATCAATTCTAGACACAAAATCCTAACAAGAACAATCATTAATTGAAGGTAGGTGTACTTTATGGTTTCACACGTGTGAAACACTGTCTGAGTATGGACTCCAACTTAAAAATCAAGTACACATTGATAGAACCTCAAAACAATCAAAACAAATGTAGACAAATGGAGAAAATCACTCAAAATTGCTTCCAAAACCAAGATTGGTGTCTCACATTGATTATGGCCAAATGTGGCTCTATATATACAATAAGTGGGAGCTCGTGGTACTGATCATCCCTCTGATCCCACATGTGTGAGGTGTTTTGTCATATGATGATTCATCATGCAAAACTGACACTTGGACAAAACCTTCTATTTTGAGCACTTTTGGTCCATTTTCCTTCTATATGGAGATCTACTTGGAAATCTTCTAGAAGTCAAAATTCGCCTACTTCAGCTTATTACACATGTGTGAGCTGTCCTCTACACATGGGATATGACACCTAACCAAAGGATGTGGCTCATGCAATCAATAGATTGATGCCATGTGTCATATGTCTAGAAAACTAGTTTTTGGCCATTTTAGCCACTAGAAGTTGAATTAAATCATATGTACAACATATATGATTATGGTACATGACAAGTACACTAGTTTCACACGTGGGAACAGGCTCCACACATGTGTGTTTATCTATATACAAGATTTTTAGCCTCTACCAAGCTTATTTTTGCATTCTTCACAGATGGATCCCCTCGGTGTGAACATTTAGCACGATGGTGTTTTCCTCCACATCGGAATTTTTTGTAAAATTTTAAGATTTTCTCATAACCCCTCGCAGGATGGTATGTACTTATATCTAAGCCAAATTCACCTGCTCACCAAACTGCGAGAGTTACTTCCTAAGGAAACCAAAAAATTTGCTGTCTGAGAAGGTTCTAGACGACTTTTTGCTCTTGGAAACCTTCACATTGGCACTCTTTTTGGGATCTAATTCTCGCAGACTTCTCTGTGTCCTTGTCTCAGTGAAATGGAGCTTCAGAGAGCTCTGCGAAGGTTAGTTTTGACTTTTGAAAAAAAAATTATTTCTACAAAGGAATTTGAATTTTTATGGATTTTTCTCTATTTTTTCAAAATCTATTGGGAAGTACTCGCAGGCTTCTATGCAGATCTGGGACAATACCCTGGAGCTGCTGCTAGTCATGCGAAGGTCAGTTCTTGCTGATTTTTGAGAAGTCAAAATCTGATGAGATTTTGTCTCTCTTTTTCCCTCCAAAAACATATTTTGAGTGTCTTTTTTGAATTTTTATGGGATTTTTTGGATTATTGTGTCATGAACGGGTTCGTTTCATTGTCGCAAACGATTTTGTTTCTTTGAATTTTCTTTTGTGTAGAAGCTCACAGGAACCTAGACACGCAACTACACATCACAGAACAGAATTCATTCTAGCAATCAAGACAGCGAAAAACAAGGATATGCATGAAAATAGAGCAATCAATTATCAATTTAATTTTTAGTGCGAGATGGTCAGTGTCTCACTCGTTGGCGGCCTGACATTCTGTTCTTTCGTTGTGTTCTGCTCGTTGGCAGACTTTCATGCACAACTGTTTTGTTTCTAGTCTTTTTTTTTTTTTCTGATCTACTCTCTATCTCTTGTTGTGTCTTCTACTATCTCTTTTGATCCAGAAAGGATAGTGTATATCTCCACCATGTGGAGTTTTACAAGATAGCTAAACAGAGAATTACAAGAGTAGTTAACGCTAATCAACTAATCAGTTAATCTCCGTAGTTACTACCCATGTTAGCTGGGCGTGAAGTTTAGGACTCCACGTCCGTTGAGCTGCCAGTTGGCAACGCGAAAGATACCCTTTCGTTTCTTTCATTTTCTTTTTTTTCTTTCGTGTCTTTTCGTTCTCCGTCGCTTTGCGATCTTTGAAGCCCTTCAAAATGAAGGTTATGTGTTCAAAACTGAAGATGCCTGCAATTCGGCAAACATTTCCTAAAAGGGGATAAAAAGTTATCAGTTTTGATGACAATTTTGGCCTCCTTTTGACCAAGATCTGGTAGATTTGATCAATTTTTGTTGTTTTTTTTTATTTCTCAGATCCGGATGGACTTTAAGAATGGTGATTTGAATAGCTATCTCTGTTCAATAATCAGATTAGATTTCAAACAAGAATATCCACTCAAATCAAGCAAAATCACTTCCAAACTAATCCTAAATGCAATTTTAACACTATTCATGCCACAACAAGATGTCTAATGCAAGCTAACCATCCAACAATTGTGCTGCAAATTGAAAAATTGGCGTAGCTCCCCGGCAATGGTGCCAAAATTTAGTGGGTTTCTTTCCTAGCCTATCCTCAACCCAAGATCCAGGCAATCTAGCATCAAGGAGATGAAGTTAGTTGTCACGCGTAGGTTCGTTCCATGAGAGCGATAGCATATCGCAGATTATAGCATGAATGGAAGATCCACATATAGCTCTAACATCCATTAACCCTAAGCATTAACACTACTCCATTAACCCTACGATCCATAATGAAGATAGCTTACTTATTCTCTCTCTCCCTTTCTCTCTCAGAAAAAGCATAAGAAATATAAATCCCAATAACATCAGATCCAACAATTAGCAAACACAACAACAACATGAGAGATGGAGGAAAAGAAATAGAGAACAAGGAAATTCACAAATCCATTCCATAAGAGAACCAATCTGCTTGTATTTAAATGAAAATATGAACATGAGGAGCAACTCAAAATTGGCACTATTTATAGTAGAGAGGAGGGCCTTGGCCTCAAAATCTTATTTGCCCATTGCTACCTCCCTAACTACTCAAATTTAAAAAAGAGTGGGAACTCATTCAATAATTGGAGGGAACCAATTTGAATTTGAATTTGAACCAATTTTGGTGGGAGTACCAACTTTATTCACTAACTTGACATTTAGGCCTGCGACATTGAAAGTCTCGCAAAAAGGTCTAAAGTTCTTTTATTGACTTTCTAATTATCAAATAACTATGTGATCATCGGGTTGGACTTACACACGTAGGGTGCCAAATCCCTCTCACTTATTAACTAGAGCTAGAGTTGCCTCGGGATCTGCAAACCCTCCAACACACAATGAACATTATATATGAATCTTGCCTTAGAATGTAAAGATTAAGATGTTCACAGATTCTGCCAAATTTGTAAATACGGGGAAGATCTTCTTTATTCAATGAAGAGGAATGACAATACAATCAAAGCTCTCTCACAAGAGAGGGGGTTCCTTAAATAAGCAAGAGGGCTGTCCATGTGGAGCCCGAGTGGCAATTCCACTAATTTAGAGATTACAAGTGGAAATAGCCCTTCCACTAGAGGTCACCATCAAAAGGTGGCTCACTCTAAATTATTTAACGGGGGTCTACACTTATTTACATTGTCTAGGAAATATTACTAGCTCCTACTGGTCATTCCTTCTCTAGGATACACCATGTAGGCTCACATAGGAAATAATTGTCATCCTAGCTAGTAATCCTCGGCTCTCATGCTCGACTCTCAGCTTCTTCTGCTCTCCTCCTTCTGAGACCTCCTCAGTCATGGGTGAGAGATACTCTGTGTCTTCAGCTTGGCTCGACATCTGGGAATTCTCTAGAATCCGCTAACATTATCCAACCCTAATCTATTGTAGGACCCATTGCAACACAAGTGATGTCATTTCGCTCGTCACTTGGAAAAGCGTGGATCTTCGTTCGCTTTCGTAAAACCAGGTGCTTATTATCCGCAAAACTGTTTCACAAAAATGAAGATTTCTCAATGGCCGCTACATTCCAGCCCTCTTGAGAACCTCATGCAAGTACTGCTCGCCTCATCGTCTCGCCATCTGTTTTCGCTCGCTCATTTTCTATCCTAGAGTTTTGAACACTTGGAAGCGAAGCTTATTTCCATAGTTTAGCGGTCTCAGATATTCTCGTATCATTTCGATGAAGCCCATTTCTTGCCAGTCTTCTATCATGGTGACATACCGTGATGACATGAAGGCCACTATGTAGTATAGTCGGGCCATCATCTCATGGTCTTCCTCTGACTGAAGGGCTAAGTTGGGATTGATTCTGATTGGATCCAAACCACGATCCCAAAAACATTCTTGATGCATTAGAAAGGCCATTGATCGGCAATATTCGGCGCTTTCTTGCATGCATAGATCGGCACTGGGCTTGTATTTGTGCCCAAAGTCCAACAATTGTAGCCTCAAGTCATCTAGGGAGATTTTGTCTGAAATTCCTGGAATCACCGGCCGGTTCACCAATTCAACATGTGGCTTCTCTACAGGCCATGGATTTCTTCATTTGAGCAGCATGTAGAATGGATCAACTCGTTTCCACGCCGGTGCCCTCAGATACTCTGCAGCCGCCTGCTATCTTTTAAGACCTTGTTCCGCCATTCAGGTTGCGGTTGCAGTGCCGCAATGATCTCAACCCTGGTGGAGTATTGGCTTTGATCGATCTCCTCTCTGCCTCCCCTCATGTTGGGAGGATATTTTCTTTCAAATTTTTTTGACTCTTTGGTATCAGCCATCTTGCCCCTTGGCCTAGTAGGAGAAGCTGCCCTACATTGTTGTGGTGGCTTTGCCAGGTAATCGTCCAGGGCCTTAGTGCCCGTATCCTTTTCCTTTGTCCGTTCGCTCGTAGGCGGCTCAACTGCGCCCGTGTCTGTCAGGAAGTCGCCATCAAACCCAATATCAGTGTTAATTTTTGGAAGATCAGGGATGGAGTGATCTAGAGAGAGGTACAAGGATGACAAGTTTAGGAGAGAGTGTGTTTAACAATTTGTACGCCGTGCAGGAGGGGTGGGCAAAGTTGTTGTAGGAACTCGTCCCGTCGGGCTTTGTACGTGTCAGCTGGACCTTTAAATGGACCCAATAATTTGCTAGGAGGTGGTGGAGAGAGAGAAGATGAAGAAACATGATAAGCTAGAATGAATGTTTCAGAAAAATTAGAAGCAGAATAAGATGAGGGGTTAAAAGTGGGAGGGGAAAGGAGAAAAGCTCTGGAAGCAACTTCGGCTCTCTGGCTATCCGATCCGGAGCTACCATCTGATGGTCGGGTTTGCCCATCCTTATTGTCTGCTCCATCATCTCCATCATCGTCTCGTGGTTTTTTTGTAAGAGCACCTGCTTGGGCCTTGCATGCCATGTCCCACAATTGGTTCACCTTGTCCAAGACTTGCTATAGGGCCTTTGTCGTATCTTCTAGTTGCTTCTGGAACTCAAGAATGATCTTTTCTTGCTTGGCCACAATATTTTCGAAATTTCTCTTCTCGGCTTCTCGTTCCTAGATCAACCGCACATATTTTTCCATCTGGATGGCTGTGGCCTGTGGGGCTTGGAGCTATATGTCCTCGGGCTTAATTGGAGGGGCACCAACTATCATTGCACCCGACGATCCATCTCGTGCTTGGTCGATCTGGGCCATCTGGTGCTTCAGTTGTTACTGGACTTCTTCCAATGTGATCTTATGCCCGACCATCACGGATCTGATTTCTTCTTGTGTACCAGTGGAATAATACTGGTGTTTGGCCTTTTGGGTGAAAGCCCTGATGGTGAAGTGGCCCGTGAGCGTAAACGCTTGGACTTTTTGGACTCTATAGGAATGTCCCATGCTTTGTCCGCAACTTGTAGGTGTTGTTGAAGTCTGAGCCCATTTTGTACCTGATGGAGTGTGATATCAGTCATGAAAAATCCTAGGACTGTTGTCGACTACTTATTCTTAGCACAGTCATGAAGGCAGTTCAAAGCAAACTGTGCCCAATCATAAAGGTTTTGGGCATGCAGTCGTGAATCAGCCATCATGTGGAATAGAGACATGGGTACCCGCAACACCTTTGTTCTTGGTCGTTGTGTGCACCTGGTCAAGTATGCACATGCCACTGCCAATTGTTGATCATTGATGGCCTCAATGTGATACCCGTCTTTATTCTTCCATTTGTCCATTGAGGGATCGATATACTTGAGATAAGCTGTCTGCTCAATCTTCTGGAGCATCCTGGTGATAGCATTTGGTCCACGAGAGAACCCGAAGAGTTGCAAGTCTGCCGTCACAAAAGATATATTATAAACATAGTTCTTGACAGGGGGAACTATGAGTTGGCACGATCTTGCAATAGCATTATAATTGGCGTCTGCCGTGTGTAGTAGGTAGAGACTCTGATACCCAGTCAAGACAGAGATTTGGAACTCAATTGTTTCGAAAAAAGGATTTTGCATGCTAGTACCAGGTCTGCATCTCGATAATATCCAGTTTGCATAGCTGGATGTGGATCTTATTAGCATCGGGGTTGTCGGAACTAGAACTCGGGTTGGAAGACATGGTGAAAAAATGAAAAAAAACAGTGTTCTGAAAAAAGTGTGTCAGTTGAGATTTGAGACAAGGATAAGGGTGTCGTCGGTCGAGATGGGACTGGTGGCTTCGGTCAAGAATTGACTGGTGGCGTCGATCGAGAATTGACTGATGGCTTCAGTCAAGATGGAACTAATGGCTTTGGTCGAGATGGGACTGGTGGCTTCGATCGAGAATTGATTGGTGGCGTCGGTCGAGAAATGAGTGTTGGCTTCGGTTGAGAAATGAGTGAAGTTCGTCGGTCAAGATGTGAGTGGAATGCTGTGGGTGAGAAAGCAGGTGAAGGATTGGTCGAGATGAGAGTGGAAAGCTGCAGGTGAGAAGGTAGGTGAAAGCGTCGATCAAGATGGAGGTAAAAGATGATGTTCTTGAAAGGGAGGTTACAGAATGAGGTTGGGTAAGGAAAAATGTAAGGGATTATGTCTAAAGAAGAAGATGTTGAGGTGTCGATCAAGGACAAAGATGTTTGGAAGATCGGTAACTGTGGAAATGGAGTTGTGGAGGTTGTGGATGAACTGGAAAAAAACAAAGTGTTTTATGTTGATGATGGTGTTTTCAATAGTGTAACAGGAACGTGATGTATGCTCGCATGACACTACTCCTCAGACTGCAAAAAGTTTTAAACTGATGTGTTTTCTGCAGGCGATGTAAGGTTTGGAAAGTGTTGATGATGGTGCTTTGAATGGTAATCAAACCACGTTGGTGGATACTCGGTGGAGGTGGAGTGTAACCAAAGATAGAAGCATGGAACAAGAGAGCGCCAGAATCGAACACAGGAGTAGGAAGATCACCAGCAGACAGTCGCAAGAAACTCCAAAATTCGCACTTTGTTGAGGTGTGAATGGTGTTGTTGTCAAGGCATTTATGGATGTCGTTTTTTGGCTTCGGTTGAGATGTGACATGACGTTTCTGTTAATTTTGAAATTGAAACCTCCGGTTGAGATTTGCGTAGCCTTTGGTTGAGATTTGAGTGAGGTGCTCCGGTTGAGATCTGAGTGAAACACTCCGGTCGAGATTTGAGTGAGGTGCTCCAGTCGAGATCTGAGTGGGGTGCTCCGGTTGAGATTTGAGTGAGGTGCTCCGGTCGAGATCTGAGTGAAATTTTTTGGTCGAGATTTGAGTGGAATGCTTCGATCGAGATTTGAGTGACGTGCTCCGGTCGAGATTTGAGTGAGGTGCTCCGATCGAGATCTGAGTGGAACGCCTTGGTCAAAATTTGAGTGGAACGCTCCGGTCAAGATTTGATAGAAGTCCTTCAGTTGAGATCTGACGTGGAGTGCTCGGTCGAGATCAAGATGGAAGGCTCCGGTCGAGATGGAACTGAAAGCCTCCAGTTGAGATTTGATAGAAAGCTTCGGTTGAGATCTGAGAGAAAGCCACCGGTCGAGATCTGACATGATGTCTCTGGTCAAGATTTGACAGAAGCCCATCGGTTGAGATCTGACAGAAGTCCTATATGGAGGAATGGAACTGTATGATGCAAGTGAAGAACTGCAGGAGGAAAATTATGAATGTGGTTCAAATTAGAAGTTCTTATGGAAAAGAAGTATCTCAGTGATTGGATGTATGCTTGATTGGGAATATTGAGATATCATATAGACAGAAATGAGATGGGCCTAAAGTGTGATAAATCTTGTCCATATGGTGTAGTCTATCATTTGTTGACCGAGAACATTCATGAAAAATGGGTATTTATAGAAAAAGAAGATGCACAAAAAGTAAATAAGTACAAGCATGAATTATAAACAAGAAAAGGATATAAAAATAGGCATGCAAAAAGAGAATTGACCATACACGAGATGGAATGGGGTAACCCACCCTGTGGCTTTCTTCGGGGTGGTGCGGTAAGCCCAGATAGCTGAGAAGAGTTTCTTTCCCAATCAGAACGATTGGTTTTAACTATCTTTGTAAATATCTTACATATCGTCTTGTTAGTTGATTTGGCTTGACCAATACATCTAGGATAGTATGATGTACTCTTTCGGTGAACTACAAGTTAATGGCGTAGCAAATTATCAATGACAGCATTTAAAAAGTGCGTGTTGCGATCACTAACTAGCTCTATAGGACAACCAAAACATGTAATAATGTTTTTGTAAAGAAAACACGCTACAGTCTTTGCATTGGCGTCCTTTGTTGCCCGAGCCTCAACCCATTTAGTGGTGTAATTTGTGGCTATTAGGATATAACGGGCTTGGGTGTGTTTCGCTGCTGGGCTGATTGGTCCAACAAAATCAATTCCCCATTTATGGAAGGCTTCGCCTTCTACAATGGGAGTCAAAGGTGTGAAGTTTGCTTTTGTATTTTTTTTGGCTCGCTGACAGACATCACATGTTTTAATGATAACAAATGTGTCTTTAAATAATGATGGCCACCACAAGCCTGCTCGAAAGATGATCTTAGCTGTTGCTTCAGCAGAGAAGTGACCGCCGCCAATGTCCTCATGAGCCTGAGATATGATAGGTCGTATCTCGGATTCATACGCACATCGTCGGATAATACCATCAACGCCCCTTTTGGAAAGTTGTCCTGCTATTAACTGAAAGGACGCTGTTTTAAGCAAAAATTTCTCTTCTTGCAACCGTATTTAGGCCTTCTTTGAGTCTGCCTGTTGTAAGGAACTGAGTGATCTCCTCAGCCCATAAGGGTGTAGCATCAATCTAAAAAAGACATGCATCAGAAGATCATCGTTGACTGGTGCTTGCTTTTTCAACATTAGGGAGTCGAGAAAGGTGATCTGCCATGAAATGTTGAGTTTCTTTTCGAAAAACTATGCAGAAATTAAATTTCTCCAGTATCAACAACCATCGATGCTATATGTCCCGTTTTACAGGATTTATTAACAATATATAACAGGGCTTGATGGTCGGTGTAGAAGGCAAAGGTCTAGCCTAGTAGATAATGTCTCAGTTATTGAACAACATAGACCATTGCCAATGCTTCTTGTTCGGTTCTGGTATAGTTTACTTCAGCAGACACCAGTTGCCTGCTCAAGAAACGTATTGGAAAATCTTTGCCATACTCGTCCGGTTGTACAAGAAGACCTCCAATGGCATATTTACTGGCATTAGTATGCACATGGAACTCTTTCGTGTAGTTTGGCGAACGGACTATGGGTGCCGTGGTAAGGGCTGTTTTCAACTCCTCAAAGGCTTTACTGCATTCTTCGATCCATCGAGGATCTACCACAACTAAATAAACAAGGCGTGCCTTGCCGGCATAATCGATTATAAAGATGCGATAATAATTTGTGTGACCGAGGAAGACGTAAACTTTTTTCACTGTTGCAGGTAAGGGCATTTCAACTATTACCTTGATTTTTGAAGGGTCGGTAGAAATACCGTCCTTTGAAATAATATGTCCGAGTACTACCCCATGGGTGACCCAGATTTGACACTTGTCATGATTTAGTGAAATCCCACATTTATAACAACAAATGAAGATTTTCTCCAGTGCATCAAGGTGCGTAGCCGCGGAGGAATGTACACCCAGATCGTCGAGATAGATCTCAACAATCCAATGTAACAAGTCTTGGAAGGCCAGTTGCATGAACCTCTGAAATGTTGAAGGGGCGTTGCATAAGCCAAAAGGCATGACATTATAAGCATAAACCCCATTTTCTATTGCAAAGGCTGTTTTATGTTTATCTTCAGGGGCTATTTGAACAAGGAAATAACCTTGAAATCCATCCAAGAAGCTGAAAACTTCAGCTCCTGCCATTTCCTCTAAGATTTGGGTCATTAAAGACAAGGAAAAATGGTCTTTCTTCGTAACCTCATTAAAATTCTTGAGATCGACACAGATACGAAGTTTGCCGTTTTTCTTGGGTACAACCACAATGGGTGATACCCTATGTTGGACTTCATAAATGAAGCCATCATCCAGCAATTTCTTAATATCTTCATCGATTCTCTCACGATAGACAGGGTTACATCTGTAAGGTTTAGTCCTAATAGGCTTAGCGTTGTCTTCTAAAGGAATCATATGGACCGCTACTTTAGGCGGGATCCCTTTAATTTTTGTATAAAGTTCCATGCAGATACATCCCTATATTTGTGAAGTAAAGTTTCCATATCAGAAATTTCTTTAGACAAAAATGTGTGCACCAACATGAACTATTTGATTTATCTCCTCGTCGGGATCTTTAAGGTTGAACGGAATCTTTTTAGCTGGTCTTTCAAAGGAGTTGGAACTTGGTGTAGGTTCCCGGTGTGGTTGTGGTAACTGGATAACAACGTCATCCAGTGTGAAATCTTTAAACTTTCGTGGGAGATCAAAAGGTGGTTCCACAAAGTTTTCTGGAACTTTGGGAATCATCTGAGTTGAGTCACTACCGGACGTGGAAGCTTGGTTTGATTGTTTGGTTTTTGTCTCCTTAGACAAGGGCTTAATCGACTGCTTAAGCTTCTCACACATATGCTTTTTATGCTCGGTTAATTTTGTATCAATAATTTATTTTTTTGTAACCGAGGTTTTTGAGATTTTTGAGTGGGCGATGTTGTTGCCTCACTTATCATGTCGGCATCTATTGTATCCCAAACTTCATCTAGATACACGTCCCATGTGTAGAATTTGGGCTTGGGCCTATACGCTTGTGTGTTGGGTACTTTGGAGTCAGTTGGATGTGAGCCAACGGCCTTGGTGACTTGATCTCCTGAGGAATTGATTTTGGCGGATAACGTTGGGCATCTAGATAAAGGAGTACATGTTCATCCGTCATTTCAACATCAATTATGGAAAGAATACCTTCTTCCAAAACATGGGTGGTAGAGACACTAGATTCTCCTGGGCACCAAACTATAGGAATCGGGTCTATCATCATAAGTGGGATGATAGGTGTATCAATGTCTGTAGAAGACAGTAGAATATCCACATTTTCTATAGCGGTTTCGATACGACATCGGTTGGAATCAGCACAGTCCATAGTGGCTAGTGCTTGACCCCAATTTATTATGTCTGTGGATCTCGTATAGTGGCCTTTTGGTTGGATCGGGACACTATCAGATTTGGCATAAGTTGTTGATGAGCAATCATCATAAACTTTAGCGGGCTAGACATGGCCAGTTGAGTCAACAGTGACTCGTTTGTCGTGATTGCCAAAAATGATTTTGCTATGCTTCCAATCTTGGACAACGCCTGCCATCTGGAGCCAGGGTGTACCAAGAAGGAGTTTATAAGTATTTGCATCATCTGGTAAGTCTAAAATGACACAATTGATTGCAAATTTGACACCTGTTATTCGAACATTGATATTTGATAAATGACCAGCAAGGTCTGCAACTCGTTGATCAGCCATGGGAAGTTTGTATCGTGGGGTTTGATATGGGTGAGAACTAGTAGATGGGACTATTGTATCTTGATGATATGAGTGATCGTAGGAGTTATCTACAAGATGTGTTTGTGCAGATTCTCGAGGGTGTCTATGTTTTTGTGCTCCTAGATCAGGTTGTCCCCTTGGAGGTGGTCCTAAGAGTGCCAGTTGTTGTTGAGGTTCATGTCTAGACTGTCTAGGCAACTCTTGTATATGAACTTGGTTGTCTCATGGTGGGTAGTGTTGGTGTTGGTTTTGTGAAACAAACTGTTGTCAAGGAGGTTGGTAATGTCCCCTGACTGGTTGTGAGGCTGGTCCCTTGAGTTATAATAGCAATAGAGTGAGGTATGACCCATAAAGTTGCAGATGTCGCATTTGATCAATGAAGTATCTGGGACCAGTTGGTATGAAGGGCACTCATTTCCAGTGTGTGCACCTCGACAGTGAGGGCACCATGTATTCTCTCATCTATGGTGGATTTGGCCAGTGGGTAACTGACCCAACATTGAACTCTAGATAGACTTAAGAGTGTTTTGAAGCTCTTTCGTGAGTTTCTCCATCTGTTGCTGGTGTTGCTGGTTAAGCAACTCCATTTGTGTTTTCCATAACTGTTCTCGTGTTTTCTCATTTGGTCGAGCTTCTTGGACAGCACGATGTGCTCTCCGTTCACGTGGCTCATCGACATCTGATCCCTCGTCTTCTTCTCGAATGACATCAGACATGGCTTGTTTCAATGATGTGTATTCATCATTGGAGTGAAGTTCACATCGTATCTATCATGGGAGTCCAACGAGGAACCAAATGATGAGTATAGATTCAGTTGGTTGTTCTTGTACTTGACTTTTTAATCTTTTAAATCTTTCTATGTAGTCACGTACTTTCTCATCTTTTGTCATTTTGATGTTACTCAGCTTGACAAAAGGACTTTCAATCAAATGAAATGGCTTAAAATTTTTGATGAAGGCTTCCTTCAAGAGTGACCAGTCTCGTTTATCATCACGATCCAGGTTAAAAAACCATTCTTGTGCTCGATCGATCATGGTCATCGAGATTAGTCGAACCATGGCTTTTGGTGATGTCTCACCATAGACATCGAATGTGTTCTCAAAGACTTGAAGAAATCTTTGAGGGTCAGTGTTGTCGTCATACTTAGGTAAATCTAACTTGGGAGTACATTTTTCAGTACGCAGAACATTATTTGTAAAACCACCATTTAAGTGAGCTCATGCATGTGAAGATTCTACAGCATGAAAGTGTGGGCGATCGTATGGAGCTTCAAAACGCATGGGTTCCCATCTGTCAAATGGGTTGGTTGATGGTCTTGGACTTGGGATTTCACCCTAGAATATCTATTGAATCGAGCCTATTAGGTAGATGGAGAGACCATCTCTGGTGGATAGTGCTCTGTGAAATTCGGACTGTAAGGACGATCCATAGCAAATCTACAGTACCTTAGGATTGGGTAAGTAGACCTCTTGGACTCTTCGGTAACTTGATTGTTTTTTTTTTTTTGTCAAAATATTAGTCAGAGACGAATAATGTGGTGGTGTCCAAATGGCATAGTTGTTTTATTTTTTTTGGTGTTAGGGTTTTGCAATAAGTTTGGAAAGAACTGTGGTATTTGGCAAACATTGAGACCTAGTCAAATAGTAAAGTAGATTTGATTTTGAAAGTGACTTGGTTCATGTTGGAAGTCGAAGCTCTCGGTTGAGAGTTGATAGAAAATCCTCGGTTGAGAATTAATAGAAAGGTTTGGTTGAGAGTTGATAGAACAGTCTAGGTGAGAGTTGATAGAATAGTTCGGTTGAGATATGAGTGAATGGCTCTGGTCGAGACAGACAAGTGTTTCGATCGAGATGTAATAGAAGGCGTTCGATCGAGATAAGGACAGAAGACTTCGGTCGATATTTGACGGAATGCCCTTGGTCGAGACCTGAAAGAAGGCTTTGCTTGAGATCTGAGAGAAAGCTTCGGTCGAGATCTGAGAGAAAGCCTCCGGTCGAGATCTGACAAGATGCCTCTGGTCGAGATTTGACAGGATGACTTCGATCAAGATTGGACAAGATGCTTCGGTCAGATTTTAACGGAATGTCTTCGGTCGAGTTTTAACAGAATGCCTTCGGTCAAGTTTTGATAGACAGCTTCCGGTTGAGATCCTACAGGATGCCTCCGGTTGAGAATTGACAAAACGCCTCCAATCGAGATCTGACAGAACACCTCTAGTCAAGATCTGACAAAACACCTCCAGTTGAGATGTAACTAAAAGACACCAGTTGAGATGCGACAAAAGATTTGTGGTCGAGATGTTAACTAAAAAGAACCAGTGGAGATGCGACAGAAGGTCTGTGGTCAAGATGATAAGTGAAAGGCTCATGGTGAGATCTAATCGATAAGCATTTGTTGAGGTTTAACTCAGAACTTGGTAGGATATTTCTAGTAGTGATTCGATCGAGAGTTGGTGTGTAGTTTCAATAGGTGAATGAAACAAGGTTTGGATGAGAGTCATGGAGGTCGTCTAGGTAAGGAGCATGAATCCTCGGTCGAGAACGAAGCTATATGTCGGTCGAGATCAAAGTGATGAGCTCGGTAAGGATGCGTGTGGGAGACTTTAGAGCGATGACTTGGCAGCATAGATCGGAAAGGTTTGACATGGATAAGTGTCTGTGTAGCTGTGGAAATGGCACCAAATGTTCACAGATTCTCACTAAATCTGTGGACACGGTTTTCTTCTTTCTTTACTCTCCTTCTTCTTTGTTACTTCAGGTGGTTACCACTCTAAAAACCAGGTGTTTCTGCCCATTTCCAGAAGCCAGTTCTTTACAGTTAAGTCCTCTTGTTTAGAACGAGTTTCAAACAGAATTATTTCTCAGTTTGCAATGTGTATTCCTAGTATGTCAGTGGGATGAAACAGTTACGTTTGCTCAGCTACATGCATTTACAAGCCATGCAACCAATCCTAGCTCAAGCATAGATCAATGTTCTGGACAGAGAGCAAATCTACAATCTATCTACCAAACTATCTTAGGAATTTAGAAATAATGCAATAACAAGATTAAGCTACCCAACAAGAAACAAGAAAGCTAACTTCCTAACAACATTCTAGCAGCCCAAGAATCAAGAAACACCCATTTCTTGATGCTTGGAATACCAAGAACAATCAAGGATAGGATTGTTAGTGTATATGCAAAATCAGATCCACAATCTCAGCCTCTATAGTTTACCTGCATGTTGAAACTACAAAATCAAGAAACAAGGAAGTTAATCCACATCTACATTCTACAAAGCAAGAAAGTAAGCAAGAGATCTAATTAATCCACAATCACAAAAGAAATCAGAACATGCTCATAGGAATTTCACTCAAGAAGATTGCCATGAACAAGGAGCTTCACATTTGCCAAGAACTCGTGGAAGACCTTCTTTATTCAATTAAGAGGAATGACAATACAATCAAAGCTCCCTCACAAGAGGGGGGTCCTTAAATAAGCAAGAGGGTTGCCCATGTGGAGCCCAAGTGGAAATTCCACTAATTTAGAAATTACATGTGGAAATAGCTCTTCCACTAGAGGTCACCATCACTCTAAATTATTTAAGGGGGTCTACACTTATTTACATTGCCTAGGAAACATTACTAGCTCCTACATGGTCGTTCCTTCTCTGGGATACACCATATAGGCTCACATAGGAAATGATTGTCATCATAGCTAGTAATCTTTGGCTCTCATGCTCGGCTCTCAGCTTCTTCTACTCTCCTCCTTCTGAGACCTCCTCAGTCATGGGTGAGAGATACTTTGTGTCTTCAGCTTGGCTCGACATCTAGGGATTCTCTGGAATCCGCTAACATAAGATCAACATCACTCTTTACCATTTTCCTTCGCTTGAAGTGTTCATCAATGCAAGAGTACCACGCTCGTGGTGCTTGTTTCAATACATAAATATCTTTGTTGAGCTTACAAACAAGATGCTCTCTCTCTCTCTCTCTCTCTCTCTCTCTCTCTCTCTCTCTCTCTCTCTCTCTCTCTCTCTCTCTCTCTCTCTCTCTCTCTCTCTCTCTCTATCGTTGAGGCTGTACTAAGTACACATCTTCATCCAGCACTCCATTAAGAAAAGCAAATTTAATGTTCATTTGCTAGATCTTCCAACCATAGAAAGTAGAAATAGCAATGACAGAACGTATAGTTACCATCTTAGCTACATGTGCGAAAGTTTTCTCAAAATCAATACCTTCTTGTTGCTCAAATCCTCTCGCAACCAACCATACTTTGTACTTGTTGAGTTGCCCATCTGCTCCATATTTGATCTTGTATATCCATTTGCAAGTGATAGGCGTCTTACCATCAGATAACTCAACCAAGTTCCACGTACTATTTTTTGATATAGCTTCCATTTATGTTTCCGTAGCTTCATGCCACTCCTCGTGCTCCTTAGCTTTATCAAAAGTTTTTTGGTTCTTGAGCCTTGAGCACAGAACCCATTAGGGCTAGATTCAACTCTAATATTGCAGGAGGTTTTTGATTTCTACTTGATCTTCTAGGCTCTCCCTACTCGCTAGATTCGGGAGTATCTCCCTTCTTTGCATCATCTGTGACTTATAAATACCATTTGGGTACTCTCTTGGAGATTTTAACATCAAGGTTGCCTTTGTCCATTGGACTTTCTGTATCAAAATCCACTTCCTTCTTGACCTGTACTTTCATTCCCTCATCAAAAGGTTCAGTGATTACTTTAGATTATTCACCTCAGCCCATCTCATCAAATGTAGCATCTCTAGAAATCACAATTTCTATGCATTTGTGTCATACATCCTATATGTCTTTGGCCTTATCATCATATCCAAGGAAAATACACTTGATAGCTTTTGCATCCAATTTCTTTCGTTTCTCATCAGGAATATATGAGCATAAGCATCACAACCACATACTCTCAAATGAGAAATATTAGGTTTCCTTCCAATAATAGCTTCATGACGTGTCTTGCCTTCCACGGATTTTGTAGGACACCGATTCAGGATGTGTGTAGATGTGCTACAAGCTTCTGCCCAAAAGGTATTTGACAGACCCTTGCTTTTGAGCATCGCCCTGGCCATCTCAACAAAGGTGTAGTAGGCACCTCCTAAAGTGATTTAGGTTCAGTCCAACCATTGCTTGACTTATGCACCAAATTAGATCAATTTTTCATCAATTTTGATCATTTTTTGCTTGTGATTGGATAGTAGATTGTGTTGCATCCTCATTAAGTTCCATTTAGATCTTTTACAAGTGATTTTGGAAGTATATTAGGTTGCTGAAATTCACTCTTTATCAGATCATTTGGAAGCTTTAATGCTCTTTATAGAAAGAGGGGCAATTCTACTAGGTTTGTCTACTTCAATCAAGCAAGTGCATTGTTTCTCGTATTCTATGATTTGATTTTGTTAGAGATCATTCTTAGATCTTTATAGGAATTCTATTACTGATATTTTCAGGTCCCTAAGAAGTGGGATAAGGTAGACCTTCAATCAAATCAATAGAAGTAACCTTCATTTGTGTCAAGTCCTTGATTAGGAGACTAGATGGCATCTATAAATGCATATCTTTTGGATACTAATGAAAGGCTCAACAAAACTAACTATTCCATATGGAAAGTTAGAATGGAATCTATCATGATCATGCAAGATCTGATGGAAATTGTAAATGGTAAGGAGGGTGAACCTATTCATCCTCAAGAAAAAGCCAAATACATCAAGAGGTGCAATGTTGCACTACATTGCATAAAAATGAATGTTGCAAATGAACTCTTAAGAGAGGTAGGAGATTGCACTTCAGCTCAAGATGCTTGGGAGACTTTGCAAAAGGTCTATGAATCCAAGAACCAAACTAGAATGTTAGCTTTGAAGAATCAAATCTATAGAAGCTATCAAAAGAAAGGAGAGAGTGCACATACTTTTGTCCTAAGAGTAAAGGAATTGAACAAAGAGCTAGCCTTTATAGGTGACCCTATCAAGGATGAAGAGCTTGTTCAACTCATATTGAATGGACTAAGCTTTGAATTTGACAATTTGGTTCAGGGATATGCAATTATGGGTAAGCTACCCATACTTGAAGAACTCCAAGGCACGCTCATGGCCGAGGAATCAAGAAGGAGCCAAATGCAAGAGAGGATGGATAGGCTTTCCATCCAAGGTGGAGATGACCAAGCTCTCTTCACCAAAGGCAAAGGCAAGTCCAAAGGCAAAGGATCAACATTCAAGAAGTCTACAAAGCTTGAGGATCAAGAAGGACCCCCAAAGGCATCTCCATCAACCACCAAAGTCAAGAAGGACAAATCAAAGGTGAAGTGCTACTATTGTAGCAAGATGGGGCATTATGCCTCGGAATGCTTCAAGAGGAAGCAAGATCAAAGCCAAGCCAACATGAGCAAAGAGGAGGAGGAGGAGAGTTCACATGAGGACTCTCTCATGATGTCCATATTTTCTTCAACAAGCTTCAAAGGAGAAGATCCTTGGTGGATTGACTCGGGTGCTAGTTCACACATGACTAGTAAAAGGGAGTTTTTCTCTTCTCTCTTATCTTATGATGGACCTATAAAGTCTATCTATACAGCAAATGATGAAGCTTGTAAGATTGAAGGAGTTGGTAGCATTCCCCTTTGCTTAGGATCTTCCAAAAAGATCAACATAGAAGGTGTTTTGTACATTCCTACAATAACAAAGAATCTACTAAGTGTCGGCCAAATGGTAGACAATGGTTTCAATGTTGACTTTGCTTCAAATGAATGTTTCATCAAGAAGAAGGGTAAGATAGTGGCTAAGGGCACTAGACTTGGCAAACTTTATAAGCTGGATGCATTTGTGGATACTAATGTTGTCATGTTGGCCGAGAAGAGCAAGATATCTACCTTTACTTTATGGCACAAAAGACTTGGACATGTCAACTCGAATTCCATGGAGGCTATGATCAAGGAGGAGTATGCTTTAGGCCTACCAAGGTCTATTGGGAAGGAAGACAAGGTTTGTGAAGCTTGTGCCTTATCCAAGGCACATAAGAAGGTGTTTCCTAACTCCATCACAAAGTCATCTCATCCTCTTGAACTCATACACTCGGATGTGCACATTGCTAGCACCAAATCTAATGGAGGTTCATCCATGTTTTTAACCTTCATTGATGACTACTCAAGATATTGTTGGGTGTTCTTACTTTCCTTCAAGTCTCAAGTATTTGATACTTTTGTAAAGTTCAAGTTGTTTGTGGAAAAGCATCATAATCATAGCATCAAGATTCTTAGAAGTGACAATGGTGGAGAATTCATCTCCAATGAGTTCAAGGCCTTTTGTGAGGAGGAAGGGATCAAGAAAGAGACTTCTTGTCCTTACACTCCTCAACAAAATGGAGTTGCTGAAAGAAGGAATAGAACATTATGTGAATGTTCTAAGGCTTTAAGATTAGATGCTTGTTTGCCCAAATCCTTTTGGGGTGAGTCTCTTGTATGTGCAAACTACTTGATGAATAGGGTGTCTTGCAAAGCAATTGAAGGCAAAACTCCTTATGAGATGTTGTATGGAAAGAAACCCAGTCTTAATCACTTGAAAGTTTTTGGGTGTATATGTTATGTGCATGTGCCATTAGAAACAAGAACCAAGGAGGATCCATCTTCCACAAGAGGGATCATGCTTGGATATGCAAGCTCAAGCAAGGGCTACAAAGTCTATCTTCCATCCTTGAACAAATTTGTTGTTTCAAGGGATGTCATCTTTGATGAACATCATATGCATATGCTTGAAGAAGGCTCAAGTGCTCCAACAATCAAGAAGAAGATGGCCGAGGAGCAAGATCTTGGTTTTGAGGAGGAGCTCATGGAGGAGCAAGCACCAAACCCACCTATCACACCAAGGAGATCTTCAAGGGAAAAAGTGGAGCCATCAAGGCTCACATATCAAGGCAAAGGACAGCAAGTTGAGGGTATCTCATCCACTTCTTATGCTTTATCTAGTTTTGAAGAACCGTCTAATGTTGAAGATGCATTGAACTCCAAAGAATGGTATAAAGCTATGTTGGATGAGTATGATGCCTTGATTGAGAATGAAACTTGGTTGCTTGTTGAGAGACCTCAAAGGAATGTAATAGGATGCTTAGGGCTACTCATACCTGCCCAAAACCGTGATGGATCATGTATATATAGGTGATGATATCTCACCAAAATCAATCAAGCAATTTCATGTTTTTTCTCTCATAATGGTGCAATTGCTCTCTATGTTATATTTGTTTGAGTATTTGTGATTACTAATGATTATAGGATTGAATGTAGGTCTGGTGTACAGTACTCAGACTGTGGGAGGCCGTACTTTCACACGTGTGAAGCCTTCTTCAAGGATTTGGGCCATTTAGTGAGGTTCAAGCATAGATTTTTGATGGATTTTGATGGTTCAACTTGTGCTAATCTTATGAGATCATAATCTATTGTTTTCCTCATCATTTCAAGTGTTTTAGGATCCTTATTTGCTGTAATTTTTACAAAAGCTTCATCGAGCTAGGAACCGTGGAATTATGCTTCAGAATCAAAGCCTGGATGTCAAGAGCAATATGCAATTTATGTTGCGAAGAAACAACTACAGTTTAGAAAATGGGCAAGAGCGACACTTGGTTGCTTTGGATGCAGAGAAAATCATCGAATTGCAAAATTTCCAAATAAGAACAAACTCACTCCTTTCTGTTGAGAATGTGGATATGGACATTGCTACAATGATTGTCCACTAGACCAAAGACACCACCTATAATTGCTTCAGTGAATATGATTAAGATCAAACCAAGACCGATGGTTCGGCCTTCCCCACGAAAAGCCAATGAATCAACTACACCAGTTATGATTGTCACAAGAGCTCAAAAGAAGTTTTTGTTGACCCACCACCTACAATAACATGTGCTAGTTAATGATGAACCTTTCAGATTTGGCATATCCAAATCTCCAATATGAGAAGAAAAAATATCACAACATGAGGTAGTGGATCAAAGACTTACAAGAGGAAGAGGCAATGAAAAATGTCTGAGTTGCAACTGACATTCCACATGTACATGTGCTACCAAAAGATTCACATGATCTTTTACATAGATCTCATCAAGAGACTGTTGTCAATACTCAACTGCATCATCATGAAGAGCCATTTGGGATGACAGAACCAAATTTGTTTTGAAGGAAGGGAAGCCAACAAGACTGATGACTAAGAAGCAAGATTAGCACCACCATAATATGGTTCTGAAGTGGGAAAATCCACCAAATGAGGCGGTTATGACAGTTGATCCCAAGATCAATGAGCATGTTGCTGTTGTTGGATTTATCTCCCCTACTCTTCTAAATCCCATGTTAATCTAGTTCCATTCATAACGCTACACATTTATATGCATTGTCGCGCAAGACAGACAAGATGAAGAAACCTGACTATCGGGCCATGCCGACAAATCTTATTGGGCTTGGCCGACTATCGGGTTTGGCTGACATTGTTGAAGCCTCTTCATGCTCACTCCTTGTATTGTGCAACTAACTTGACAATGACAACAACCGCCACGATCTCCGCCGGACATCACAACAAATCCACGCCACTTCTTGTACACTCACCTGGACAAGGGTAAATTATCTATAATTGATTGCTGTAATTAAATAATTGTTATTAAAACCAGATGAGATACGCTGATTCTAGATACATGCTCAAGTGTGCATAGCAGCCGAGACGCTAGCTTATCAGAGACAAATACAGTAGATGCTTTCAAGCATTGACTCTTTACTTTCAAAATGATTGTCAATATAAGCTCATAGCTATTACAGATCGTAGTTAGCTTTTTGTGCACGCGGTTTCGCCCGCTATTGCTTTGTGCCCACCAGCATCATCTGACTTGTATTCTATACATTCATATGAGTAAATTATTGTTTGGTTTTGCGTTCAGATTCTTGTTAGTGTTGCATGCTCTCAACTTTCTGTCTGACATTCTTACTGATTTTTTTGATTGTCTGCTCTTCCGCTTCCGCAAACAACCGCGTACTTCTGTATTGTGTTCACCTACTTAGTTATCAGTAGTGCACACACTGAGGGAACTAGTCGAACTCTAGCTTTGAGTAGTAGTATGATTGTCCCAATCCGATTGTTCAAACGTCTTCTCACCATTTCCCATCATGGTATCAAAGCTTATCTGATTTCTTAAGCGGTTTTATGTTAGAGCTATTTCTATAGCCTGATAAGCTTCCCATAGAACCTGATTCTTTTAGTTAGATTGGTCTTGCTAACTCCACAAAATCTAAAATGAAGATCCGATAGTAGTTAGCGTGACCCATGAAGACGTAAACACCACGAATCGTCGTTGGTGGTGGTAGATAAAAAATGATCCGGATCTTTGATAGATCAGTGGCGATTCCGTGTCTTGATACTATGTGGCCCAATATCAGGCCATGTGTCACCCAAAATTTCACAACATTGCTTCAACACTTTCTCCAAGTTGGATAGAAGTTCTGAATTTGGCCCTTGCATGCATAGATCATTCAGGAATATCTCTAGGAACTTCTGCAAGTGCTCCTTGAATGCCGATTGCATGACTCGTTGAAAAGTACTCGAGACATTGCAAAGTCCAAACGACATCACTTTGTAGGCATAGGTCCCCCATTCGGTGGCAAACGTTGTCTTGTGCTGATTTTCTGACGCTATTTTCACTTGGTTGTAGCCGTTGAAACCGTCTAAGAAACTGTAGGCTTCTGCTCTTGCTACTCGATCCAGAACACTTTTCGTGAAAGGTAAGATAAAATGATCTTTCTTTGTGACCGCATTTTGTGCTTTCAGATTCACACAAATCCGCATTTTGCCGTTCTTCTTGGGTACTATGACTATAGGTGATATCCATTTAGTGTGAAAGTCGACTCCCTCGATTGTCAAACCATTGAGTGTTTAACAAAAAGGCATGTAGACTGATGTCTACAACTTGAGTTTTATTTTGAATTGATTCGTCTTGAAATTCATCCCTATCACGAATATCTATGTGCGATCACTCAACTTCTCGGACTGAAAACATATTTGACAACAATATCTTCATGGCTCCATCTCAGTTTGCCACTCCTGTTGCTTCATTCTCCAAAGCATTGACACTCTTTGAAGCTTCTTATGCGACCAGTGCTTGCGAAAAACTTTTTTTTTCAACCTAACTGGAAAACCTATTAAATTTTTTTTGGGTAGGCTTTTTAGCAACTCATAGGTCGAAAACCTACGATTCTATATGGAGAAGGCTTAAATTTTTTTTTTTAAGAAGGCTCAGATGAAACTTTGGCTCATTGTTTGGAAAAGATGGCAAGTATAGGAATGGAATTGACATCTTTTTCCAAAAATTGACTTTGTAGAAAACTTATAGGGAATTGACTTTTAAAAAATCAACAACATTTTTGAGATGCAAGAAAAATTTTGTTTATTGTTTTCAAATGCAAAAACTTTTATGTGAAGTAAAGTAGGTAGATTTATATAAAGCTTATGTTACATAGCTTTATAAAGTTAGTAGAATTAGTTATTAATGTAAATTTGTAATATTTTGCTGGTAAGCAAATTGAGATGGAAGATTCAAAAGACAAGAGTTTTGAAAACTTGACAACTTCTAGAAAACACAAGAAATTAGAGTGATGCAATCATCAATATCAAAATGTTAAATTTGTACATTTTGAATTTAATGTTAACTAAAAAAATACTTGTATGATTTTTGTATTTAAAAAGAAGTAAAATGGCATGCACTTTGTTAACACTTTATTATGGGCCACTCAAATAATG
Organism: Diphasiastrum complanatum; assembly: GCA_029204225.1. Lineage (NCBI taxonomy): Eukaryota > Viridiplantae > Streptophyta > Lycopodiopsida > Lycopodiales > Lycopodiaceae > Diphasiastrum > Diphasiastrum complanatum. The sequence continues at coordinate 4,404,787 of CM055112.1, forward strand.
TATTAAAGCGTAGAGCCAAACTAACTATTTTTGAAACCTCAAACCAAAAAACATGTATATGAAAATAAAAACCTGTAGTTTAATATTTGATAGGCTCATAACCTATTATAAGTGCTAGAGCATGTAGGTTAGGAGAACTTACAAAAATTTTCTTAGTAGGTGATTTTAAAATCTAGTAGGCTTATTTCAATGGATTTTAGGTTTTTGGTTTACTATTCTTTGCCTCAAGCCACCCCTCTTAAAATCATTGATGTTTCTCTTCACAAACACAAAATAATCAAATATCTGAATTCTCACAGCCGTTCAGAAGCTGTCTTGCCTTCAGCTATTTCTTACAATTCAGATACAACCTTTGCTTCTGGATCCGATTAGTTGTCCAGTCCGATTAGAGCTATTTTTCAGTTCTCCTCTTGAACAAGTACTCTCACAACACTCCTAGCTCAAAGGGGATAATTCTCGATAAGACTCCTTCCTTTGTCGCAACCTCTGAAACTCCAAGCAGTAACGATTGTAAAACTCCGTTAAAAACTCCCACAACTCCACTTACAGTTGCTAACTCCAAACAACCATTCACTCTGAAGCGCTCAAAACTCAATTTGGAATCTCTTTTCTCCAGTAAGGATGAATGCTTCAAAGTAACGACAAAAGATCCACTCTGTGCTAAAAAAGCGACAATCTCAGAGATAGGGGAAACAATGCAGATGGCTCTTTTACAAGAATCCCTCAAAGGAAACAGAGGGGTTTGCTTTCTACAAATACGAAAGGTCGGACTTCCGAGTCAGATCTAGACATTATTAGGAGCCTTCCTCCAGCGCTTCTACAATCTGTGAGTGTCATTGCACTCATGCATTCTAAAATTCGGCTATTCTTGTGTTTGTGTATATTGTATCAATTTTAATTTTGATTTTGAAGGGAAATGTAACACAATCCAGAAGGTGCCAACAAATGATGGCAGGTCTCTCACAATTATTTAATGTTCTACGTCTCACCTTCCAATCTCAAAACCATTTACTTATGACGCAACAGAAGCTTTTCCACAAAACATTGTCATCATATAATGACATAACCAATCAAAGTAAACTTATTTTTCTGGGATGTGTGCTTACAGAAGAAGGCAGCAATTTATTTTTTTGGATGTGTTGACCTCATGAAATTAAACAGAGTTTGCATGCAACGTGAGAGAGAGAAAATGAGATTCTCGCATTCTCATTGGGCCACGTATGCCCTAATTTTTTTTTGAAGGGCAGTTGAAAAGCGTTGCAAAGTCGGAGAATATTTAAACACGTGAAACTTTTAGAAATTGGGCCACGTATGCCCTAATTTTTTTTTGAAGGGCAATTGAAAAGCGTTGCAAAGTCGGAGAATATTTAAACACGTGAAACTTTTAGAAAGAGAACCATCTAGAGAGAGAAAGAGAACCTTAGAGAGAGAGAGAGAGAGAGAGAGAGAGAGAGATAAAACAGAGTAGCGCGATAGAGAGGGGGGCGCGAGAGGAGCGCAGTTTTTTTCAAAATTTTGTAGTTTTTTTAGGGTTTCTAAGTTTTAGAACGAAAAATAGCAATAATGTGAGTTGAGAGAGAGAGAGAGAGAGAGAGAGAGAGAGAGAGAGAGAGAGAGAGAGAATACACCAATCATACTCTATTGCTAAACGGTTGACCACAATCTACTATTATTTACCACACAAATAAACAATCATATAGTAAAATAGTACCTTAATATGTTCGAACTTCAGACTGGCTTCTCAGTATCCTCAAGTCCTAGTGTGCTTTGCCATGCCTTTCCAATCCTATTATGTCATAAAAGATTTCCACTGCAACACCTCTTCGCTTCTAGCACTCGGAACAACAACAGTTCCTTTCAGCCAACGACCAAGCGAGCGAGAGAGAGAGAGAGAGAGAGAGAGAGAGAGAGAGAGAGAGAGCGAGAGAGATTCATCTAATATTCAAAACATTAATCCCTACTTTTCAAAATTCTATCCATTCTTGGGTTTGCTTTTGATAATGCATCATGCAAATGCTTTTCCTCATGCCTCATGCATTGTTTGTCAACTAAGGTTTCAACCTTGTAAATTTAGACTTCCACCACATAATATCCTTTAATGTTGACTTTTTTTCAAACTCCATTGACCTACCTCAACACATATTATTGCCTTTGCAAGGCAAGGCCAAAAATTTCAACGCCTTCTTCCATGTTGGGTTTCCTGGGCATAGAAGATGTGATAAATTACTAACCACGTTAATTTTTTTTTAAAACATTATAGTATTGATAATTCAATCTTATAGTAACCACCCTCAAGTTGTGCCTAGGCTCCGACAAGGATTGGGACATTGTCGAGTTGGAGAGGAGATATCATCAACGGTCGTGGCCACCTTCCATGGACTAGGGAAACTGTGCTCTGCATCTCCGTTGTCTCGGCTCAACCTGAATGGCAATGCTAATTAGGGGCCATCTCGCAAGGGGGTTCTGATAATAGCACATAGGATGGAGTAGGAGGTAGTTGAGCCTAAGCATTGTACATCATGTATTGTGTTTGATTTATGTGAATGGGGGAGAAAACGAACCCAGGAGGACGATAAAGCCTCAGGTAGAGTTTTGATGTGTGTTAGTAAGATGCGAGGTTGCTGCCCTGCACTCAGGTCTGTGCAGATCCCTGCCATTGTTTTTGAGTAGAACTGTCTCGTATTATGGAAGGAGCTGGGCAGAGGCCATTCTACCCGGTAAGGATTTCCAGAATTTTTTTAGGCGAGGCCCAGAGGGGCCGAGCCTAAATTTTTTTGAAAATCCGAACCAGGCAAATTGGCCTCTGCCCGGCCCTTCCATTGCGTAATGGATTTTTGGACCCTTTTTAAACCAAATCCTTAGCTGCCACGTGGCAGGTGCAAGCAAAATCAACACTAAAAAAATTTGAGACCAATCTAATGCTGCCACGTGGCAAACGCAAGCAAAATCTGCACTAAATTTAAAAAAAAAAAAAACAAGTGACTATTCTCCTTTTTAATGTGTTCAAGAAATGGGCAAAATAGTCACCAAAAATCCATTTACCTGAATGGAAGATAGCTCTGCCGCACATGTGCACTTTGGCTGTGTTTCAGACAATTGCGATACGTTTTCATGTACAGGGCTTTCTGATCCACCCATGCTCCAACAACTGCTCCTAGGGCAGCAACAGATGCAGCCTTGTCAACTCCATACAATTAAACCCTAAACCCTAAACCAGTGAATCCGGATGTATTGCTATCAAACCCTAAAGCCCACTACAAACACGCTAGGAGTGCATTTCTGGGGAAATCTGAGGTGCAGCGCCTTTGCTTCCGGAGCAGCGGTGCGTCATATGCTTTTTTTTTCTGATTTGTATGGATCATTGAATTGGAGCATTTGCCTTTTTTGAATTGGGGTAGTGAATTGTGATATTTACTTGCATTTTACAGTCAGCACTGATTGTTTTATCTTCAAATTCCTGATGAACGACTTTCCTTTTAGTTCTTGTGTGTTGTAGATTTAATCAATTACTCCTGATGTATTTCAATTTCGTGCTCTTTCTTTATCAACACTTTCATCATCCAGTTTGTGGTCACGGTTTTCCTGGCTGCACTGGATTGTTGTGAAGAATGTGAGCGGAAGAATTTTGGTAGGGCTCCGATGGTGGAATGAAATCAACTATTAGGTGAAAATTGGTTCTAGATTTGAATCTGTAGATCAAGAGGTGAGGGCTTAGCAGGACATGTAAATTGGAGTTGTTTTTTTTTGTCTTTGACACAGTTATTAGGGCTTGATTGACCATATTCCTGAAGGATCCTTCTGTTTTTGTATTTTAGTCCTTGGAAAGAATGAACAAAAAGGATTCTTGGCTTTTCTGGTAGAGTCACATAAAATCGCCGATTAGCAACTTTTGAGCAGTCTTGTCAACAGAGACTGTGAACAAGAATAAAGATGCAATATTCTTTTGGAAAGGCCAAATGCCTGCTGTTGCCACAGCCAGATCCAATCGTACTGCCACGATTTCAGAACTTCCTTGTCTGCTGGATTCATCCCGAGTGCAACGCTTGTTCCGCCTTCTTTCTCTCTCTCTCTCTCTCTCTCTCTCTATTTCTCTGGCAGGCGAAGTACACCTGTGGTCGTTTCTACGCGGGTGGCCCCACAAACCTCAGAGTTGATACCTGTGTGTGGAAACCGGCCCTCCCGACCAGGGCCAGAATGGGGGTAAGTGAAGACGAGTGGCATTTGGCCACCCTTTATGTGTGAAAACACGCTAATGAACAAAGGGCTAGTTGGAGGGGAGTAGACATCATCTATGCCTTCCACTGTGTTTGATGTTCTTAGAGTGATTAAATTCATGTTTTTGCAATTTGCTATTTTCGTGAACATCGTTCTCCCAATCTTAGTATAGTTCAATGCTTTAGGCTTTGTTGCACGAGTCCTTGGCCCTACAAGTCAAGGGCTGACCCCTGTGCAATGTATTGTTTTTATGTTTTGTTTTAGGCTCCATCCCTATTTTAGGGTTGTCCCTTGTCCCGGCAGCGCGATGCCTGTCTCTCCCTGCAGCGATGCCTCTCGCTTCAGCGATGGTAGCTACGTGTGATCCTGTCTTGGCAGCTACAATCAGCTTCGGCTACGATCCCTCCATCGAACTTCGGGAGAGTATTTGTAGTTTAGGAGGCCATGGCTGAAGATGACCAAAGAAGAGCTTATTACCTCGAGTTAGCGGAGGGCATCAGTTTGTGATATTGTGTAAGAATGGTGACCTGTCACCTTATTATCTCTATCGGTTTTTGTTTGTTTTGCTAAAGCAAACGAAAAGTCTTCTGCAGAAGCCCAAAATTGAATGTTATGTCTCAAGATGTTTTACTGATCAACGATGTGCTCGTTTCATGTATCTTATGTACTTTTCTGTTTTGATTTTATATCATACTGATCAAGGATGGTAGTTGTTTTATGTATGTGATGTACTTCCAGTAAGATTGTTTTCAGTTTGATTCTATATTATACTCGTGAAATTCTTTCATTTGTTAGCTCATCTTAGGTTGATTATTTTGAGGGTGACTAGTTTCATGGCAGTGAATATAAGTTAAAAAAATTGCAACGCAAGGAGGCATGAAGGTGACTGCAATCAATGGTGTGAAGGTGTACTCAGTTTCAGGACATAGGTCCTTTGCCTCATGGCTTTCACCTTCCAAGCTGAAAGCTCTTCGGAAAGATGAAGGTTGCTTTCACTACATAAAACTCTTCCATTAAATTTTAATATTCTGTTACGTATTTGTTGACCACCTAAGTTTAGATGGAAGCTTACTGGCTGTAGAGTTTTGTTACATGTTCGTATATTTAGACTCTGGCTTTCAAGATTTGAACACTTGTTGTGAATGGGTTTTGCAGAGTACTTGCGAAGAATAGATTTGGTTCAAGACATGCACTTTGACACAGCTGCAACTCGCATTAAAGTGACTCCAGACGGGGAATATGTGATTGCTTCTGGTAAAAATGCGTTTCCTTCAATGAAGCAGCTATAACTCATGTAGTTCAAAGGTTTCTAATGAGGAATACTCGTAATTTTCCAGGATTTATTGCGATGTCTCATGAAGGGTTTGAAATTGGCAACATAAGTTTGAGTTAATGCTGTTGAACAAGTATGCTTAGTACAAGACTTCAAGACAAGGTTGCAATTATTACATTCTGTTATTTGAAATAGTTGTCACTGCTCTTGGTTAGTTGTCAATGTGCCATAAGTCAGGACATAATTCTACATTTTGAAAAGACATCTTTGCGTAATAGATGATGAACTATGATTTGGTGGAGCTTGGCTTTCTTTGGGCAAGGTTAAAAGTGTTACTTTGGTGGTTTGGGAATAACTAAATCAAAGTAACTCAAATTACAACAACTTTTGAGGCTAAGAAAAGCTTCGAACCTCAGTCCTTAAAACTTTGATACAACATTACATTGCTCATAAATTTTGGATCTTAAACATATGAATCAAAGGTTTGTGTGAGAGAGAGAGAGAGAGAGAGAGAGAGAGAGAGAGAGAGAGGATTTGTGTGTGTGTGTGTGACATGGTGTGTGTGAGTTTAGGGTTTAGGGTTTAGGGGAGAGAGAGAGAGAGAGAGAGAGAGAGAGAGAGAGAGAGAGAGAGAGAGAGATTATATGTGTGCTTGTGTGTGTGTTTGTGTCAGAGAGAGAGAGAGAGAGGGAGAGAGAGAGAGATGGCCGCTCGTCCCATTTGGGATGAGGTGGAGTTGTTGCCCGACAAAAAGTGGCGCTGTCCTTTTTGTCGAAAGCAATTCACAGGGAATGCCTCTTGGGTCCGAGCACATTTGGGGGGATTGCGGGTCCGACCCACAGGGGGACGCTACGGGATCGGCGTTTGTATGGTCATTTCCTCTTGGGAGAGGCCTCGCATTCTTGAGACATATGCTGAGCCAGGTGCTGAGGCCGGCGAGCCATCCACAGATGCCGCGGACTCCGCTTCCACTGGTGCACCCACTGCCACCGCCGCCGCCGCCTCCTCCGCCTCCGCCTCCCCGACCGCCACCCCCAACCCCCTCTGCCAGTACTCCCCATGGATCCACAGCCTCCACTGCTGCACCTATGCCTATGCCACCACCTCCAGATCCGCACCGTCCGTCCACATCCTCCGCTTCCGCACCTACACCTATGCCACCATCTCCAGATTCGCGTCGTCCATCCGCATCCTCCCAGCCATCCACATCCCGAGGCACCAGACAGATGACCATGCCGGGATCTTTCAGAGAGGGGCAGCACAGAGAGGCCACCAGGACCATAGCACAGATGTTCTATGACTTGAAACTCCCCTTCATCATGGCCACATCCCGCATCTTTCGAGAGGCTATCTCGAAAGTTGCAGTCTGTAGGCCCACCTACATACCACCGACAGCTGATGCGCTTCGCGGCCCTTTGCTTTAGGAGAGGGTTGCAGAGGTCAGAGAGAGACTAGCATCATTGCATGAGGCCTGGGATAGATACGGCTGCTCCATCATGGCTGGTGGGTGGACTGATCGTCATAAGCGTCCACTCATCGATGCCATTGTTTCCAGCTGCTACGGTTCTATGTTCCTCTGCAGCATCGACGCCTCTGAGGTAGGGAGAGTGCACACAACCGAGTACATCTACGACATCATCCGCGTGGCGATAGAGGAGGTTGGGCCATATAGGGTTGTCCAAGTACAATTTTTTTCATTAGTTGCCTGATCATTTACTGCGCAATGTTAATACAAGGGTTTCATTAGTTTTTGATTGATTGCAATGTGTTTCCAAACTGTGCATTAATCGTATCAACTGTTCGCGATAGGTTGTGAAGGACAATGCGTCCAACTGCCGCGGTATGGGGGAGCTTTTTATGGCAGAGTACCCTTCCATTGTGTGGATTCCATATGCCGCACACTCACTGGACCTCCTCCTGCATTCCATCGGGCTCCTGCCTTGGGTCAGTAGATTCTCACAAGGGCACTTGCGGTTGTGGACTTCGTCACACGCAAGCGCCGCACCACCGCCCTTTTCCGCACATTCAGCAGGTAAGATGCTACTTATTTTTTGGCTCGTTTACAGTTATGTTGCACACGCCAATAATTCCAGGGTTTAGGGTTTAGGGATTCGTTAAGTTTTCGCGTGTGCCTTTTATTCCGTTTTTCAATGCAGGCTCGACTTGAAGAAGCCCGCTCGCACCCGCTTCGCCTACGAGTTCATCATGCTCGAGCGGCTACACCGGCTCAAGGGTGATTTGCGGCGCATGGCTACTTTTGCAGAGTTCACGGCCATGGACCTGTCTCAGACCCCGGAGGGCTTGGCCTTCCATGAGATCCTCTTCATGGAGCCCTTCTGGGTTGATATGCAGTAGCTCATGGACGTCATGTGCCCCATCTACTTTGTTCTGAGGCTCGTTGATCGCAAGGGGTGCACGATGGGCCTCATATATGAGTTCATGGATCACATAGGCAAGTCTCTCTAGCGTTCTGAGCTGGACCCTGCCAGGTATAACTTTTTCCGTCTCACAAACTTTCCTTCCATTCGCACTCTATTTCGTATTGGTGCCGCAGCACGCAATTATGTAATTGTTGCCTCCACATGGTATGTTCCACAGGTTGGAGCCTATTAGGCGGTTGTGGCGGCGGCGATGGGATAAGTGTCACTGGCCCATTCACAGTGTAGCCTACATATTGCATCCGCTGTTTTAGAGCGAGCGGCAGTACAACGATGGAGAGCTGCGTGTGGACTGGTTCTCATACATCCGCCTCCTCAGCAGCGACACTGGTTTCCGCAGCAGGCTCGAGCAGCAGAAGCTGAGTTACAGGTAAACTCTTGCTCTACCCCTCGCTCGCTCGCTCGCTCAACTACCTTTCGCTCGCTCAATTCAACTTCCCTTCGCTCGCTCAATTGCACTCATGCACATCGTTGCTCAATTATAGGCACTGCCTGGGGCTGCTCGGCGAGGACCTTTCTACTATCCGAGAGAACTGGCTTACGCCTGTATCATGGCATGGTTGCATTCAAACGCGTTTGAATGCTGATTCAAACGCGTTTGAAACGCCCACGTTTCAAATGCGTTTGAAACGTGGAGTTTTGGAAGCCAAAATTTTTTTGGGCCCTACCTAAAAACGACCTACACTAAGCTACCACGAGGCTGGGACAGCTCAACCACGCCTCATAACTCCTTCACTAACTGCTCCATCGTGGAGAAGAAATGCGCCCTCCTCCATTTCTTGGCAGTGATAGAAGCTTGCTCTCCACTCCATAGTTTACCAAGATTTCTTGTAGGCAGGGGTTTTGGACCATGCTGGAGTGATTAAGGCAGAGGATCTTGATGAGGATGAGGAAGATGTTGATTTACAGGATGATGCTGACATTGTTGAGGATGCTGATGTTGTCATACCACTTGACGACGTTTGATTTACTACATGTTTTATAATGTTATCATACTTAGTTTGGTAGTTGCTAGCCACTAGCGAGTGGCCATTTTCCAGTAGAATGTAACCAGTTGACTTGATTTTCATTTTGAACCAAAACTTTTTTGAGGATGGATGGTTATGGATGGTTTTTATGCACTTGTTGATGGTGGTGCACTCTTGTTATTCCTTCATATATCCAACTAAATTTCATTGTAATTTGTACATATTGTTGTTTAGTGTCTACATTGAATGCTTTTAATTGTTAAACATGCTTATTCAACTACTTTTATATTATGTTTAAGGTTCCAACACTTAAATTAGCATTTCAAACGTGGACGTTTGATATGTTGAATCGTTTGAATGCAACCTTGATGGTGGGATAGCTACGGTGCTGGACAGACAGAGCTGAGGACGCTCGCGTTCTGAGTCCTATCACAGGTATGTTATCTAATCTCATTCATCTAAACAGTTTTCGCATTGTCTCTATAAGGCCGCAACTCACTCGAGTGGCTGCCAATTAATGCAGGATTATCCTGCTTGCGTGTGCGAGCGGAACTGGTCAGCGTTCACACTTTGTCGGACGGGAACTGAAAACATTTGGAATCGACCAAAATGGCCCAGGAATACAGTCCACAGGTTCGTGATCCCGATACGAACCCAAGGGATCGAGCCTGGCTTGATTCGGGTATCGTTCGGTCAAAATGGCCCTTCGACGGGAGAGAAACGCAATTAGGTCAAGCGAAATGGACTAGTTTTGCAACTTTCCGTCCGACGGCCCCGTTTCTCCAAACGGGATCCGTTTCAGGTGTCGTCTGTTTCGTGGACAACCTCGATAGGAACCTGTGGGAATAGACCGGACGAGGAACGGACGGACGGCCGGCCCAAAACGTCCGTCCGAAGTTCGATGTTAAACATTGCTTCAGGGACACTTCGTCCGGTCGGGACCTGAAAATTGGGAGATGCTTCGGAGCCCCCATGTTGGTACGCAAAATTTTGACAGCGTGTTGCAGCGTGTTGAAGTTGTGCCATAAGTAATTAGTGAGCTGTTGAAGTTCATCCGGGGAGAAACCGATCTCATCAATCAAGACATAGTAGTGTGTAGGTCTTGTGGTTCCCTGTAGTGAATAACACAATTTTGCATAAGTAATTAGTAAGCTGTTGAGGTTCATCCGGGGGAAAACCGATCTCATCATATAAGACATAGTAGTGCTGCGTAGGTCTTGTGGTTGCCTGTCTTGAGAGCTTGTCACTCTTCTGGTGAGCATTCATTTCTCTCAGAAACTTGTGGTCCTGAGAGCTTGTCACTCTTCTGGTGAGCATTCACTTCCCTTTCTGAAACAAATTGTATAAATTGAAAAAGTCGATTTGGCTACACTTAAGATCCACACTGCTGAAATTGGTAACTGCTGTAAAGAACAAAGAAAGCTAGAATAGCTCGAATTCTGGATTCAGGACCCTAGAGATGCTATGTTCAAGGACTACTTGAGCTTGAGAAGTCTAGGAATGAAACATGCATCTGAAATACACAAAGAACAAGAAGCTGTAGATCATAAGAATGATCCTAATTCAATCCTCTTTGAACTCTATTCATTGTCTATGAAAGAATCAAGATATGGACTATTTCCTACTTGCTGGCTACATCAAATAGATGCCTCAGATCTGTAAAATCAGATTCTAATCAGCTTCTATATGACTTTTGTTCACAGCGAAAGAAGGAGCCTATGCAAGAGAAACCACTAACAAAAGATCCTATTCAAATCTGACAATGTATGAAAGAGATAGGATGATAATTGGAAACCAGATCCAGTGCCCTACTCCGATTGTTCAGTGGCTGCCCTGCTTCCAGAATAGTTGAATTCGAGTGGGAGAAGATTAGAGGAGCGCCCTCCTCTATGGATCAGTTTGCAACAGATTTCAAAAATTAGACAAGAAATGAGGAAGAAACTTGTGAATTCCCTGATCTGATCCACCTGTGAGTTTCTACACAAATCTGAGATGAAGGGAACAATACACTGATGAAGAATGGAATCTTATTCCAAAAATCACCCCTCTCTAAATCATGGAGGTTCCATTAAATAGAAATGATGTATGTACAAAGCATGGCATGCTATTGCCAAGTGTCCAAGGTAGGTGGCAATCTGCATGCCTATTTGCATGTGTCTAATTTGTCATGCATGCATCTTGCATGTTGCATGCAAACTAGGATATGTGGCAAACTAACTTCTCCCCCATGCACATGTGCATGGGGGTCTACCATGCTGCAAATCAGGGTGGCCTAGAGCATGAAAAAACACAATTCTAGACACCAAAGTTTAGTGGAAGCTTGAGGATCTTGGATCTAATAAGCCCACAAGTTGCCTCGAGGCTTTAAAGACCACATGCAACAACATGCATTGACATGCAAGAACGTTTAGGCAACATGCAAGCTCATGCAACAACATGCAAGAACGTGTAAGCAACATGCAAGCTCATGCAACAACATGCACTGGAAAAAATAAGATTCAGATTGACTTCTACTCATAAGGAATGACAGAGCCTATGCAATAGAAATCTCGTGTAATTGATTTCATTCAATTCTGACTATCCACTGAGGAGAAATGAAGGAACAAGCAAGTCAGATCCAGGGCCCAATCAGATCTGAATGATGGCTGTTCTGATCATGGAAACACTCTGATCGAAGCTAGAAAACATAGGAATAGTAGCGCCCTCCTCCAAGGATCAGTATGCATCTGTCCTCATCGAAATCTGATGAGAGGAGAGGGAGAAACAAACAAAGGATCAGATCAGATCCTACTGCGACCTCCTACAAGTATTCAGATCAAGGAGACAATGAAAAATGATGAAGATGGAAGATGATTCCATTCAACACACTCTCCAACTCGTGGAGACTCTATTAAATAGAATTTGAGTATGTACAATCACTGGCATGCAATTGCCAAGTGTCGGAATACTCATGCATGCTAAGCTAGGTGGCAAACTAACTTGTTCTCCCCCATGCACATGTGCATGGGGGGCGCTACCAAACTCAAGTGGGTAGGTGGCATCATCATGCAAGAAGGCCCTCCACGAGTTTGGTGCTAAGATTTTTCGCCTAAGTTTACTTGGGTTTTAAAAACTTTGGCCCCAAATAAAACCATGTGCTATGTTTTATTTATTTAACTAGGTTTATATTTCAACAACTCCCCCTTAAACCTGTTAAATAAATAACACCTAAAGCCTCTTACAAAATTTATTTCCATGCTGAACTTCACATGTTTCGAGAGTGCAATAATTTCCTTTCTGGGCTTGGATTATATGCATGGTAAAAATATTTAGCCAAAACCCATTCTTGGAAATGGTTGTAAGCCATCCATTGTCCTTGCTGGCTTACTTGAGACGTTACCAAATGTCTCTGTATATTGCTGATGTAGGGGGACTGTTGCAAGCTGCAATAAACTGGCATCCTGGAACATAGAACCAGGTAACAATGTGGCTGGCAAACTGGACTGCTCTTCATCTGCATCCTACCATGTGTCGAAAGGATATGTATGCACCATCTGTAGATATAGCAAGTCGAAAGTAGTGTCGAGACAGCGCCCAACCAAAGTAAATGAGGCATCTTCCATAAATGATTGTTGATGCAAAGGCTCCAACATTCGGATCTCAACACTTTCAGATGCTGCCACATGCAACTCAGGTACTGGCTCAGGAATTGTCATCTCAGGAACTCTCTCTGGAGGATATTCTACTTGAAATATCTGAGATGAGTAGTGCCAAAGATATTTGGAACTATCTAAAAAACAAATTTGAAACTAAATCCACTTCTGAAGTAGTACATATGTCAAATAGATTGTATACAATGACATGGAGTGGTAAGACTGATATAAAGAAATTTATATCTGAGATGAAAAGTTATTTTACTTCTCTAGCTCTTGCAGGACAAGAATATGCTATTAATAATGGCCAGAAGTTGTCTATTTTTCTTGGTGCTCTTCCCACTTCTTTTGACTCACTTAGAACAATCCTAGCAAGAACACGAGTTTTGAAGAAGCAAGTAATGCAGTGATCGAAGAAGATCACCTCAGGAGGGAAAGAGCCGCCCGACATCAGCATGAAAGTAAGTTAGAAGAAGCCTACTTTACCAATCCGGGAGACAAGAAGAAGAAGAAGCAGAAGTCAAAGAAGAGCAAAGAGAAGGGGCCAAAACCCACATGCGACTATTGTGGGAAAGATGGCCACTTACCCACCAAGTGCTGGTGTAATCCAAAGATACCAGGCATCCATTGCAAGATCACCGGACATGCAGCCATCTATTGCGAGCAAAACCCAAAGAAGAAGAAAGGAAAGTCAAAGGCACACCTTGTGGAAGACAATTCTACTTTTGAAGCTGGAGAGGCATCCAAATCAGTCGAAGAACTTTCATGCACCTACATGATCAATGAACATGAAGAATGCAATATGGTCTCTTCAATTAATTCAGAGATTGAGATGGTGCTTGACTCGGGTGCCACCTCACATATAGTTTCTAGTAAAAATATTGTGTCAAATCTTTCCTCTATCTCTCATGAGAAGCAAGTAATATTAGGAGATGGTAGCATGCATAAAGTTGAGGGAATAGGGGATCTGAAACTTAGAACTTCCAAGGGGATGTTAGTTCTAAATGGAGCTCTCTATGTTCCTTCCTTAATGAAAGACCTTATTTATGTAGCTAAAGTAATTGATGCAGGATTAAAGGTATCCTTTGATACAGATGTATGTCGAGTCTTAGACATGAAGACAAAGTCTATTGTAACTTATGCAAGGAGTCTTCAATCGAGTATGGAAAAATTCTCTATATCCAAAATCTCCATATGAATTATGGTGGGGAAGGAAGCCTAGTATTGCTCATGCAAGAGTTTTCAAATGCCTAGCACATGTATTTGTGCCTAAGGACAAAAGGACAAAGCTGGACCAACATTCCAAAGTACGTATATTTATTGGTTATGTAAATAGTACTTCTTATTATAGGGTCTATTTCCCTTCAGAAGATACTACTTTGGAATGTAGAGAAGTTATCTTTGAGAAGACAAATTTCTAGATAACATAGATCAAATGGGATTCGACTTTTATGATCCATTTGTTTCTGAAGTACCTGAACCAAGTGCAGAACCATATGTAGATTTACATGATGACGTGCAAGATCCAGGAAGCTCAGCAAGACCAAGGAGAATTCAGCATGGATATATACCTGAAGAACTAGTTCGAAGATCCTCAAGGCTTGGTAAGGAGCCCATGAGGGAGAATCAACACAACTACCTTGTGGAGGCATGTTGTTTTGTAGGAGAACCCGAATCCTATAAGGAAGCTATAGGAGGAAAGGAAAAGGACAAGTGGTTGCTGGCCATGCAAGATGAAATAGATTCCATGCATCGAAGGAAGGTATGGGATCTCCAACCTCTACCTGAAGGAAGGAAAGCAATCAAATGCAAATGGATATTTTGATACAAGTTTGGACCAGACGACAAGATCAATCGATATAAAGCTCGATTGGTGGCAAAAGGCTTTACTCAAAAGTTTGGTATAGATTACTTTGACACTTTTTCCTCGGTTATCAAACATTCTAGTGTGAGATATATTTTTGCATTTGCTGCCCAACATGGTTTAACTGTCGACTTAGTGGATGAAAAAACAGCCTACCTTTATGGAGAATTACAAGAGGAGCTATATATGGAACAGCCCGAGGGATTTACATCCCATAAATTTCCTAATTATGTTTGCTCTCTGAGGGGGAGCATATATGGCCTCAAGCAATCAGCAAGGGCCTGATCCAAAAGAAGGATGAAGGTTTGAAATTTCTTGGTTTTACTCCCACTAGTGCTGATCCAAATGTTTATACTAAGTACCTTAATGGGGAAATAGTAATCATTGGAGTTTATGTTGATGATACATTGATTGCTACTAAGTCCACAGAAAATATGGAGATAGTCAAGAAACAACTATCCTCTATATTTGAAATTGCTGATATGGGAGAAGCCAAGGTTTATCTTGGGGTGCAAATTGAAAAGGAAGGCTCTAGCTATTTCCTGCATCAATCTCTCTATATTTTGAAGCTTCTTGATAGGTTTAACATGCAGGATTGTAAGGGGAAAATGGTTCCTATGCCTGCAGGAACCGTACTATCAAAGGAAGAAAAAGAACAAATGGCTCTTTATCAGCATCTTATTGGTTCCCTTATATATCTAGCAACTTGGACTAGGCCTGAAATAGCTTTTTCGGTTTTCAGCCTTAGTCAGTTTAATGCTAATCCAGGATTGAAGCATTGGAAGTTAGCACAACATGTTTTGAAATATCTCAAGCATACTATAAACCATGGACTTTATTTTTCCCATGACAAGAGTATAGAGATAATCACTTATACAGATGCAAGTTGGATGTCCAGGAAGGATGATTCAAAAAGCATCTTTGGATGTGTTTGTCTAGTTGCAGGTGCAGCCATTTCATGGGTATGTAAAAAGCAATCAATTGTTGCTCAATCTTCTTGTGAATCAGAATATGTAGCAGCAGCGAAGGCGTGCAATGAGATCTTATGGATGCAATATATTTCGAACCAGCTTGGTGTCATTCAAGAAAATCTTTACTTACTTCTCATGGATAACACTTCAGCTATCCAACTTAGCAAGGATTCAGTATTTCATCCAAGAACCAAACACATAGGAATGAGATATCATCACATCAGAGATTTGGTTGAAAAACAAATCATCAAGGTTGAGTATGTACCAAGTGAGGATATGGTAGCCGACATCTTCACCAAACCTTTGGACAAAAGCTTATTTGAAAAGCATCGGAAGGCTTTGGGAGTTATTTATTTAAATAGGTTTAAGGGGGAGTTGTTGAACTTGTAAACCTTGTTAAATAAATAGAACTTGTGACATGGGTACAAAAATACTGTGAGGCCCAAACTTAGGCAAATTTTTTTTGGTGCAAACTCGTGGGAGGCCCTCTTGCATGTTGATGCCACATACCCACTTGAGTTTGGTAGACCCCCATGCACATGTGCATGGGGGAGGAAAAGTTAGTTTGCCACATATCCTAGTTTGCATGCAACATGCAAGATGCATGCATGACAAATTAGACACATGCAATTAGACATGCAAATTGCCACCTATCTTGGACACTTGGCAATAGCATGCCATGCCTTGTACATACACAATTTCTTACAAATAGAACCTCCGCGATTTGGAGAAGGGTGATTTCTGGAATAATCTTCCACTCTTCACCATCTGATTCTATTCTTCATCTCAATTTTGGTAGTAGCTCGCAGGAGGATCTGATTTGGTTTTTTGCTTGTTACTCCTTCCCTCATCAGAATTCAGTGACAACAATTGCAATCTGTTGGTTGGAGGAGGGCGCTACTAGTCAGGTCATTCCCACATTGAATCTGAGCAAATCTGAGCCAGGACAGCAATCAACCATTTGGAGGAGGGCGCTGGTTCTGTTTTGCTCAATCATTCATTTCTCTCTCAAATCTTGTCAGATTTGCATGAGATCTGTTGCAAGCTGATCCATAGAGGAGGGCGCTCCATTTCAGATCTTCTCCCACTGAATTCTCACTACTCTGGAAGCAGGACAGCTATCCAACCATTGGAAGTAGGGCGCTGGATCTGATTTCCAAATATCATCCTAACTCTCTCATAAATTGTTAGAATTGAATAGGATCTTTTGCTAGTGGTTTCTCTTGCATAGGCTCTTTCTTTCATGGTGAATAGAAGTCATATAGAAGATTGATCAGAATCTGATTTTTCAGATCTGAGGCACCTATTTGATGTAGCCAGCAAGTAGGGAAAAGTCCACATCTTGATTCATTCAATAGGCGATGAATAGAGTTCAAATAGGATTGAATTAGGATCATTCTTATGATCTACAGCTTGCTGTTTTATGTGTATTTCAGATGCATGTTTCATTCCTAGATCTGTTAGGCTCAAGTAGTCCTTTAAAATAGCATTTCTAGGGTCATGAATCCTAATTTTGAGCTATTCTAGCCTTCTTTGTTTTTCCAACACTTGGCAATCTACATCCTTACTTGGCTGCATCACTAGTTGAATTACACTAGCATCTGTTTGCACCTGCAAGAAAGGATCATATTCTAGCAAGGCATTTTCAAAGTCCAAGATTACTTGTTCATGGTAACTTGGCTTGTCAACATCTGCGATTTTGAAGCTGTTTTCATCCTGCTCTAGACAAGACAAAAAATCATCAATAGTTTGTTGAAACTCCCCCTCAAGGTGAGCTTCTGGAATCATTTCCTTCATTATAGAAGGTAGCTGCAGGTCTTCAGGATCCTGCATGCAATATTTCTCCACAATGGGAGACAAATTCATAGGCACATACATAGACATTGATTTTTCAGTATCATTTTGCATGCACTTGGTGGAGGTTTGTGCAACATAGGCACAGTTGTATTCAGGTTCTTGATGATAAGAATACTCAGGCTTCTCATCTGAAAAGCTCTTTCCTTGTTGTTTGCTTCTATCAGCTACATCATCTGTAACTACATGTGTTTCTGTTTCTTGCTGTTTATCTTTGAAAGCATTTTTGAAGCTATCTTGTGGCCTCTTGTCACAAAATGCTGCTGCATGTCCTGTCTTCTTACAAAATTTACAAGAGATATAAGGATTGAAGAAACATGAATTTTTAGAATGTCCAACTTTACCACAGTGTTGACATTTGTTGTCCTTGCCCTTGCCTTTCTGTTTGTTGTTCTGCTTCTGGCTTGCATAATACGCCTGGTGTAGAGAAGTACACAAATGATTTTTTCACATATTGATGTTATGTCTAGGATAATACCCAACATAACAAGGAGATACGCAACATCATTTAGGTGAACCGTGATGTTGTTTCAAACATTCAAATGTTTACTTGCATGCGTTGAAAATATTATGGCCACTACTAATGTTGTTCAAACTTCAAATACACCTATGCTTAATAAGAACACGTGAAATTGACTTGTTTTGTCATGTCTAGTAATTATTACATGAGAACCTCACTACTGCCAACCAGTTGCTTGCTGCTGCCAAAGTACTTGTTTGGAATATGTGAAAAGCCCTCATTCCAAATATCTATGGCATCGTAGTCATGGACAATTTAATATGGCCAAAAGGGACTGCAACCTATTGATAGCATTTGGACCCATATAGTCAAGAGTTCTTATGGCTCATTACTAGTAGTTTTTCTATTTTTTTTCTCTTGTATGTACTCATTTGTGCGGTGGATTGCATTTGAACTTTTGAGATTTCCTATCTTCTTTGTGTTCATTGTTCTCTATTATTCAAAGTCTGATCATTGTTATCATTGTCATGCAGGCATATACCCTCCTCAGGTCAAGGTTTTTGAGCTCAGAGAGATGTCTTTGAAGTTTGAACGACATCTCAATGCTGAGATCATTGATTTTCAGGTTTCTATTTCTTCTTGGTGCATTGGAAGTGATGTTCTTATTGCGCTGATGTGCTTTATTAGGTTTGGTTTTCATTCCTGTGAATGACTTGTTTCGTCTCAGGTACTTGGAGACGATTACTCCAAGCTGGCATTTCTATGCACTGATCGCTCGGTTTGTTTTCATGCCAAATATGGGAATTACTTCAGCACAAGAATTCCCAGGTATGTGATTCTCAGTCTGCTCATGAAGGTTTGACTATATAATTGCAAGTTTTTCTAGAGTTGTGGACAATCTTATAAGTGTATGGATCACATCATGACTTGTCATGCAGAATGGGAAGAGATTTAGCCTATGATCGTTGGTCTTGTGATCTTCTTCTAGCTGCTTCTTCACCTGAAATTTATCGCTTGAATTTGGAGCAGGTCAGTGATTATTTTGAAATTTATTAAAGCAGGTTGTGCCCTGATTTATCTGTTTGAATGTACAGCATCTGTTGACAATCTATTTTGACAACAATATTTGCGATCAGGGTCGGTTCCTTGCGCCACTTTGCAGTCGATCTCCTGGCATCAATGCCATTGGTCGAAGGTACATGTTTGGCTGTAGAGTTGTACTAGGGAATGAACTATTTGATTGTATTTGGGGATCCAACAATGATGATTGACGTTCTTGGTGGATATTTCAGCCCAGTTCATGGTTTAATAGCCTGTGGAGGAGAGGATGGCTCTTTGGAGTGTTTTGATTTACGGCAGAAAGCATCAGTAGGGTGCATAGATGCAGTGAAACCAACTGGAGACGTTGAGCAGGCATAGACCTTTCTGAACTTCAGTTTTTATTTTTTGATTCTGAAGGATTCATGTCATGATTCAGGCAGTTAGTTTGGGTACTTTTCATTGTTCAGTTGACATCAACCTGAACTCTTTTGTGCAGCTCATTTTACTGTATCCAGTGCTCACGTCTTTTCTTTCCTTTGATATCACCAGACCATCTTGCTTTTTTTGTGCATAAGCTATTTACATATTGATAGGACTCGTACAAACAGTATTAGTGCTTCTTATTTGACCCCTTGGTCATAGTAGCAAGAAACTTTTGATACGTTTGAATGTTCCAAAATTTTCGATCAGAAGTTTGGCGAGTTTCAAACATGACCTGATTTTTTGATGGTTTTATATCTAGCTTTGACCCACAGAATGTTAAACTAAGTAATAGGGGGGCAAGTATATCAAAAAATCTGATGCACCTACTCAACATGGATGCCCCACACATGAACAAGAGGTATATACGGTAATACATGTGCTCAAGGTGCAGTGCACTATTCATATGGTGCTGAGTTTAATGTTTATATTGACCACAATACTCCCAAGTACTTCCGCAATCAGCCAGAGTTGGGAAACCAGGCGCACTGGGCCAAGCTGATGTAAAAATTCCTTTTGGAGACTCACTATCACAAGGTAGGAGAATGTGGTAGCGAACCTGGGACCAAAGAAACTTTGGATGTCAAGCTAAGCAACTCAGCCAACCCTGTTGGATGAAGTTTCAAAGATTGGAAGAAAAAGCAAGACAATACCTAAAACTTACCACCTGTGCCGTAACAGTAAGCACTAAGCCTCCACCTTGTCAATGCCGATTTAGAAGGAAGATGGGATTATCCCCACCAACAAAGTACAAGAGATTGACGATTTCCTCCTTTCCTCTTGGGCACCCAATAACTGCAAAAGTGCCAAACGTGTTCTACGGGTGTCTCCAATCCCAATTACAATTTAATCATCAATACGTGTGATGATAAAGTGCATCGAAAGCAGAACAATACACTCCTCTACTTGAATTATTATTTCCTTCCATCAATTAGCTATTCTAGGTAGACAACGCATTTGTCTACCAAGGTGGTCAATACATTTGACATTGGACATGTAATTCATCTTGAATTTTGCAGCACCGAAGATATGGCAGCTGATATTGTCACCAAGGCATTGTCAAAGGACAACCATTTCGAATTTTGAAGGCTGTTGAATTTGAAATCAAAAGATTGTTTGGAAAAAATTAAGGGGAAATATTGAGGATTAATAACCTTGAACAATTGGAGTTTGAATTCCATCAACCTTTTGTATTCGAACTACTTCAATCCTTCGAAATCTTATCTAATCTTTTGAGACAACCAGTATTGTTAATTTAATAATCTGATTGCAAGAAAATTTGTAATATTTTAATAATTATGCCATTAGCAAAATAGGGCAGCAATTAGTTACAATGCTGTCTGGTGGCTGCCAACATCAATCAAGAACGTGGCCAAAAATAAGGTAGTTTTTCCTGTTTTTTTGAATTCAGAGTGACATATTCTGATTTTTCACGATCAAATATGTTTTGTGAATTTCCTTCACATCATCTTCTTTTGCCAAGAAGAAATGATCTATGTTCGTAGTTGGTCTTTTTCTTGCTATAATAGAGAAGATGCAAAACTTTTGGAGCAATAGTCTATTGAGTATGTTTAATAGCTTCATTCTCAAGGCATAACTGCTCAACTGAAATGCAAAAAAAGGATACCATCCATGGCCTTTATCTGGTTCATGCTAAGTGAATCATCGTGCTACATTGTCCACGCAATGCCGTTGCTTTTCTCTTTCATGGAAACTATGATGCTTGTTCCCTGACAAATTATCTATTGTTTATTTAAAATCTTGAGATTTTGGCTTTATGTTTGGTTTTAACATCACATGGTCTATCTTGTTTAAAGAGTCGTTATCTTGTTTGTATCTTTAATTTCAAAGTTAAGATGTAGGAATCATAAATGTGTAGGCTAAGAAAAGGTTTATCTCTTTCCTTGCTTTCAGGAAGTGTCCTCTCTTCGATTTGATGAGATTGAAGGGCTCTTGCTTGCTGTTGGGACAAGCTCTGGTCAGGTAACATGTTTTTGCATTTTCAGGTTCATTCTTGCTTGAGTAGCTTGGCTATTTCTTTTAGAAACTTCTTTTCTTGTTTTGCAATATGTTTGAGTTGTGCATTTAGGTGATTCTTCCGTATTTTGCAGGTTTTGATTTATGACTTGCGATCATCAAAGCCCATACAGATCAAAGATCACATGTTTGTTCCTTTTCAATCGGTTCTAATTTTCTTGGACTGTTATTATCTTGTCTTTCTTCGTGGCGAGCTTGGATGTTTATGAAATATATGACTCTGCTATGGCAGGCATAGATATTTTCTTTCAATCACCTTCGAAGCATCATAAGTAGCATCACCTATATTTATGTAGCAATTCAATACCTGCATGAGTTGTTGACTGATCTCTGGAACTTAAATATCTGTTTTGTGTATTGCTGTATAGTAATTCCATGTAGCAGCAGTTGTGAGCTTATTTTGTGGCTTGATTTGTTTTTGCTGTTTTGTCATCTCAAACGGTTGCTTATAATGTATTTTTTGAAATTTTTGCTTGTGTGTCATTCTATTCAACTTCATTTATTGTTTTTAGGGAGATGCTTTCACCATCTGTTTGTATCATATACATTTTAGCCCTTTGGATGCAGGTACGGCAGTCCTATAATAGACATCAAATGGCATGATAATCTGAGCAAATCCTCTAGGCATATTATCTCTACAGATAGTCGAGTTGTTCGTATTTGGGATGCACAAACAGTAAGATTTCTAATTTGAAATTCTTTGTACAAACATTTAGATAAGCAGTAAACTTGATGTCTGTGGATTTGGAGAGCTAGTTTGGCTGGTTTCATGTTTGTGTTTTCATTTTTCTTTGCCGTATACTTTACGTGCAATGACTTTGATGTTCATCTCAATAATTCGACCCAGATAATGAGGTACTAAATTACTCATTCCAACTTGACTTTCCAAGAAAAGACTAGAATCTGTTCTGGGCTATCAATTTTTGTATGTAGCACACTGGTTTCTCATAACAAACGATTTTTGTTCTCAAACAAATGAAACAATGAAATAACATTAATTTTAGATATTTTTTAGGGATATTTTTGCAGGCACTATTTTCTTGGTCCACATCTGTAGACATGGGTGTATTTCAGACCCTAAGAAATGTTATGTACGCAGTCCCATTAATTATTGCACAGTCCCATCCTTTATTAATTTTGTCTTCCCACCCATGATGAGTTCATGTATTGTGCTTGAGTTGGGGCTCACCCACCCAGGTTTGATTCTTTGTGATCCCATCGGTTGGTTGGTAAAGCCAAAAAGCTATACTAGTTTTGCCTGCCCATTACATACTTAACTTTTCCTAGTGTCCTAGTAGGGTACAGGTTGCCTTGGCATTTGGCTTGATGCTATCCCTAGTTACTAGATGTGCATAGACAATATTATTAGGGGTTCCACGAGCCAGTTCGGAATCTATTATCTTGGGGCTTTGATGGTTGTGGTATAGATTTGTAAAAAGTATGGCCATTTTGCTTTTGAATGTAGGAAGAAGCAGGCTGATCAGGAAAAATGATCCAAGAAGCAATTGGGGAATTATACCGATGGAGTTGCAAAGGAGCAGGTTCATATAAAGCAAATTGAGCATTTCTCTGCTGCATTGGTACACAAACCACTTATGGTGGTTGGTGCATCGACTTCAATGCTTCAAAGCACCACATGACTCTTCACATGGATTAGTTCAATTCCTTTGAAGAGTTAAGTGATGGACATGAGGTGGTCTTGGGTGTCAATTGTACACACAAGGTCAAGGTCAAATGCATAGTTCTAGTCAAGCCAAAGAGATAAAGGTCATCATGAACGTCCTTTATGTACCATGGCTTGCAAAGAATCTTCTTTCAATCGGTTTTATCACCAAGCGAAATATGAAAGTTGAGTCGGATAGTTGAGCTTGTCTTGTCAAGGACAAGGGTGATAATATGGTCATAGCCAACGAGATGACCTCTACACATTACATACAACTATTCCTAAGCAACATGCTTATACAGCCAAAGAGGGTGATGTGGATACCTTGTGCATGAGAGGTAGGTCCATCTTAGTTTCCAAAGCATGCAGGTGCTAAACAAGCACAATACGGTAGTAGGGCTTCCATCAATCAAGCCAAACTCATCAGTTTGTGAGGCTTGTGCTATTGGAAAGTGGCAGTGGCAAACATTTCCCAAGGGAAGTGCTACTAGGGCAAAGGAGATACTTGAGTTGATCCATATATATTTGTGGGGGTGCAATCCAAACTAGATTTGTAGGAGGGGCATATCACTCTATGATTTCTCTAGACAGGTTTGGGCTCTTGAAGCAAAAATTTGAAGCCATCAAGTACTTCAAGTAGTTTAAAGCTTTAGTGGAGAATCGAACATGGAAGAGGATCAATATGCTTAGATTAGATGGTGGTAATGAATCCATTGCTGGTGAACTTGTTGAGTCCTGCCCACGTACACGAACATTTAGGGTTTTTTGTTCCCGTAATCGATTTTTGTTGAAAGTAGCTGATATGAGTGAAACGGGAGCTATGTTACCTTTGAGAACATCGGCCCATGTTTTCGTGTGCTGTTGGAGCTGATCCCGGTTGTCCTCGTCTTCGACATCCTGGATGGATGCAATGGTCCTTGGATGTTGATTTGCCTTTGAATATCTGTCAAAAACTTGTCTATGTTCGGGATATGGGGGGTACCTTGGTGGAGTCACGGTATTGAATAATGTTGGTGATCTGTTGCTCTTGTGTAACGATTTTCGCATGTAGTTTCGCAATGTGTTCCTCAAGTCGAGCCACTGTTCTTAGAAGAAATTGTATTTCTTGGAAAAATGTCAAGCCGTTTTCCCATCCTAGTGTCCTTGGAACAGGTGTCTGGGTTGTTAGAGATGCATAAAAAGCATTGGGTTGGGGAGTGAGGGAAAAGGGATCTATAGACGTAGGACTGACAAGATCCAGTTCAGGTACGATAGCAGGTGGTGTAGTAGAAGGGGAAACAGCAGGTGCAGGAGCGGGCTCAGTAGCAGAAGGTGTAGCTCAAATAGTAGGTGCAAGAGTGGGCTGTTGTCCCGGGGGAGGGCATCCAGGTAACGGGGAGGGGGAGCGTGAGTTCCCCCCCTGCTTGAGTTTTGGCATGAGCTGGCACGGGGAGATGGAGCGAGGGGGGGCAGCAGTAGGTTCAGGTGGTGGAGCTCAGGCGCGAGCAACAACACGCACCCAAGCAGCCATGGACCAGGGCAGCGCCATCGCGTGGCTAGGCAGCCATGGACCAGGCCAGTGAGAGAGAGAGAATTAGAATTAGAATTATTATATTAATGTCTGTCAAGTACCCGAGGGCACATAAGACAAGTAGAAAATACATCAAAAAAGAAGGAGCATTGTCCACGTAGGACTTATTCCTAATAGCTAAACCAGCACTAGAAAACAGAGAGAAAAACAAAGCTTAACCTCCAGCTCTGTTGAGGGTACAATATCAGTAGCTTAACCACCAGCTACACAGAGGGAAAGAGAAAACTGAAATAAGTTAGCTAACTAGCTAAGTGGATATAAAAAACTGCGTGATATGGTGAGAAGCAGGTGTTGGCCTCCGGTGAAGAATCCTAGGCCTGGAGGAGCGAAGAGGATGTTGGAGCTTCGGACGTCGTACTGGAATGTCTATCTCACTGTCAGAAGTCTCATCTCTATCCCTCTTCTCGAAAAAGTGCGTAATGTGGGACTGGCTATGATCCACATCAGAATCATCCAATAAAAAGGAAGATCTCAGAGTAAACATCTCTTGCAATAATAAACCAACACATCTCGCATCTGAGAAGGCAAGGAAAGTAGCGAGTGTAAGTGGAGTATCTCTGTATAAGCAATGGTATCTGCCTCTGATCTCATAGTAGGCTGGACATCGGAAAATAAAATGGAACTCATCCTCAATCTCCTGTAAAGAGCAGCACTGACAAATCCGTAGCGGTCGAGGTGTGTCTGTGTATCTGCCTGTCTCAATAGCAAGCTGGTGAGAAGAGACCCTAAATTGACCAAGACGGTAACGCAGGCCGAAAGATAACGTTTGAGACAAATAACCTGGCCGAATGGGAAGCCCGGAAACATCAAGCTGAAGAAGATGAGTGTGATAAAAATGAAGCTTGACCCGTGCTGGATCTGGGTGAGACCACACTGTGCTGATGTAAGCTCTGTAAATTTGTTGGCGGATATATGCGTGTCTCCCATTCGGGAGATCAGATATAGATAAACCCCACCTACCCAAAAGGTCAGAAACAGACTGAAACCATGAGGACTTAGCCTGCTGACTAGCTAGAGTGTGAGAGGATGTGAAAGTTGTAGCAACATATCTGGATGAATCAAGCTTCGAGACTCTATGAATGAATGTGATAATCCGAAATATAGCCTCGACAATCAGTGGTGAGGCAAACTTTGCCAGTATGATATCATGGGGAACTGACTGCTTCGCACAGATCATCCGGCTAAGCATAAGGATCTGCAAACGTGAAATATCACTCCAAGTATCTCTGGACAAGCCAGGACACCATGTCTCTGCTGAATATAGAGCCACCGGGGAGACAGTGGCAGAAAAAAGACGACAATGCGTATCAGGATCATGTACATAGTAAATAGAAGAAAACCTCTCCATCTGGACAAGAGCAGAGTGCCCCTTGCGGAGCCTAGACAGTGAGCTGGTCTAAAAGTGAGCAATGGACCAGTAAAAAGGACACCTAAGTAAGTACAAGAGGCTACTATCTCCAGTGGAAGCCCATCATAGTAGAACACTGTGTCTCTCATATGTTGTCGATTGGTGTTGAACACCATGACCTTAGTCTTACCAATGTTCACCATCAAACCCCATGTCTGGCAGAAAGTATATAAAGCATCAAGGTGCTGTTGAAGCCCAGATGCGGATCACGATAGAAGTATCACGTCATCCGCATACAGTAGAATAGGGATAATCATATCTGCTAACGGACAACCATCTCCACCCTCTCCCTAATAATCCGCTGAGCAAAGAGAGTAGGGGACAAAGGACACCCCTGCTTAACTCCCACTGTACTATGAATGTAAGAGGACCATCCATCACCATCTCGAAAACGGGCCAGTACTCTCTCATACAATGTGACGATAGCAGCAATGATCTCCTGAGAAAAGCCATGCGATGCTAAGCGCTAGAGTAAAAGGTGTCTCGGAACGGAATCAAAGGCTTTGCGGAAATCCACAAAGCAACAATAAACCTTCTTCTTCTTGAACTTAGCCTCCTCGATAATGCATCTCAAGATGAATATCTGGTCAGCCGTGGAGTAGCCACCGCGAAAACCTGCCTGTCCCATAGCATATAACCCCTCAGTCTCTGCCCGTGAGTTAACAATAGACTGTAAAACGGATCCATATAGCTTGGCCATAGTATGACTGATCATAATAGTGCGGTAGTTGTCGACAATCAGAGGATCTCCGGCTTTGAGGATAGGGTGTAAAAGGTTGGTGCACCACGATGTGGGGAGATCGAAGATGACAGATTGGTTAAAGATATGGGAAATGTATGGGGCAATAATGTGAGCAACTGGTTTTAGGAAGTCCATACTTAGGAGGTCAACATCAATGGCTTTTTGGGTTTGACCATTTTGGATGGCGTTTTCAACCAAAGACGGGGTAAAGAGGGTGAATTCTGAAGGGCGTGGGGAAAGAGAAATGGAAAGAGAGTCAATTGTATAAAGCTTAGTAGCATAATTTATCCATGATTCAATAGCAATAGGAGTGGGTTTATAAGGGTTTTTAGAGAACATCCGCCAAAGAAATGGGAGGATGGGGAGGCAATAGCATCAACAAGTTTTTGTCCCAAGGACTGGAGATAGGCTGTCTTTTTCTTCAGAGTCACTTTGTGATATTCTTTTTGTTTCAAGGATAGGGTGTGAGGAGAGTGGTATCTAGCGTATACAACTTGTTTATGCAATGAGAAGCACTCTATATCATACCATTTGTTGTGAGTGCGTTTATGCAAAGGGAAGTTTTTCGAAGGATAGGCAGGATTGGCAGATTGCAAAAGAGAGTGAGATAAAAAGATAGCTTGTTGGTCAACTGAGGAGGTGAAGGGGAAGTCTTGGAGAAAAGTAAGTAGGGACTCGGTGTAAAGGGGAAAACCAGATGGAGAGAAAACCGGGCGATCGTGATGAGTGGGACGGTGTGTTGTGACTGTGGTACTATGATGACCAAGGGATCCGAAATGGTAGGAGGTATAATGCAGAAGGTATGAAGAAATGGGATCAAAGCCGGTGACCCAATGAAGTAGTCAACAACACTATGTCCTCCTCCATGTGGGTGACAAGTAAAATGATATGACGAAGGCAAGTAAGGAAGGCCATTCAAATGGTTAAGGAATGGGCCTCTGCTAAACCAATCAGCCGCTCTCCAAAGTGGGTAGCTGGAGTATCTGCATCCTGTGAGGTCCTGTCAAAGCCCATATCTAATGTGCGAACCTGTAGAAAATCACTCTCTGCATAAAACTCAGCTTGCCTGATGCTCATACGAGCCCCTGCTAAAAGAATAAGGCCTCGTTGTGCAAAGCTGAATATATCATCTGAGAGAGCCTGGAAGGGGTCACCACCAAAATCTACAAAAGATGATGTCTGTGGTGCAAAGTAACAAACTACAAGAAAGAGGTCCTGAGAAGGCCCCAAACAGTGACCAGAGAACTGAAACCAAATAAAGCGTTTAAAATGAACTGAAAACATCCTTGGTGAGACATGCAACACCACCAGAACCACGAAAAGTTTTCCCTCTCACAAAGGGCCGATGCGCTGAGTGTCAGGTGCAATCCTGTATGGATGGGAGCGGTCTATATAAGGATTCATGAGTCTTTGCTAACAAAAGGATATCACATTTCAGCATGAAAGAATGGAAGTCCCCTGCTGAAGAAGATGATAGTATGCCATTACAATTCCAAAAACCAATATGTAAAGGCCGAGGGGATCTCGGGCTGCTCCTTTGCCTGAGAGCCCCAAATCCCTATTGAGAAATTTTATCAAAAATTTTTGGTTTGCCTTCAATGGAAACCACCCGCTGATTTCTTGCATTTGCATCCTGGATAATCTGTTTCCTGGCTTGCCAAAGTCCCTTTTAATTTGGCTCTAAGGCTTGCGGCTGTTCATAGAGCGAAACTTGATAAACAAGACATTAGTGTCAAACTTACTTCTCCAAGCTGTATCAAATCCATCCGTGGTGTGTGTGAGCTTAGTTAAAAGGAGGTCTTTTGCCTCTTCAATGAGCTTATCCCCGTCGGGAATCCCCCTAACCCGGATATTAAAGGCTTTTTTAGCCCTTCTTTCTTGCTCGGAGAAGACATCTTCTAGTGTAGAATTCACAACTGCATGTTGAACCGAGCTTGAAGATTCGACCTTACCATCGTTTTTGAGACGCGCTGCCCATGTCTTCGTTTCTTCCACTTGTTTCGCAAGGCTGGATATTTTGTTCAACGTCTCCTCCAATACATTCTTTGAGGGATATGTTCCGCAATCCGTTGCTTAAGATATACATTTTCTTGTTCAAGCTGCTCCATTCGCTCTTTAACCCCACAGAGATCCAAACTCAGCTTGCCGTTCTCAATTTCAAAGAAGTGTAATTGTCTTTTGAGTCCGATGATTTCTTGTCGAATAAAGTTGATGTCATAAGCAAAGAGGCCTTCGGTAGGTTTGGAAGGGGTATAATCAATTGTGGGCAATTGATTAACTGCAAATGTTTCGACAGCAGGGTGAGCATCCGTTTTGAATTCAGATGCAGATGCGGTGGACAGATCAGAAGTGGATGCGATGGATAAACTTAAAACAGGTACTATGGCAGGAGCAGGTACCAAAAACTCAGATGTGAGGGACAGGGGGGTGTTTTCCGGGCCTTCCAAAGTAGGGCATGGTGGAGAGTGGGGGGAGTTACCTCCCCCTCGTTTGTTGCATGGAGCCATAGGACAATATTGAAGGTTGTAGCAGGAACCCTGTAGGTCCGGTGGTCAACAGATGCCAGCACCAGATAGGAGGCAGCAGTGTATCAGGGGCCCAAATCCGTGCTCCAGATCTCAGTTCTGAGGAAGTGAGAACTGTCTGCTCCAGGTCAGAGGTTCGGGTTCTAGGTCGGTTCCAGGTCTGAGAGCAGAGGTCTGCTCCAGGACAGAGATCCGCTCCAGGTCAGAGACATGCTCCAGGTCAAAGACAGAGAGCTCCAGGTCAGACCAGGTGTGAGGTCCGCTCCAAGTGTGAGAGAGAGAGGTCCGCTCCAGGACAGGGAATTGCTTCTCAGAGATCTGCGTAGGAGAACCGCTCCTCAGAGATTCGCTCCAGGGGAATGTCAGTTGATAGACAACTCCAGGTGTGAAAAAGTAACACACTGCAACAAACAGCCCCAAGAAGGATGCAATAATCTGAAGCCACAAGTAACGGCCATAAGTATCCTGAGACACCAACCGAACAGGAGTATACACCGACCTGTACAAACATGCAACTCCACCAGAGGCCCAAAGTATCCTGCCCTGTAGCATAGGTCGTGGAGCAGAAATCCACTGAAAACCAGAAATGTGCAGAAGTGGGTGTGTAGAAGACTCATGTCTCTACAAAAAGTAGAAAATCAACCGAACACAGACAGGTGTCAAGATCAGCCGCTGTAGAAGAGGTGAAGAGGCCGCCGCAGTTCCAAAAACCGAATGTGACGCTAGCCGGGGCTATCGGGCTGCTCCCATGCCCGAGTACCCCAACTTCCTATTGACGCTTGGAGAAAAAGCGAGGGTTGCCATTTGTAAATACCACCCGCTGTTGTTTTGTCCTTGCCTCCTGAATGATAGTTTTACACTGTAACCATTGGCAGTGAGTAAGGTCATCATCTATGTAAATTTGAGAGCCTCCAAGAGTACGACGCGCACGAAGAACTGTCTGCCAGTCGTCCATAGTTTTGAAATGGACAAATAATACCTTCGGATCATGTTGGAGGCGCCAAGCATGCTGGATACCTGGAATTGAGAGCCCCACGCGTGAAGTAAACAAAGAGGTAACCTGGTCCAGTGTTGTGCCCTCGGTAGGAAGACCCCGGAATCTTAAGTTGAGTTTTTTGTCATCCTGTCGTTGTTGTTCTGCCAAGACGCCTTGTACCGTGGTGTCTAAGGAAAGGTACTCATTTAGCGAGGAGATGTGCTCGGGAGTGGTGTGCCACGTGTGGGTGTGGCATGTGTCTCCCATAGCAGCTGAGGATGAAGTAGCAACCTGTGGCGGTGGAGCGCTGACAGAATCGGTAGGCATTGTGGATGCAATTTCCAAAGTACGAAGACGTTTGCGAGAGCCTGTAGACATAAACTTCTTAGCACGCTTTGTGCGCAAGACAAAGCCTGGAGGAAGGCGGAACGAAGCCGTAGGATGATTTGCAAGAGATGGATGAGAGACGAAGCAAACCCTAATCAAGCAGTTTTACGAAAAAGAGCGTAACCTTGTCATACGAAGTCCGATTGACCCAAAAATTGATTCAGATCGAAGGTAAGACAGAGCATTACGCAGTCGTTAGACTGTACTTGCAGTATGGTACGGATCCGTATGGAATGTACGGATTTTACAGACTGCAAAATTTTTGAGATCATGAAAAATCAAATTTTCAAAACTCAAACTGATGAGGATCTATTGCAAAAGGATAGCAGCAATGAAAGCTAGAGAAACAAGCTTAGAGTAGCTAAAAGTGATGCAAGAAATTGTCATGCACAAAAAAGGTAGATCTAGCGACAAAGAAAGCTAGAAAGAAGTAAGAGTTGCATGGAGATGGAAGCAGTGAGTAGATGATGGCTGCGTGGAGATGGAGATGGAAGCGTGGAGAGAGAGAGAGAGAGAGAGAGAGAGAGAGAGAGAGAGAGAGAGAGAGAGAGAGAGAGAGAGAGATATCTTATTACTCAAGAAATTTGTTTGTTGGCCATTGTACTTATTTTCATTATTCTAGGTTTACCACTGTCATAGTTCACTGTTTTAGCTTGTGCTACTTTTTGCAGGGAAATGGCATGACTAGTGTTGAGCCGCCAGCTGGGGAGATCAATGATGTTTGTGTAGTCCGACAAAGTGGGCTGATGTTCATGGCTCTCAACAACTCTCACATTCCATCTTATTTTATTCCAGCTCTTGGACCAGCTCCAAAATGGTGCTCTTATCTGGAGAGCCTTACGGTATGTATAACACAACAGTTGAAAGAAACAAGCCCATCTCTTTTTGTTTGAAATTTGAAAAGAAACTTATTTCTTTCAAGGAGTTTTGATAAGAGATTCTATGATGTTTTTTCTTTGTGAAAGGTGCCACCATAGAAAAATTTCACTACCTTATTTAGACTTTTTGCACATGCTGTTTCTATTCAAAATGGCAAACCAGGGGCTGAGAAATTGTAAAAGAAAATCTAAATTTTCAGCTAACCAGTTCTACTTTTTTTAGAATGATTTTTGATTGGACTTAAAAAAAGCCAGATAGCTTTTTCTGTCTGAGATAACAAACACAAAAAAAGATTTATTTTCCAAAATTGATGTACCAAATTATTTGAGAAGTCAATGTAAAATGGCTGTCATGCCCCTGAAAATTAGGCTGGAATCAGTAGATTTACTGACCCTGATTCATATCAAGATTACTTTGCATTTAAGATGCTATCAGCACATGAATGAACGTTCATACATGACCAAAAGATTGCCATGTAATCAGGACCAAGGCTGAGGGTTCATAATATGAGATTTTGCAAGGGTTGGTTTTTCTCACACTTGCAAAACCTGTGTTGTGTGTCAAATCATGAAATCTTATCTGCTTTTGAAACATTTTGTGCACTCTCTTGTCACATATGTGCAAGCCTCATGTAATCTTAAGCAGCAAGCCACATTGTAGATCCACCGAAAAGCGATTATGATAACTTTAAAGTCACATCTTCCAGGTACTACTACTTAATAATAAGTCTTTTATTAGTGGGATCCCATCGAGTATATAGTTACCTTATTTGTGGTCTTGACATCTTGAACTGTTTTTAATAATAGAGTCATATGTTGTGACAGTTAGAAATGTGTCCAGAAACTCCACATTGTACTTTGCATATATTTCAAATACCATAGAAGCTATTTTTGTCTTCTACTATACCAAAATGTTGTTACAAGTTTAGAAAAGCATGCCAATCATGTTTTTGTTAAGTGATTTTAGATCAAAATTTTCCATATTGAATGTCTTATGTTTTACCAATTAGAACGTTTCAATAAAAAAGAATAAAAAGTATAACTAACATGTTTACCTTCTATGAAGTTTAATTTTAGAAAGATAATTTTTAGATGGATCTGTAGAATGCATCAAAATAATTTGTTAAAGTTGGACTTTCCCTGGTAAACTGCAAATATTTTATAAAAAATTTCTGCTTTTGAACCGAATCAACCTCAAACCTCCCCCCCTCCAAAGGAATTTGCTACTACCTGATTTGGGCGGTAATCTGATTGATTCCAGGCTACAGCTGCCAGATTGGGAAGCCTCAAATGGATTTCTTTTTCCCACTTTGAAGCTGAATTATTCCCTATACACATGCTTCTTTGGTGTCAGCTAAAAATTGAGTTGTAGCACTTCAAGAAGTTGCGGAACTATGCCCTAAACCCAGGCTAAAGATCGATACCAACCAAAAATCAGTCTACAGTTCAGATCAATATTCCCAGCAAAAAACTGAGTTGTAGCACTTTAACAAGCTGCAGAATTATGCCCTAAACTCTCGCTGAAATTGATCCCAGCTAGAAAATGATCTACTGTCCAAATTGAACTGCTCTGGTCTTTATTGAAAAAATATGACTGAATTTTTTTATTTCATCTGCACCTTCATTCTGTACATATGGAGCAATACTTTACTTACCAAAGTTATGAAATGGGAGTCTGTGAAATGGTCTTTGTTTTTTAAATAAAGAGGTATCATGTTGCTGTGCTTTTTCAAGTAATTACTTCCTTTCTTCATATGTTGCAGCAGATTCTTTCTCTATCGTAGGTGATGTAACTTTTACAAAGTTTTTACAGGAGGAGCTTGAAGAGGGTGTACAGACTACAATTTATGATGATTTCAAGTTCGTGACTCAGGAGGATCTTGAACGACTCAATGTGACCAACTTGATTGGAACAAGTTTGTTACGTGCATATATGCATGGCTTTTTCATAGATCATAGGCTTTATGCGAAGGTACTGCATTGTAGTTGATCTTTTTTGAACAATTTAGTTTGTTGATAACAGTTTGACTCCACTGCATTCTTTCAACCTGATTGGGCATCATTTTATGGCTGGGCAAACACTTGTTGAAAGTGTGAAACATATGTTGTAGAAAAAACCTGCGTTTTGAAGCAGTAGGTCAACCAACCATAACCAAAGTTATTAATGAGATGTTTAGATGAAGTGCTTATTTATACAACTGAATGTCATAGAGATCTGTTCTGTATGAAAATTTGGATTGTAACTTGCCATGATTTTCCTTTAAGTCTATTTTTTTCTGTAGAACCCACCACTCTGCCTGTGCACAGTGATAGCGACACTTAGTTCTTTCTTGTCTGCTTCTTTCCTCTCATATATATATGTTGTCTCCAGGCAAGATCATTGGCAGAACCTTTTGCATATGAAGCATACCGGCAACAGCGTATCCAGGAGAAACTTGATGCTGAACGTGCAACACGTATTACGGTGATATCGAACGCCATTTAAACTATTACTATTTGTTCTCCTGGACTGTTTCCCCACTAGCTTCTTTTGTTGATTTCGTCTTCTTCCTGTTATTAGTCTTGAGTCGTGTAAAAAACAAAATCATTCTTGCATTTGAAAATTGTGAATTTTTTGATACAACCACTGCTGCAATGATATTACCTTTCTGAAGTGTGGGTACTGAAATATAGATCTGTGTGCAAATGGAGTCCTTTAATCTTGCATGTTAAAGGTCCTTTTAGAGTTCTTATCTCAAGTTTAATTAGTCACACCTTTTTTTAAAGAAAAGATTTTGTTTGTATTAACTGTCAAAGAGAGCTTCCCACTAGACCTTTTAGATGTGCTTGGTATTTATTTCAGCACCTGACTATGTTTATGAAGGCCTTATTCTAGATAGAAAGACTAACACAGCCTATGACTTCTCTTTGAAGATTAAAAAGAAACTACCCAAGGTTAACAGAGAATTGGCAGCACGGCTACTTGCTGCTCATGAAAATGCCGAGGTTATCGAAGGTGATCTTTTGCATGACCAAAGCAATACAAGGAAGAAAAAGAAAACGAGAACCAATCTTCTGCAAGATGAACGCTTTGCAGCAATGTTTATAGATGAGGTATATCAGAGCTTCTCTAAAAGCGAGTTTTTTTATTCGTGCATGTTCATATTATAGTTAATCTGGAGATTGTTTACCATCCTACACTACTACTTAATAGGTTGTTGGTAGATTTTGAGTGCTAAAACTGATGGTTTCTATTTTTATAGCTTGTGGACCCTTTCTGAGAGCTTTGAACTGAGTCTAGTTACAGAAAGGCTTTTTTTATGGTTTCCATGCTTGCTTGTATCTATTGTTCTCTGGATCCGATAAAAGAATATCAATAGTTCTCTTGTAAAATTTGTGATAATAGCTTTTTGCAATGGTGCAAATTGCACGAAACCCTATATATGCTCAGGACTTATATTTACTTTGAAAACAAAGAATATAGGGGGACGGGGGGGATTCACTTAGCAAGCCACAATGAAGTTTTACTCTGGTTTCTCTGCTGTATTATTTCCTTAATTGTAACTGCGCAACACTGTTGCCACATTTTCAACTCTATATAACCAAAGGTTTTTTGGTGAGCTTAGGCCTTTGCAGTTGATGAGGAATCTCCTGAATATCGTTCACTGCATCCAAATTTGGAGAAGAACAAGACCTCTTTAATGCAAGAGCATTTTGACGTTGTTGATGAGAAAGATAGTGACAGTGAGAAAAATGGAGAGAGCAGTGGTGACAGTTTATCATCTGAAGAAGAAAGAAGTATCTCTAAAACTAAAAGAGTAAAATCAGCTGGTCTGAACTCAGTTCCGCGAACAATGAGAGTGGAGTCAGCTCCAAAGCCAAGGTATGAAGGTTTATGCTATAAGGCACACATATAGATAGATTCATTCTCCATTCTGAGTTCAGATGCATGGTTTGTGATGATATTGTATGCCTAAAATTCATGTCATGTAGTCAGTTTCTGTGATTTGAAGATCCACATGCTTTTTGGTCAGGCTCTATGAAGTTAAAGATGAATTTCACGCAGAAGCTTTTCGAAAACAGCAGTCATTAGCTGCAGAACGGCGCATACCATTGGAGGAGCGTGTTGCAACTATTGCCAACCAACGACAATCTCAAACCAGGGAGAATGGCGGCACTGGGCATTGGGGCAGTCGGCAGATATCATTTGGGCCTAGAAGAAGCTCTATGCAAGAAACAAAATTCCAAGATAGGAAGAAGCGAAGTGTGAAATCACTTGGTTTAAAAGAGGATCGACTTCGATTTGGGAAAAAACGTAGAGGAAGGCCCAAGGGTCAGAAATGAGGGTTATTGTGGCACATTGTTGGCAAATGATGAGTCTGGTTCCTGCTTAAAGTTGCCTAGCTCAGGGGCTCACTTCTTATATAGCTTTCAAGATGGTTATTTAGTTCCAGGTCCCAGTTGCACAATTGTAATCTTTGACCTGCTTCTGTTCCATTTTTTATGAGTGATGGCATATTTTTTGGGTCAACTGACAAGGAAAAGCATGCAAGTGTAACACCCATGCACTATATGAAAGGTCATTCACTGCTCTCATGCGGTCAAGTGTTGAGATCAGTCAACCAGCATAGAGAACTTGAACATTGGAAAACTGTAGCTGGCTTTAGGATGTGATGGAGAAAACCATCTAGAAGCAATCTTTTGATTGGCATTGAATGGTATGGGATTGCCAAACAAAAATTAGCCAGAAGATTTTTTGACGTGTTTGATGAGTGTTCAGGGTGGTTGATGCAGACTAAGCTGACCACATTTGACGAGCCAAATGAATTTGGTTCACTAGAGAACATTTTGTTAGCCTGATTTATAGGATGCTGGAGAGGCTAGAAAACCCTCCAGCAGGTAGATTTTCCAGGGGAGTATCACGACAAGATGGCATGAAAGCCACATGTAAAATGTGAGAGAAAATAGCTTGTGAGGTTTGCTATCAGCACACACTACTTTGTAGTGGGATTTCTTTTAACAATGACTAAGGGGTGCTTTTGGATTTCTGCTGATGTGATTTTTTGTCCAGAATGAAAATTCGAACTTCATGAATGTCTGAATGATGGAGGTGCTAGCTCAGCCCATTATAACATGTGCATAATGCTTTTGAATAATTTTAGTTATGAGAGGTACCTCTATTTTGGTGTTAATAGCATCTTAATGTCCTGTTTCTTTGATAGATTTTGAATTCCTAACATCAAGTTGCTTACTAAAAGACACCTAAAACAACGTCTAAGGCTGGCTATGAAAGGCGAGCAATTGATTACCACTTAGCCTGCTTTGTTGTTCGTGATTTGATTTTGCAAGTGGTTTTGTGGCTTGATCTTTTGTGTTGTGATTCCCAAAA
This sequence comes from Diphasiastrum complanatum, assembly GCA_029204225.1. NCBI lineage: Eukaryota > Viridiplantae > Streptophyta > Lycopodiopsida > Lycopodiales > Lycopodiaceae > Diphasiastrum > Diphasiastrum complanatum. The sequence continues at coordinate 4,441,537 of CM055112.1, forward strand.
TCTGACCTAATGCTAGACAATTTTCTTCAGGTTGAGGTGTGGAGTTTGATTCCACTTGTGCACATAGGCAGGACATATCCCTTTGTCACATATATTGGAGTCCCGTCCTCGCCATTCCACATTGTACGCCAACCAAAAAAGAGTCCACGATGATTTGACATAATATTGTTCAGCAAACTTTTTCAAAGATAAGCTTAAGTGTCCATTTAGTTATTTAATTATGTAACTTAAGTTGCACCAAAAAATTTGCACATGAATTTTTTCGATCGATTAAGATAAAGTGCTAACAAATTCCAAGCTTGTATGTTTTGCCAACAACACTGGAAATAATTAGTTGTAAATTTGAAAAAAACCATATCTGTGGAGGGTATTAAATTTTTGCAATATCGGGGGACTCTTACAATTGGTGGTTACCGATATTGCTAGCATAGTTAATGCAAGTTTTTGATTATGCTTCCGGTTTTTTATTTCGGGGTGGCAAGTTTTACACCAAGTGTTGTTTAGTTAGAGTCATTTTTTCAAATCCACCAGATATCAGTACAAAACGGTTACTCAAAATTGCAGATTTTGGGTTTCAATATTCTAATACCTAGAATTGTAGTTGTTGGTTTAGATTAGGATCACTCTATACCTGCCCAACGTTGGACAAAACATGATGAATGATGTAGGGGAAAAGTACCGTGGAGCATCAATTTAGAGAAATTGTCAGTTTTTTGAAATTCAGAATTCTAATCGACGTGCACTCAATTCTCATATGAAATTGATGCTCTTTGATACAGGTAAGATTCAATTTGCCTCTGAGCAAAGTATTGAATCTTTCTATAACCAATTTTACTCACCAAAGCTCTAAAGGGGCAAATTGCCCAAATTGATAGCCAGTTCGTCAACTTATTTGGTTCTTCAAGTTTGTATGAATAAGAAAGCCAAGCAAATTACAAAAAGAAAAACATACACAAACTCCAAAACTCAGATTAGCCTAATGAGCAAAGAAGAAGTATATATATATATATATATATATATATATATATATACAACACTGATTTTTGGGGAGTATTGTTGTATAATGTGGTGGTCCTCGTAGTAGGATTGTTTCGATTCAGTTCAATTATGTGTCGTTAATGTGACACTCACCCTCATTGCATGAATATATAAAATGAAAAACTACTAATTACGGGGATGCTTGTCCAACAAGTAATAAATTAGGCTTATAATATCTGGTCATAGAAGACTTTTTGGAGTAGATAGTTGTAAAAAGTGTTATGAAATTTATGGTACTACACATTCGAGAATATCAAAATTCGACCAATACCCTTGCATGCTTGACACACTATATCTTGCTTGCAATCTGCTCCAAATCAAAGAATCCATTTTTTTAATGATAAATGTATATATGTTGAAGAACATTCATATGAAAGGATTTGATGACATTTGTGATATAGAGACATGGACTTTTGAAAGAGTGCTTGAAATGTGCACAACTTTTGTGCACAATTTGCTACAAGTCTATAATGAAAGAGGACAAGTTTTAAGCTTATAGAAACATTGTTTTGTATGGTGACTTTGTTTTTATGCTATTACATGTTTTTTTCATATTTTGTCGAGACAAGCTTAAAACTAGTTTGTCATGTTTGAATATTGGTTTGGATTGATAATTAAGGTGCAAGCTCCATCACATTGTGATTCATTTTTATTGTATTAGAATCCTTTTACTACTATTTTTTTTGTGGTATTGCAACATCAGTAAATTCGAATGTTTATTTTAAATCCATTTCTACTTCCTTCATTATCATCACCTTATTTGTGGATGATACATTGTTATTCAGTAACGACCTGGAATATTTGAAGGATGTTAAAGACATGCTAGCAAAAGTGTATGAGATACAAGATTCGGGCCGAGCTCACTATTGTCTCGGAATCTAGATCCACAAAGATCGACCTAGTAGATTGATCTACAACAGTCAACAAAGATATCTGAAAAATGTGTCGAGTAAATAAGGCACGTCCAATTGTAAGTCGACTTTCTTTCCACTAGATCCAGGATTAAAATTTTCAATGGAACAATGCCCACAAACAGAGGTAGAAAAGGAGGCCATGAAGCAATATCCTTTTCATTTCATTGTAAGCTCGTTAATGTATGCTATGTTATGTGAAAAATATGCAAAATCTAGCTTAATTATTTTTCATTTTCATGTACATATGTCAATCACACATGTGTGAGCATGTTCCCACATGCGAGTAGTAGGCCTAAATGCATTAGCTAATTCATGACTAAGAATAGCTTGTTTTACAAAGCAATCATTAGAGGAGTTACTAATGTTAAAAAGACTCTTTAAGAATTGACACATAGGCTACCCGAGTTTACAACTTGGGCAACCAAGTAAACTAAAGCAATTTTTAAAAAAAATATATAAATGCCAAAAAAAGGCAGAATAAAGAGTGTGAGAGGAGACGTAGGAAAACAAGAGACAAGGCAAAAAGATCTAACTATCAAACAATCTCCACAAGACAGATGAGGGAGAAGATGAGCACCCTCAAGGAGAGAGAGAGAGAGCTGAAAAATGGAGAGCGATGCTTAGCAAATGTAAAACTGAAAATACACAATGAGCATCTAAGTACCCTACCTGGTTGTAGCCAGATTCCAACAAACCCTAAGCATACTAAATGTAGGGCACCCCCAAAAGTCAAGATAGCCCCCCTAAACAAAATTAGACCCCTAAGGACCCACAAGTCCGTACACAACCAAAATTGTGTCCAACTGAATAACAAAATACCCATGGTTACACAAATCTCGACCTTTTGGGTCAAAGTAACCTATGGATTAACTTTAGCATAGTCATTTATTTCTAACACCCTCCTTAAATGACAATGCAGAAACTAAAATCTTAACTAAGTAACAAAGCCACCACGTGGTCTTAAATATAAAGCTTTGCATAAAGCTTCAAATTTCACTCTAGGCAACACCTTAGTAAAGAGGTCCACAATATTATCCTCTGTAGGACAATACTCAAGTAAAATGTCTCCATCATGAAGTCTCTCCCGAACAAAGTGGTAATGGATCTCGATGTGCTTCGTCCTTGCATGAAAAGCAAGATTCTGTGTAATGGCAATAGCACTTTGACTATCACTCAAGATAAGAGTGGCTAAGGGCTCGCCAAACTTCATGTCAACAAGTAGTCTTCTCAACCATAAACACTCTGTTGTGGCTAAAAATATCGCTCTATATTCTGCCTCACTAGAAGAAGTAGCAACAGTGGGCTACTTTTTACTTGACCAAGAAATTGCAGAATCTCCATAGAAAAAGCAATGTTCACTTGTAGAGCGTCTAGTGTCTTGATCTCCACCCCAATCCAAGTCACTAATACCAACCAAACATGCATCATCACAAGCAGGAAAAACTAGTCCATGACTTCTTATTCCTTGAAGATATCGAAAGATCCTCTTCAATGCTTTCCAATGTGATGTCATCAATGCATGAAGCAATTGTGATCACATTATGAATCAGTATGAAGCACCAATCTTGATTATGGAAGCAATTTTGTGTCAATCTCTCCATTTGTCTTCAATTGTTTTGATTGATTTGAGTTTCTATGGTAGTGTAACTTGGTTTCAGGCTCTGGAGTCCGTACTCTAGCAGGTTTTCACACGTGTGAAACCATCAAGTACATTTACCTTAATTAATGATTGTTCTTGTTAGATTTTCATGCCTAGAATTGATCTAGATTGATCTAAATCTTGTGTAGACTGATAGATCAATTGTATCTAACATCCAATCCCTCTTGTGGATCATTTTAGGATCCATTCTTGGTCCTATTTTGGAGATTTTCACATGGTATCAGAGCCAAGTACAAGAGGATTTATGATATTGATGGGGTTGATCCAAAACTAAGCCCAAATTAGCAAGTTTTTGAAAACTAGCTAATTTTTGTGTGGCGAGTTGGATTTGATTGGTATACTCAAAATTTTGGACCAGAACTTGTTGTGGGCTATAGGAGTACTTTTCACATGTGTGAGGCCGTACAGGTCCGGTTTTGGTTAAGAAAATTCAAATTATTGTATAGTTTGACTCACACACCCAATTTGAGAGATTCTTAGTGCAAATTCAAGCTTTTTCTATAGAGATTCTATTGCATGTTGAAGTTGAGAGAGATATTGCCAAAAATCATAGATTAAGGAGTGATTTTGCAAGATTGAGACTAGAATCTAAATTTCCATCATTCTAGATTGGTTCATGAGTGATAGGATTGTGTCTATAAGCTTTCAAATTGCTAGAAGACTTTAGGTTTAGATCTCTTAGAGAATCCATAAGAGTTTCTAGTGCTTTTTCACATTCAAAAATGGCATAAATGGGTGGTTTTTTGCTTGAAGCTAGTGAAAGGCTCACATCCACTAATTATGCTAATTGGATAGTTAAAATGGAGTCTTTGCTTGTACTCCATGATCTTTATGGCATAGTACTTGAGGTGGAAGTAGAACCTCAAGGAGGAATCTCATCTTGTACCACATCCAAAGAGGCATGGGATTCATTTAAAGCAATTTATGGATCCAAGAATACTTCAAGGATACTCATGCTTAGGAATCAAATTCTTCAAAGCATGAAAGGGGGTAGTGAAAGTGCCCAAAATTATGTCTTTAGCATCAATTCTTTGAATAAGGAGTTGTCTTCTATAGATGATTTGAAAGTTTTTGGATGTACTTGTTATGTACATATTCCTTTAGAAACAAGGAAAAAGGAAGATGCCACTTCATTCAAAGGCATCTTTGTTGGTTATAGTGAAAAGAGTAAAGCTTATAGGATATTTGCTCCTATTACTGTGAAAGATTCAACTAGTTTCATCATATTTTGCTATATTTTATATTTGGCATATTGAGGCCAAAACTTGTTTTAGACTTAGAGATTGACTTTTCAAAGTTCATTAGTCTAAATTTCATAAACACTTTCTGAAAGTGTGGAAAAGTTAGAATGTGAGTTTAAGTAGATTCAAATTTGAATAGTTGGGTGCATTGAATCTAGACCCAAAATTAGTAAGGTTAGCATTTTGGTGGGAAAGCCAAGTGGCCAAATAGGGTTTGGACCTGTTATAAAAGGATGTGACTTGTGGAGAGAGTAATCTTCTCTCTTCTCTATCTCATTTCATGCTTATACATGGTTCTCTTGGGTTCTACTATCCATTGGTGCACTATCTTGGTGATTGCTTGCAATTCTATGTGTAGAATGATCTATATTTGCTATTTTTGGATCCACACGTGTAAAATACAGTAGCTTGCTGGTTTTGTACGGACATCAACAGTACTTTATCATTTCATTCAAGTTTGATCAAGTTCTATTGGTGTTTGCATCTCATTTTGAGTGTAGATGCTGATTTTTCTACATTCGTGAGATTGGTAGTGTATTTCTCTTTCTAACCAAAGATCATTCAAGTAGATTGAATCTTAAGGATCTGAAATCTTTCACATGGTATCAGAGCTTGTGTTTCAGGTTATGAAGGAGAAAATCAAATCTTGATGGAGTTGGTTAGTTCTCGAATAAGGAAGCTATGCCAGTTGTATGGCACAACGGAGGGGTTAGGGAATTCCAGAAAGGATTCCACTATCTGACTCAGCAGCGTAGACTGGATTCTGTCCTTGTGAAATATTGAAATAACTAGAAAGTTACTCAACAGATGCGTAGTCGCTTGAATGACGGGTTCCGTGATAGCTTCTATCAGGTAACCATTGTTAGTCTGGATGGGGATTTATGGTGTGGTTTGGGTGACGAACGGTTTAATCAGAGCTTTGGCGTGGCGATGGGAGATGGGTTGACGATCACCAGACATAATGCCAATGGTGACCATCGAGTCGGCGTTAATCTTGACCTTGTACGTGGTACCTTGGTACAGGAAGTGGAAACGAGCCTTGTCATCGTCCCAGGTGCGTAAGCGTGAAGGGCGTGGCCCATGCTAATCTCAGAATGGAAGAGTGCCGAGTAAAAATCCATTGCCGCTAGAAGTGGACTGGATGTCTATAGCCATGGTTGGATTAGAGTGTTAGAGGGTAGAGGCCAAATCTGTCTGGCCTCGGGGATGTCACGCTGGATCACCTGTTTGGCGCCAGAGTCTTCAGAGGATGAGGAGGCCATGTTAGCAGTGATGATTAGTGGTTGAAAAAATAGAAAAGAAGTGGAGAATGGAAAAGGGTGTGAAAATGATAGAAAATTGTGAATAACGAGTGTTGGATGATAAGGAGTGTAGTTCAGAGCGCAAATCGGTGTTCAGTAATATCAGATGACAACTGGTAGGAAGTTTGGTTGCAAACAAAGAACTTGGTAATTTCAGAGTAAATTTCAGCAGAGCTTTGCTAGCAAAGGTGACAAATGACTCGAATTCAGCTCTTTTTTTTTTATATATAGCGGAATTTAGAGTGTGTATTAGGTGAAATCCACTTTCCCTTGCTCAGTTCCACCCAAATTTTGGCGGGCACCTTCTTCACAAAATTCTTAGACGTCAGGGAAGTCTGCGAGAGTTCAGAAGGTGATTTGGCTGCTATGCGAAGGTTCTACGAGGGTTCAAGCTGTCTGTGAGGGTTCAACTCTCGCAGGAAGTGATCTCTCGCACAACTTGTTCCTGTGATTGGATTTTCAAGATCAGACCATGTAGGCAGGCTAATTTCACTCTGATTCCATTTAGGCACCTTGCGAGGATTGGTAAGATGATCTTGATGCTCTGCGAGGGTTTTGAAAATTCAGCTTATGGGAACTCTCACATACACTAAAAATGATCATTCCTCCATTAGGAACTCTCACAGAGATTTTCATGGATGCATCTAGGTCAGAGCTGGTGACTGTCCAATTTCTAAGAGCTGTCTCCTAGGGGATCCCAAAAAATCATGAAAAAAGTGCTCTTTCAGAGTGTTTTTTGACGAGATCTTGAGATTTTCTGATTTTGTAACTTTTGTAAGCTTCATCCAGGCTTGATCTGACTGTTGGTGGTTCTCTTGAAGGTCTGATGGATTCCTGGTAGTAGATCCATCAGTCAATCTGATGATTTGCTTCCTTTTTTATCCTATCTGGATCTGGATTTTCCTTGGATTCTGATGGATTTTCTCGATCTTGTTAGATCTGGCTGAATCTTGATAGATCTAGTTTGATTTGGCTTGATTTCCTTAGATCTAACGGTGATGGCTGAGCAGATTAGCTTTTTGTAACGTGCCACCCCCAATCTGGATCTGTCTCACTGTGGTGGCCAGTACTTGTGCAACCGGCTACCATTGATGGGTGTGTCGAATGGCGTCCCATCTAGCCTTTCATAGAACTTGTTCAAGTAGTTTTTAATGGCTTGTTGGATGACCATGCTAATCTTGTTCAAAGTTTTTCTATTCAAAAAACATTTCCAAGTATGAAGAACTTGCAAGAAATCTTGGTGAATGAGGAGTTAGGGCTTCTATCAAGAGGAGGATTTACTTCCATATCAAGTTCAAGAGCAAGAGCAAAGGCAAGTGGTCTAAAGGGCAAGATCAAGGTGAGTGTTATGTCCACGTCCTGAACATAGGATTCAGTATAGTCCTAGACTTGTATACCCGCGGTACTCCAGTGAATCAAGCTTATTACTTATGCCACATCATAGTGGACATGACCTGCAAGTAGTTAATAACCTTGTGAGGCCCAGACACACTAATTAGAGTTAGTATAAGGTTTGGGATCGTATATGCATGTGTAGAGTATCAATAGCAATCCTATGAATAGAGGATCCATGCATAGAGGCTCTATTCTAGATGAATCTATATATAAGGGAGTTAAAACCTTGCATTACCACATGCATAGGGGGTTCTAGAGCTTATATAATGAGGCCAAACTTGCCCTACTACACCATCATTTGGATGATTCATTGCCAGGATCTCTCTCTACTCTCATGCTTCCTATTCCTTGGCTTGGGGGTGAAGCTTCTAGAGATTGATTGGTTGCTTCTATTTGGTTGGGAGGTTTCTCCAACAGTGTGTTCTCTATTGTTTTATCTTGTAAGCAGGATCTTGAAGAGACATAACAATCTTTCAGAAGAATAACTTCATGCTGGAAAGAATCATTCAAACCAGTCTGATGTCTTATATTCGAGAAATTACTAAGAAGGAAAGGATTAATTAAGAAAGCGAGAAATAGATTTGAGGGCCTCTGATTTTGTAAATAGTGAGATACCACATTAAGATCTAGATTAAACCTCAAAATTTTCCAAAATATCCCACATTTATCAATGGTTTTTCTTTTTCCATATCATGACTAGGTACTAAACTACTCCATTGATAATCAGATCTTTCCAGATGTGTTGGTTATACTAATTAACATATTATTGTGTGGAGTATTTGTGACATACAAGATCACAAGGAACTACAAAAAAACGAATTACTTGCAAGTAATATAATAAACATGTGGACGTCATGAGCTCTCTACAATCTATTGATGCAATGGTCCCAAGGGAAAGGGACCATATGTGATGTTCACTTGAAATGTAGAATGTTATGCTTTATCTAGTCTAAGAATGAATGTATAACGTGAATGCAAGCTTAGTTATAGGCATCCTCCAATATGATGATGTGTCAACATATAAACATGCAATATAGAAAAGAGAGACGTAACAATATTCAAGAAAATATTTTCACCAATTTGAGGAAACAAGAGCATCTAGAGCTACCCAAAATTAAATCATGCAAAAGGAGTCCAAGGGCACCCACAAGTCCCAAGGGCCCTACCTTCACCTAAAATGATGTCATTGAGAAATAAAATGCTATACTTTATTATAGTCTAAGATTTAATGTCCTTCACCTAAAATGATGAGAAATAAAATGCTCTACTTTATTTTAGTCGAAGATTAAATGTACAAATACGGGTGGATGCAAGCTTACTTATGCATCGACCTCAAGTATGTTATTCGAACACATAGCATATTGTATACCTTGTGACATGAGAAAAATATGCATGAAAATTCAACAAAATGTATTCATTTATTGAAGGAAGCATGAGCATGTGGGCCTAAATGAAACATAATTCGAAAGCCATGTGGCTCCCTCAAAAAGCACACAAAATATATTATAAACTTACCTCTAAATAGTGATGAGTGAGATAGTGTGCCCACATATTTCAAAGCCTGGGATAAGGCTTCTGCATTTGCGGTCAAGTGTGGGAAGTTATGGTAGATGGGGCATATGGGTTGTGCTGGGTCCCTTGCTCCCCCTATAAGCTTATCCATGTCTATTACATAATAATTCACGTAAAGGGAGCACTCCTAAATGACTTGTAATTGGTTCATAAACTTGATTGCTACAGTAGTGTGTACCTTCAGTGAAGGAGTTGTGATTAGTTCATGGACTTGATTGCTACAGTGTACTCTTAGCAAAGGAGTTGTGATCAATGTCTCAGTGTAATCGGAATTGACCCTGATTGCAAGATCTGGGTCATGATCATTGATGGATGATAGGAAACCTAAATATTGGCTCATCATTATAAGTTGGTTCAGATTTGAGCATCTGCCTATCCCATGAGGAACACGGTATCTACAGAACACAGAGCCCTGTATGAAATGAAATACAGCGTGATCTCTAGGCTGCAGCCTGGAAAGTGAAAAGTTTAAAATCTGGAATCTAGACACCCAGAATATTCAAATCTATGCAAAGTTAATATTCTAATGTGTAGATCGTTCACCGTCGCTTTCGCAGCAACAAATTATGAGAGAGAATACGATTAGCCTTCTTATTTTTTAATTTTCTAAAGGTTTGCGTTTTGTTGGATTCCATGTTTTACTTCATCACGAAGAAATAAACAGGACTTAAGAAAATGGAGGCAAGGCAGGCCGCGTGAGTAGCGACATCAGATTGCCGTGCCAATTGGGCAATTGCTATATTTATGTAAAGTAATCAAGGGCGGGCTTCCTGGAATACATATACATATACATATATATACCATCGCAACGTGGAGGCAACATATATTTGGTGTCTGATCAAGCAAAGCAGTCATACTGTCGTCACCTGAACCTCCTAAAACATAACATGTACTTGGAAATGAACATGCCAAATTATAATTTGATGGGCGCGCTTGGATTATAAGGCTCATGGGCTTAATTTGCAACGGCAATACAATGGGTTTATGACAAAGTCAACCTAAGTGCCTTCACAGTTTTGGAAACTTGTTTTAGTTAATGGTAAGGGCTTTTAAGTTTGTTCTTAGTCATCATAATGCAGTAGTGCATGTAGGAAAAGGAGCAATGGCCTATTTTACCTCATGGATGAAGGTGCATGTTGTTGTGATGGGTGAGGTTTAAATTCATTCACAAAAGCAATTGATGGATTGTCCTAGGTAGGTGCAATAGGACATTATACCTCATGCATGAAATTGCGGGTTTTGTGAAATTGCATAAAGGATTTTGATATGTGCGTGGGAAGGTGCAATGTAGACCATAACTCATGCATTGTCTCACTCCACTATGAAGTCAAGAAGGCTCAATCAACCATTTTGTAGAACAAAAAAGGATCATGCCCAGCGGCACAACCTGACAACGTAGCAGCCAATCAGTGCGTGCTAACTGAGAAATTCAAGGAAAGGCCAAGTATAGTGCTATGTGGAAAGAAAAATGAAGGTCACCTAAAAGAATAGGGGTGACCATAGGTAGCACCCAAAAATGGCCAATTAATGGGGAGGGGGCCTTACAAGCTAAAAAACCCTAAAAAAAGTACCTCCACTTGTGTAGCGCAGACATCCCAAAGGGATTCGGGATCCACGACTTAGCTTCCCAGCCTTCAACTCTTGCCATCCAACCCACTTGACATACAAGCAGCCAACTCGCCAACAACGATCAGACTTAACCAACTTGAAGTTCCGAAAATCAACATTGAGATCCAACTTGGCGCCATGCCAGATCGGGGGTCCCGATGTGGGCGACTTCCCTCCAAGCAAGCCGCCCGACATACATCAAACTTAACTAACTCGAAGCTTCGTTACAAACGAGTAACATCCATTCCAAGCAAGCGGTCTGACTTACATCAAACTTAACCAACTGAAAGCTTCGTCACGAGCGCTGGAAGCCAACCTGGCACCACACCAGACTGGACAACCATAAATAGTAACTTCCACCCAAGCAAGCCATCCAACTCAGCCGACAGGTTAGAGCCCGTTCCCCAAGAGCTTAATCCATTCACGTTCATGCAAGGAACACTCTGAACAACAAGCCGCGACAAATATGGAGACAACCAGTTCCTGGACCAAATGGTCCCGACAGCATACCGCTGGCTCCACAGATCGAATGGTCCCGACGGCATATCGCTGGCGTCCCGGGATACGACCCTCTGCTATGTGCCAACTTAAAAATTTGGAAGCGGCCTTACAACTGGCGCTTTTACTGAACACTGAAACCCAGAAGGTAATCAAGGTTAGTTTGAGGAAAATCCCACTTTATTGATAAATCTGAGAAGTTTACATTTCAAGTGTGTGACCGACCCTAGTCTCCGGGGCGCTAGCATGCCAAGGCAAGAGCCATGACAACATTCCATCAAGAGAGGCTGAGACTTGGTTGGAGCTCGCCCTGAGTCGCAACCCGCACTCCCCTATAGTATTGGTGTGATTCGGCACCCCCCCTCATACCAAGCACTCTACCCAAGCTGGTAAAGCACGTTTTTCTCTCTCTAGGATTTTCTCTTTCTAGAAAGTCATTTTCTCTCTCTAGATTTTATTGATCCCCAGGCTTCCTTTAATCATGCCTAGATCGTGTGAGGTGATTGCACAACGATCTGAGCTCTCTGGACTCCGCTAGAACCGATCAAAGATTTTCAGTCATAGGAACTTGGCGTCTGCTGGATTCTGGTCACAGTGGCGCCGAGAGTGGTGCTGGAAGTAAAGCTTGTAAAGGTAGCTTTATAACAACTTGCCTTTGAAGCTTGACCACCTAGGCTAGCTTGGGTGTACCCCAAGGTCAAAATTTTTCCACCCTCCAAAGCACATGTCATTTACTATGGAGACCACTTGGAGTACCTCTCTAAAGGGGAGTGGACACTTGGCAAGAAGGGCAAGGAGGGCATGAAAGTTGGCAAGCAACCATTTTGAAGGGAGATCATTGGGGTTTTAGTATAAAGAGGAGCCTCCTCTTTGTGTTTTGTTGTTAATGGGTTGTTGATTGATGTTGGGAAGTTGGAAGGATTGGTGATGCTTGATTCTTGCCAATTGCTTGATTGTATGTTAAAGGTGGTTAATGTGGTAGGTTGTTGATTCTTGTTGGTTACTTGCTCTTGTTGGATGCTTGCAGTTGGGTGGTCTGTGAATGAAGGATTACTTTATCTTCCAGACTCTTAAGATAACAATAAGCAAACAACTTGACAACGACTAGCAAATAGATCCTTCCAAACAGAATCGGTTTGGCGGTTGATTCCTCTTAACAAGCACAAGGAATTAGTTCTTATTATAGAAAGCAATCAAAGAAGATCAACAGTCAAATTCCTTATCTGAACACATTTCTCATTCAGAATTGAAAGAAGTTATGTTCAGAGTGATGCTTAGTAGCTTTGGCAAGTTCCCAGCACACTTTAGTTAGAATTGTCACTTCGAGATGTTGCCTGCAAATCCACATTAGAAGTTCTGGAATTCAGTACAGAGTGAAAGAATGTGCCGCATTTAGACAAGTATCAAATCAGTTATAGATGATCTCAGAGTGTGTTCGCTCAAAGGATAAGTTGGGAACAACTACATGCCTCTCTAAGACGTCGCCTTAAAACGTTGCGAGTCTTTAATACAAAGTATTTCAAAGGTGCAAATAGGCCTTTACATGGATTTAGGCACTATTGCATATATACATGTACAAAATTTCAAAAATTTACAATATGTAAACATTTAATTGATTAACGTGGAATCATAGGCCTCCATAGAAGCAACCAATCAATCTCTAGAAGCTTCACCCCCAAGCCAAGGAATAGGAAGCATGAGAGTAGAGAGAGATCCTAGCAATGAATCATCTAAATGATGGTGTAGTAGGGCAAGTTTGGCCTCATTATATAAGCTCTAGAACCCCCTATGCATGTGGTGATGCAAGGTCCTAACTCCCTTAGATATAGATTCATCTAGAATAGAGCCTCTATGCATGGATCTTCTATTCATAGGATTGTTATTGATACTCTACACATGCATATACGATCCCAAACCTTATACTAACTCCAATTAGTGTGTCTGGGCCTCACAAGGTTGTTAATTACTTGCGGGTCACATCCACTATGACGTGGCAAGGGATAACTTTCAGAGGAAGGGAAGCAGCTAGCCTACGAGATTCAGATTTTTTAGGGACGGCCTACTTCCTCTTCCTGCTTGAGGTAGTTGGCAAATCTGATCAGATCTCTAGAGGTGCTGGCGTTATTCACATTGTAGGGTCGAAGATCTCACGTAGTATAGCCCTCCCGCCTGTCAACAAGGGTTAGATCACTGGATAGGTACCTAATTATGCATAGATGCTACTTTTAGTTAGTTTCCTACTTCCTCCCTTAACTCTACTCACCACTAACACTATTCTCCTTTAACTCTACTCCTCTACACTAACATTCATCACGATTTGGGTGAAGGGAAGGGATAGAAAAGAAGAGATTGAGAAGAGAAGAGAGAAAGAGAGAGAGAGAGTGAGGGTGGAGGTTAGCTCAAATGCACATTTTACTTGCTAGAGGAGAAACATAAACTATTGAAACCAAAAAGCATGAACTTGGAAGCAATTGAAAACAACAAGAGCAATAGCAAGCATTGAATTGCAAATGAGGATGATTCTCTTCCAAAATTGGTAAAGTTTCCTCCTTCTCATTAAGCATAGTGTACAAATGGTGCCTTTTTATAAAATGAGGAAGGCCCTTGCCCCTCAATCCTATTGGCTGATATTCACAATGATCCTATCCATTCATCTTGGACCCAACTTGATCCAAGGGTCCACAAAAAGTACATTAGAAATCACAAGATTCATGTGAGTCCCAATTTGGACCCAACTCTAAAAAGTAATCTCTAAGTTTAAAAATGACATTCGGCCTCTAGTTTTATTCTAATTCCAAGGCCCAAGTCATGTTTATTTTATTCACAACTTTATTTGCGTGCTCATTGGGCCACGAGCTTATACACACAGGATGCCATGCCCTCGCAACACATTTTATTGGATGATTTTATTTATTTACACTTTGTTGGGAATACCCGCAACAGGACCCACCGCCTGAAGTAGTGCCTGTCCCTTGGCACTCTCCCGGTTTAGTAGAGCGTTTTCTTCGCCGCCTTTGCTGGATGAGGTAAGTGGTGATGTCCTCCATAAAGTTGAGGCGGTCCAATTTTTTTAAGTCCTTTGGCATGTGAAGAGACTTGTGGACCCCCCGTAGCCAATCTTGGTCGACCCATGTTTGGAATTGGCGTGTCCATGGATCACCCAGAAGCGCAGCTCAGTAATATACACGAGCTATTGGCAGCTGATCTTCGACTTTCATAGGGAAACTGGAGGGTGGTGTGGAGTATGGAAGAAGGTGAGGATGGAGCAGAAAGTGTCTGGCATGGAGGTGAGAAATTGATAACTTGCATCCATGCCAGAGTGTCGGGGGAAAGTTGTGAATCAAAAGGATTGAATGGAATGGAAGCAACGGTGGCGGCAGGAGTGATGGAAGATGCGATGGTAATGGATGGAGTAGTGGACATTGGAAGAGAAGTAGGAGTGGTATCAACAGAAGAAACGAGGATGGAGACAGAAACAGATGTGGATGGAACCGGAAGAGAGGTAGCGATAAAAAAATTGGAGTGGGGGGTTGCACGGTGCGGTTGTTGATGGGGTGGTTAGTGTGGTAGTGGAGGTGCGTCTTCGGGTAGCAGGTGGAGATGTGGATGTAGAAGCAGCGCCATGCAGTCGTTTGTTGGCCGTTGTGTTAATAACTGCAGGTTGGGAGGAGGTGGATGCTTGAGATGGTGGATAAAGGTTAGTGTGTGGCACAAGGGTAAAAGGGATGAGCATTGGAAACTGCGCACTTTCGCCTCAAGAAGTGCGTAGGCAAAGTTACATAATAGGGGGCCGCTGCGATTCACTCACTGTGATTTGGTGAAAATATCAAGTCTAGGGCATGCTAGAGAGGATTCTACACCAAAATCGAGTTTTTTGCTTTTGTAGATTGGATCTTTTGTAGATCAAAACACTATATAGGTCAATATACTTGATCAATTTCAATTTTTGAATCCACATACTGGATCTGGCCGATTTTTGGATGATTACTCACATTTTTGTTAAATTTACCTCTTATCTTCTAAAGCACTTGCATATGAAACCTTTGTGAAGTTCAAAACTTTTGGTGAGAATCAACTATCTTGTAAAATTAAAGCTTTGAGAAGTGATAATGGATTCGGAGGTGAATACATCTCCACAGAGTTCATAAACTTTTGTAATGATTTTGGCATTAGAAGAGATTTCACTTGTTCCTACTCTTCTCAATCTAATGGAGTGGCCGAAAGAAAAAATAGAACTCTATGTGAATGTGCAAAGGCACTTAGACTAGGAGCCTCTCTTTCTAAAGATTTTTGGGGAGAAGCAATAGGATGTGCTAACTATCTTTGCAATTTTTTTGCCAAATCATGCTATAGAAGATATTTCACCTTATGAAAAGTTGTATGGAAGGAAACCCGAGGTCAATCATCTTAGAACATTTGGATGTGTATGCTTTGTACATGACCTCTTGAAACAAGAAAAAAAGAAGATGCTAATGCTCTTAAAGGCATTATAATAGGCTACTCAAGTAAAGCCAATAGGATTTTTGTTCCATCTACTAATCAAACTATGGTAAGTAGAGATGTGATCTTCCATGAAGATTGAATGTACATGAAGGACAATGTGCAGGAATCTCAAGAGCTTATTCATCAAGGAGGAGTCTCTTCATCAGGTATTGATCAAGATGAAAACTTGTTGGGGCCAAGATCACAAGAGAAGCCGAGTCTACCAATGACTCCAAGAAGATCAACCTGAGAGAGATCCGAGCCTAGAAGACTCACCTACTTGGAAAAAGGCAAACAAGTGGAAGATTCAAGTTCTCTACATGCTTTTCACACTTCCATTGAAGAACCATCAAGTGTGGAGGAAGCAATCAAAGGATTGGATCAAAGCTATGGAGGCTGAGTATGAAGCTTTGATGCAAAATGAGACTTGGCAACTTGTAGATCCACCTAATGACAAGCATGTCATTGGATGCAAGTGGGTCTATAGAATCAAGCTCAATAATGATGGATCAATCAATAAGTTCAAAGCAAGGCTTTGTGCTAAAGGCTATGCCCAAATCAAAGGCATAGATTATGAAGAAACCTTTGCTCCCGTAGCAAAGATGGTAACCATTAGAATTCTCATTACTATTTGTTGCTTTTATGATTGGAAAATGCTTCAACATTATGTTTCCAATGCTTTCTTAAATGGTTACTTAGAAGAAGAAATATATATGCATCAACCTCCAGGTTTTGTTGTGAATGGCAAAGGATCAAAAGTGTGCTTACTTTTGGCTTAAAACAAGCTCCAAGGGCTTGGTATGAGAGGTTGAACACTTATCTTCTTTCTATTGGCTTCAAAATTAGTTCATATGATCCATCATTATATCTTATACATGTTGGTAATGATATAATCATGTTGCTTATTTATGTTGATGACATTCTATTATGTGGAAGCAACATAGATTTACTTGTTGATACCAAGATCTCCTTAGGAAAGGAATTCAAAATGCAAGATCTTGGATTTTTACATCATGTACTTGGATTAGAGATTAAGATCTCTAATGACTTAGCTTTCATTTCTCAAGAAAGTTATGTAAGATCTATGCTTAAGAAGTTTAAAATGCAAGATTGTAAAAGCATAGATACTCCTATGGAGTCTAATGTTAAAGACACTAAAACTTGTGATGAAGCATCCTTTGGGGACATCACACTTTTTAGAAGTCTAATAGGCTCTTTAATATGGCTCACTATCACTAGGGCCTATCTTAGTTTTAGTGTACATAAGCTTAGTCAAAGGATGCAAAATCCAAAGATCCATGATTGGAAAAAGGGGAAGAGGATCTTGAGATATATTGCATCTACTCAAGACTATGGACTTTGTTTTAAAAGATATGATTTAAGCCTTGTTGCCTTTTTAGTTTCGGATTTTGCAGGTGATAAGGTGGATAGAAAGTCCACAAGTGCTTACACAATATTTTTGGGAGGTAATCTTGTCTCTTGGCAATCTAAGAAGCAAGACACTATCTCCTTATCCTCATGTGAAGTCGAGTACAAGGCTTTGACTATCACAACAAAGGAAGTCATTTGGATCAAAAGATTACTAGTGGAACTCAGGATCATTCAAGAGGAGGAAATACCTTGCATCAAATGTGATAGCATCTCGGCCCAATATCTTGCAAGTAATCCAATATTCCATGCAAGAAGTAAACACATAGAGGTAGCACACCACTATGTAAAAGAAAAAGTTATGGATGGTGAAATCCTCCTTGAGCATGTATCAACTTCAAATTGTTATGCATATTTACCAAGCCTCTAGCTAAGAAGGACTTTGAAAGACATAGATCAAATCTTGGCTTGATCTCCAAGTCTTGGGAACACAAGTTGCATGCTGCACTGTGGGCATTCAGGACAGCATATAAAGGGAGCACTGATCAAACGCCCTTCCAATTGGTATATGGTCAGGATGCTGTGATGCCAGTAGAGTTTTTAGTTCCTTCATTAAGGATTGCCACCACACAACGTCTTAATGAGTCCGAATCTCTACAGCTACACCACAAAGCTCTGCATAAACTCTGTGAAACACGCTTACTAGCTGCGCATGCACTGACAGTTGAAAAGAAAAGACGCAAAGCTTGGCATGATCGCAGATTACAAAAGAAGGATCTTCGTTCAGGAGATCTGGTCCTGATGTATAAAACCAAGGCAATCAAGGGGAAGTTAAAATTCACTGGCAAAGGTCCTTATAGGATCAAGGAAATTCTTAATCATGGAGCCGTGATTTCATCAATAAATGCTATCTCACCATTGAATGTTTTAACCCTAAAAAAAAAGCATGAGCACTTTCATCCTTCTTATGTAACCTTTGAAAGATTTTCCTCCTAAGGGTTAGGACCCTTGATGTAGACTTGGACTCATAAATCTTCTTTAAAGATTTCCAAGCCTCACTAGATGTAGTGCACTTACCAACTTCCTTGGAGCTTTCTTTTTGCCCTCCTATCATACCTCAATTGTTCTTGAGGTGCCAAAGGTCCTTTCTCCACACCTAAAACAATATCCATCAACTCATTCATTTTAAGTAGAGATTCCATTCTCACCTTCCAAGTTGAATATGAAAAAAGCCTATTATTATCCTCCAACATGAAGCCTCCATTTGTAGCCATGTTGCAATGATTTGATCTTCCATTTTAACCTATTCCAATGAACTTAGCACTCTATTGAGATTCAACAAATGAATTCAAGAAGAAATTACAAAGATATGGAACCTCTCACATCTCTTTGTTGCACAAAAACTAGCAAATCCAACACATAGAATTGATGACACTTGATTCAACAAATGATCAACCTACAATATTATGAAATTTTGTGCTCTCTAAGATTGAAATACAGTCTTGAAAATTCTAGCAACTTAAAAATAAAGAGATCCTATCAATCTTAGGGTTTTCACAAAAGTACACAAGTTGAATTTTTTTCATTCTACATGCAAAAGCTAGAAACTTGATATAACATCTTCAAGAATGTTCTAAAACCTTTCTTATGCATCAAAACTCACCACAATCTAACAATTAGGGAGGGAAATTGGCCTACTACAAGTATTTTGACCTAATTTGAGTTTTGGATTACAAAAAGCCCCATTCTACACATGAAAGTGCTTGACTTTGACAAGGAATCAACCTAGTATGCTCTAGAATTGATGGTGCCTCCAAATCACTCATTAGATTTGGCTTCTCCTCCAAATATAGCCAGCAACAAAGCTCTCATACCATGTTAAAAAAATAGATTACAAAGATTCAATTATGTCCTTTGATCTTTGGCTAAGTTGGAGCGCACATCTAGCACCATTACAAATGTAGAAATCAAGCATCAACTACACATAGAAGATGTTAACTCAATAAGAACTTGTCAAAATCACTTATGTAAGTTAATTTACTATTCATTTCCATACAACAGCCGTACTACAACAATACTCACACGTGAAAACTCATACACATAAGAAAAATAGCATTCTATACACAAGAATCCATTATATCATCACAAATATGCAAAAAAGTGGATGTAGAAACCAAAGAGACTTTTTCTATATAAGAATGAATGAGAGAGATGAATTTTTCCCACACTTGTATGCCTATTTATAACAGCCTCCTGACCTATTTGGATGCTCTTACACAAGCTTATCAACTTATAACAGAAGTTTCTAGATCTCTTCCAAACCCTAGATCTAACATGACTAGGTTCAATGCATCTCTACTAACCAATTAGAGTAGGTCCAAATATGACCATATCACTTGCCTAAGTTGCCAAAAATAGTAAATCCACTATTCTTAGGCCTTGTTAACTTTTTAAAGTCTATCTCTAAGTTGAAAATGCATATTGGCCTCAAAATTGCCAAATAAACTCAACTTGATTAAACTAAACTAGTTGATATTTTTCACATGTTCCATGTTTAGTGAAGTTATATGTCTGTTTTTGCATTTGTCGGTTTATGCATTAAAAAAAAACGTCTTTATGTTGCATTATGGAATCCATTGTATTGTGATAGAGTAGGCAAACGTTTTACTTTGTAATGAATACACATTGTTATTGTGAAATCAGTTCTATCGAACAAGTAGTTTACAATTCGTCTAGCTAGGTGCAAAGAGCCTTCAACTTAGAAGTGTCATTCGATTTTGCTGGTTATGGGATTCTGTTGAGTGTGAATTAAATGGGCCCAAACTTTGTAAAATACCATAGCAGGTAGTACACCAAGCGCAGCCAAAATACGCCACCTTGGATAAGTTGCAATTAGTCACTATGGCCTTTGGTACCGGCCTTCAGTACTGTCTAGCGAAACACCTAGACCCAAAGGATGTCACAATACTAGTATCCCACAAACAAAACGCATGTACAATCTACACACCACATCACTCAGTTGTAGCTTTCATATATCGCTAAATATACACAACCTCCGGCCATATTCCTGAAATCCTTCCATTGGTGGGAGAAGCATGGGGTGATCGAGCAGGCCACCAAGATTGGAAGCGGTCTTTATCGGTCACTGATGTAAGGGCAGTGTGGGCCTTCCCCTTTTAGGAGTTTTTGACAAGACCAATCCCCCACCAGAAATAGCCCTAACAATATCATACCATGAATTTTGATAATGAGAGTGTATAGTTGTAAAGGCTAATGGTGTGTGTGTGTGTGTGTGTGTGTGTGTGTGTGTGTGTGTGTGTGTGTGCGCGTGAGGTCCTCTCTCTCTCTCATGTGTTTACTTGCTTCTACTACACTAATTGATTGTGTGATTGCTATTAGAGTAGAATATAATGGTACATGATTACAAGTCATGGTGAATAGATTCATTATCTACAGTCTCCTACATATTGGTATCAAAGATTTTTGGTGTAGAAAACTACAAAAGTTAAGGGTGGTAGAGAAGCCACTTGTTTGGCTTGTTCACATGTAACACCACATTCGATCCAATTCTAAATCTTCCTAAGTTAATAACTTGATCTTCTAATAGATATACATGATTAACTTATGAGTAATTGTGCTCTCTAGACAATACTCATCGATATGCCAATGTTCTTTTTTTTTTTCTATTAGGTTTATGCATGCAAACTAAACTCGATCACAAAAATCTACATGGTTCATAAAATTATGCAAAAACACATCTTGATCCAATAATGATTCACCACATAGCATATCTCGACAAATCTCATACAGTATGTGTTTGGAATAAACTTAACTAAGAATCATGTTACTTAGTTAACTCCCATAGAATATTATTTCTCAGAGAGTGCTACCTCTCACTTTATCAAACTATAATCTCTATCGGAGATTGATTCAAAAGACTACATAGAGACTTTCAATCTTGTAGTCAAACTCATCTCCTACAATTTAGGCATTGATTTAGGCTCTCCATGGAGCTCAAGTTCTAATCAATAATATCTAAGCTTAAACAAGCCTAATATTCATGAAAGTATGTACATGTGATGATGAACCAAGAAGTCCAATCATATAGTGCGCATGCATTCTATGTCACTAGCTTTTGTCACATTTCATATTCTCTTGATCCAAGCTAGTTTGAGCCATATATGAGCTAAATGACATTAGGCCTAATACTCACACCTGGGAACATGCTCCACACATTTGGTTTTTACATATGTACATGAAAATGTAAAATAATCAAGCTAAGTATTGCATATTTTTCACACTCCTCAAGAATTAGCTTGATAAGGTACTATATCAATCCAAAAGCTTAAGAGGCTAATACTACCTTCTCAAGTGGATTCTTTGGCATGGATTTGATTAGGAAACGATCCAATGGACCCGTGGTAGCATCAACTTCACCATAGCCATGAGAGGATTTCTTTGATGGAAATCCATTGACAATCTTATTAAAGAGCATTCCACCAATTTTGCACCTTTCCTTTTGCTTCCCTTCTTGAAGAAGATTTTTGACTTGAAAGCTCCTCTTCCTTCAAAATAGTTGTAGCATGAAGGAAATATGAGGCCTCCATGCCTCTTAGGGATCATAGAGATCAAGATCACAAAGTGGATACATGTGCTGATTACTAAGATTTTGCATACTAGTTTGACTAGTCCACAAATCATGAACATTTTGCATAAATCTTGTAATCAATAGCAATCTTGAAATCATTGAGGCTACTTGCTTATGGATGAATACTTATTCATAAGAAGTGTACAAATTGCCTCACAAAATTGAAAAAACACAAATTTTTACACTATGAATGAGATACTCATTCCCGCTCTTACAAGATCCATGTTGTAAAGCTACCTTTACAAGCTTTACTTTCGGCGCCATCGGCGCCAGCAGCGCCCCTGCTGCTCTCGGCGCCACTGTGACCAGAATCCAACGGACAACAAGTTCCTATGGCTGAAAATCTTTGATCGGATCTAGCGGAGTCCAGAGAGCTCAGATCGATGTGCAATCACCTCACACGATCTAGGCATGATCAAAGGAAGCCTGGGGATCAATAAAATCTAGAGAGAGAAAATGACTTTCTAGAAAGAGAAAATCCTAGAGAGAGAAAAATGTGCTTTACCAGCTTGGGTAGAGTGCTTGGTATGAGGGGGGGTGCCGAATCACACCAATACTATAGGGGAGTGCGGGTTGCGACTCAGGGCGAGCTCCAACCAAGTCTCAGCCTCCCTTGCTGGAATGTTGTCATGGCTCTCGCCTTGGCATGCTAGCGCCCCGAAGACTAAGGTCGGTCACACTCTTGAAATGTAACCTTCTCAAATTTATCAATAAAGTGGGATTTTCCTCAAACTGACTCTGATTACCTTCTGGGTTTCAGTGTTCGGTAAAAGCGCCAGTTGTAAGGCCGCTTTCAAAATTTTTAACTTGGCACATAGCTGAGGGTCATATCCCAGGACGCCAGCGGTATGCCGTCGGGACCATTCGGTCCGTGGCACCAGCGGTATGCTGTCGGGACCATTTGGTCCAGGAACTGGTTGTTTCCATATCTGTCGCGGCTTGTGGTTCTGAGTGTTCCTTGCATGAACGTGAATGGGTTAAGATCTTGGGGAACGGGCTCTAACCTGTCGGCTGAATTGGATGGCCTGCTTGGGTGGAAGTTACCTGTTTATGGCTGTCCAGTTTGGCATGGCGCCAGGTTGGCTTCCAGCGCTCGTGACGAAGCTTTCAGTTGGTTAAGTCTGATGTAAGTTAGACCGTTGCTTGGAATGGATGTTACTCGTTTGTAACGAAGCTTCGAGTTGGTTAAGTTTGATGTATGTCGGGCGGCTTGCTTGGAGGGAAGTCACCCACATCGGGACCGCCGATCTGGCATGGCGCTAGGTTGGATCTCAATGTTGGTTTTCGGAACTTCAAGTTGGTTAAGTCTGATCGTTGTTGGCGAGTTGGTTGCTTGTATGTCAAGTGGGTTTGGATGGCAAGAGTTGAAGGCTGGGAAGCTAAGTCGTGGTTCCCGGCTCCCTTTGGGATGCCTGCTCTACAATCCAAGAGCATACATTTGATGACATAACCATGCTTTCCAATTGATTCATAACCAATTCTAATCCACTAAGAACATTGGCTATGTCCTTGTTGGGATCCCCACATAAACAAACCCAAATGGAATTTGATTTTGTCCTTGGGTCTATTACCCCCTGTGACGAGATCTACAATCCTCCAAGGTGAGGACAGACATTACTGACCTACGTATGATTTACTTGTGTGTAATTTGTTCATGCTTTCAACAAGACAAAAAACCAATATGCGGAATAAGTTTAAACCAGTGATTACAAACATACAACTATCGGACAATTAAGTGTTCGATCATGTTCAAGATAGGAAACTCTTCGGCATCAAAGCATTCAAGTGGCCTTTAGTCAACGAATGTTTTATTTGTCTCTTTGGATTTTCAGTCCTCAAATCTCCGATGTTCGTGCCTGGGCAGCTTCCTTGTGTTTCCGCATACTTGAGCTCGAAAGCTAGCACAGCTTTGTGGATCAAAACTTTTTGTTTCTTTAGCTCTCTCTCAAAGCGTGGTAGCTTTATGACTCCCAGACTCTTTATCTGCCTCTCGAACAAAACTTTGTCTAAGGCTTTGGTGAAGATGTCCGCCACCATTTGCTTTATTCCAATGAAGCTAGTCTACAACTTGTTTCTTGTGACTAGGTCCCTTATCAAATGATATTTGATTGCAATGTGTTTCGTCCTTGAGTGAAACGTGACATCCTTTGTCAAGTGAATTGCAAAAGTATTGTCCATCTACAAAATCGGTGGCTCTTGATTGGTTTTACCTAGTCCGTCGAGGAACTATCTGAGCCATGTGATTTCGTTGGCCATCTTTGCGGCTGCAACGTATTCTGCTTCGCAGGATGATTGAGCTATGATGGTCTGCTTCTTGCTAACCCAGAGAATGATGCACCTACACTTTTACAGTCGTCCTTGAGAGATGCCCATCTAGCATCACTGTAGGAGTGCATCTGGAAACCTGCATAATGAGAGTAACACAGCCCATAAACGGTTGAGATGTACTCTCCACCATGATCTGTTCTAATTTGCTTCACCTTGTTTCCTGTGCATCTTTCTGCCCAGTTCACGTATTCTATAAACTTGTCAAGTGCATCTGATTTGTTGTGAATGAAGTAGACTCAGGTGAACTTACTAGTTGTAGGCATCTCTTCGGTGCCATCTACCCTGGGCCATAGCCCTTCTCCCTTCAATATGAGAGAGGTCTTTATCTTCCATGCTAGGAAGTTTGTCCGACTAAGTTGAGGATTGTGCAGATCTTTGACTATACTGATGATCGATGCCATTGTTGTAGAATGTGTTCTTCAACTGTTCTTCTGGTTTCTTGTTTTGAATGCTTGTCTCCTAGACCTGATAGCTCTCAAGCTATGTTAGAGCTCTCGGATATGAGCTAGCGTTGCTCTAATACCACTGTTGGGATTCTCATAGAAACAAACCTAGATGGAATTCTATTCTGTCCTTGGGTTTACTGGCCTCTGTGATAGGATCTACAATCCTCCAAGGTGAGGACAGACACTGTTGACCTACATATAATCTACTTGTGTGTAATTTATTCACGCATTCAACAAGACAAAAAACTAATGTGTGGAATAAGATTAAGCTAGTTGATTACAAACATACAACTATCAAACAATTAAGTGTTCGATCATGTTCAAAACAAAAAACTCTTCTTATCAAAAACTCTACTACATTGTCAGAGAATTCCTTAAGTGCTGTTGTGACAGACCACACAACGCATCGGCGCGAAAGAAACTCTATCTTTCGCGAATCCAATGGTATCCTGTCAGTCTCTGGAGGATGACGTTCTCCTTATACTTTCGCGATCTCCTTTGTACTTTGATGCGTGGAGATCTGCTGCCCCTTGGGTCTTCGTGTCCTCTTCTCCCTCTTTGGCCTTCTCATTAGGTGGCCTTGGTTCCACGAACGTTTTTCTTTCGTGTTCAAGTGGCCTTTAGTCAACAAACGTATTATCGTCATCTTCGGGTCTTCAATCCTCAAAGCTCCAGTGTTCATGCTTGGGTAGCTTCCTTCTGTCTTCGCAGACTTGAGCTCGAAAGCTAGCAAAGCTTTGTGGCTCAAAATATTTTGTTTCTTCAGTCCTTACAAGAGGCATCACACAAAGCTAGCTTTTTCTCACTCCAAATTTAAGATGCAAAAATCTCAAAGCAAAATAGTTCATCAAATGATAGAAGAGAAGTAAAAATGGATGTGTTGGAGTAGATACAACCTGAAATTTGCTTCTCTTTCCCATGAAGTGTGAGCCACATAGACTCAACCTTGCTCTTGAAAATCTCCTTGGAACCATGAGTTGAGAAATCTCCTCCTCAAGCTTTGGCCATTCTCCATCATGCTCTTGGATTTTTGGTAGATATGAAGATTTTATCATCATCCTCTTGATTGAGATGAGATTCTCCTTACTCCTTACATGAGAATGAATGTAGACAAAGCATACGGATCTCAAGATCCCCAAATCTTCAACTTTTGACATCTTCCTATCAAACACCATTGATGAGAGATACATCCAATTGAAACCACCAATGAAGGACACAAACATTAAAAAAAACCATCTTTGCTTTTAGTTGAAGAAATATGAACATCCAAATGTAAAAGCTGAAAAAATTGACGAGGAAGAGTAGAACACCTTGGCAATGACTTCCCCTTGTGTTTTTGCCAAAACACAATTTCCATAATCCTTATCATCATGAGACTTAGATTGAGGCAAATCACTTGCCTTATCCTCCTTAACTGGCAATAGAAAGCATGAATTGTGGATGATCCAAGCTCTTCTTGACCATTCCTTCACAAAGGTTAGTCTCTTCACAAAAATTTATCTCAAGAATCTTTCCACATCTAGTCCCTCTTGCTACTGCTTCACCATCCCTCTTAATTGAGCAAGCATCTACTCTAAAAACTACTTGAAATCCATCATCAAGCAATTTACCAATACCAATGAGATTCATGGTGAGATTAGGCACAAAAAACACACCATCTAGCTTAAGAATCTTAGTGGATCCAAAAGCAATTGGTACACTACCAATTCCCTCTATCTTGCATTTACTATCATTAGGAATGGAAACAAACTTTCATTTCATATACCAGGTATAGGCACATATCTATTCCACCAAGCACTGGAGTATCCCCCATTTTTGTTCCTATGGATCACAACAATGTTTGTGATTTAACAAGAACCCACACATGGTTTTACCATCACATTAAACAACCCATCAGATTGGTACCAAGATTTCCAAATTCCTACCATCTGAGAGTTCCAACTCTTAGGAATAAGGTTCTTATTAGTACAAATGTGAACCAAGTGTCAATTCTCACTTTCCATATCACAAGACCCATTTACAAATTAGGGTCAACTCATGGTCCTATAGATATTTAATATGAATTCAACTTAATGAACTCACAAACTGGTATTATGCAATTTCTTACATGGATTATTTACCAATCCAAATTACATAGCACAAACTCATTTACTACCCCAAGTCTCCATTTTTCTTCCTCCCTTAGACTTTTAGGTCACCCAAAAAATTTCATCAGCTAAGGCTCTGGAAACTCCTTAGACACAAGTAAATGTTAGGCTGCTTTTCTTTTCCTAACACTAGTTTAAGTATTTATAGTTGTCTACAATTAATGGAAAATCCATAAAATTTGGATTCAGGTATCTCCTTTACGGTACTCAACACATAAGTTTTTGTCGAATAAAGAGCTACCTCCAAATATTATCAACTTTATTCCAATTAATCACTTTAACAAGTATCTCTAGCTTGCCCAATCCTAATGATCGAAATCATCGAGAACACAATAACAAGCCCATCGGTGTTCCACCGAGTTGGAAAGGAAAAAAAAACACAAACACCATTTAACTCAATTTACTGGGAGTACTGATACTCTAGAGTTAAGTCGCAAAATATCATAGTACCAAGGAATTAAATCCCTTTACTAGGTACATGCCTGAGAATTGTGCCTCTTCCTCCATTTTGTCAAGATCGGCTTAGAAAGTTTTCCTTCCGAAAACCAATTAGTACAGCTTGACCACATATCCAACGGTACCAAAGTTCCACAATTATGGGCTTACATGTAATTGTCTATGTAACACACAAAAGCCATGTAACTCCCAAAAGTTACATTGCATTTCCTTCTAACTAAAACCAGGAAGCAATATCCAAAACCAAGGTTACAGCTTTGACAACCGATCACCAAGAATAAGAGTTCCTCAAACTGGGTGCTAGTAACCTAAATTTTTCGAGTTGAAAAATCCAATTTTAAACCAAATTTTAAGTTACAAAATGTCAAACCCTACTAAACTAGTTGAAATCTCTCACACTTTGTTGCAGGCTATTTTGGAGGATCATCCAATTCTAGTGAGTGATTTGAAGGTGTCATCAATTCTAGAGTGTGCTAGAGTAATTCCATGTCAAAATCAAGCTTTTTTAAGTGTAGATTGGGGATTTTTGTAATCCAAAACTCAATTTAGGCCTTTAGACAAAATAGTAAGAAAAATCAGACACTGATATGAATGCAATGAGGTGATGATTCGATTTAGAAAGAGTATAAAAATACAACTCAATAGATGCTAGAGCATAGAACATATTGGATGAAACCATGTGCCCAAAAACTATCTTAGTTGTACAATAACTATGAGCTTATTCTGACTCTCAGTCTGAAAACAAGAATATTGACACTGATATGAATGCAATGAGGTGATGATTCGATTTAGAAAGAGTATCAAAATACAACTCAGTAGAGCAAGGCTTTGCATCAATTAGAAGGCGGAGTTGCTTTTTGTTGTTTCCCAATTTTTTGGTATTTCTTCCTTGCTTTGTACTTCCAGGTGGTGGAAAATGTAAAAAATTAGTGTATTTTTGGGGACTTTTGAGCATGAATAACTCTCAACTGGGGTCTGAACTTGTTGGATCTTGTTACAAGCTGAAAGATATGATGGATTTCCTTTGATTTGAGCCTTCATGCATCCAATTTGGTTCTGTGAGGCTTAGGCAGCATCATGTTGAAGTTTTGCTTGTTGAAGGAGTCCAAAAATGCATTTTTTGCATGATCTGAGCTTAGGATTGCTTGCTAGACCTGATAGAAGCCTCTATGCCTCTCTAATGAACCTTAGAAGAGTGCTTGCAACCTCTGAGATTGGATGCATATTGGGCTGGAGATGGATTTTTGAAGATAGCTCCTTGGAAAAGTGCGCCCTCCTACCTGAATTTGGATCATTTACTGCTCGCACGTGTGAAGCCCAGGTGGCAGAAGTTATGGCTATTAGAAATTTGACAATTTTTGAACTAAAATTTGAAAAAAATTCGTAACGTTCTGATGCATGCATGCATGCAACTCAGTTTAGTGCTTTTTTGTTGATGGAAATGTATGGATAGACCTGTTTGCATGCGTGGATGCATGCTACATGGATGTTTAGTAGATTGATCAGAGAAAATTTCATGCATGAAACTATTTTTGGCAATTCTAGTTCAAAACGCTGATTTCCCAGTTACTAGGCAATTTACGTAAAAATGATTTTTCTAGATCACTGCATGTCATGTCTAATGCATGCCGGATGTTTTGGAATCCTTTCAAAATGTGATGGTAACTGTGAAACTGCCAAGTCGATGGTTTAGATCGATTTTCACAGTTTAGGTCCATATTGAACGGAATTTGAAAATCCAAGTTATGTAAAGTTTTGGAAGAGCCATGGATGTTTTGGATTTTTCAAATTTGTTGGTTATTAATTGAACTGTAATTGCTTGGGAAGTGAATGAACTTATTGAGTTGAAATCAATCAGGTTGGTAAGGTCACAATACCTTTCACTTTTAATTGAAAATTTTGGAATCTGTCAACTAATGGGAGCATTTCTTGTTTTTTGGGATCAATAAAGACCAAGAATAATGCAAATCTTATTGGAACAGTTTCACCACACTTAAATATTGAACGATCAAAACTGTCTGGTTGTTAGTAGTTAAAGACACTACTGATTCTAAATTGGTCTTTTTCCTAGCGAAATTTGGGGCTTTCAGCCTGAACCATATTTAGAAGAGAGGAAAGGGGCCTAAGGGGTAGTTGATTGGTTGACCGAGCCGATCAGTCTTGTTAATCTACTTTCATTTCTTGAAGTATTGGTGATAGCAAGTAAGAATACAATTGAGAATTTAGCATTGGCAATCAGATAATCCATTTATGGAACCATCTCTGTTTTGAAATTGGATTTGGATATTGCAAGTGAAAGCAGATGAAAGGTGTTCCGTACAGGAATATGATAATTTGGATTATTTTTTGAAGCATTATAGAGTGTTTCTTTATAATGATTGAGACAACCAAGAGAAATTCTAGCATGTAAAAAAAATTAGTTTTTTTTACCGATTCTAAAATAGATATGGGATATCTTAGACCCATGTTTCTTTTGGATTAGTGAATATTCATGAGGCATTTCAGACAATATTGTGCAATATCATTCATTGGGTATTATGCGGATTTGTATTTTTTGTAACGCTTAAGGAGCATGAGAGAACTCAATGGTTAGAAGTATCTCCTAAAATTGGGTGTAATTCTGGTCCTATATTTGGGTGTGATTCTGATCCTATATTCTGATAGCCAAATAGTCTTTTTGACTTTGTGGGTAAACATATCTAGAAGCAGAGAATTCTTGGAGGAAAAGCTAGTGGTATGAGACATCATTGATTCCAAAGGGATTTTTTGTGCGAGAATGATATGTAGATATAGATTGATCCCAAATGGTATCTCATTATTTACAAAACCCGGAGGCCCTTAAATCTATTTCTCTTACTTTAAACCTCTACTTTTTAGAAATTTCTTAAATACGAGACAATTGGATTGAGATTCGTATAACTCCTTCCAATGCGGAACTAGGTTCCGAAGGACTATAATAGTTATATAAAATTATACTTCCCATATATGTTTTGTGAATATGGCTCAAAATCTGTTGATGTTTTTAATTGATTCACTGGAATTTAGACTGCCTAGACCCAGATGATTATCTCTATTTGATAGTTGATTATTGAGATGTAACATTTCTATCACTGGGATAAGAGATTCTATGATTTTGAGGAAAAAGTCTGGTTTGTAATAGTACTGGATACTCATTACTGACTTTTGTGGGTCTTTGATGTCTTATACATTGTCTCCTGAGAACTTTTTGATCGAAATTATGGAATTTCGTTTAAAAAGGGGGAGATGAAAAGGTAGGAATAAGACTTTCATGGGATCAACCAGTTGCATAGATTTCTTTTGAGAAATCCAATATGTGTGCAAAGGCGGAACTATCCAATGGGAATAGAGCAACTCTCTAGTGATTGTTTTGAATAGGAGTTTTGGGGGTATTGAGCTGTCAGATATTCAAGTCTATGGATAGTGGTAGTAAAGATAAAATAAAGGTTTCACTAATCAGTTTTTCCAAGTACCATTTTGTTATGGATTGGATCAGATGGAATAAAGCTTTAATCTTAACCTTATGTCCAAAGATGTCTGTATAAGTCAGCCTAATCTTGGTTTGAATACTAAGACCTGTGGTAGGCTGATTGGTTGAAGAAAATTTGTTAGTAATGGTTGGAAAACTTGTGATGTGGAATTATTCACTTCATAGATTTTCCAGATATGTTATTTATTCATGAGAATACAAAATTAAGGTACGCTAGATCTATTCAGTTCGAAATATTGTGGTTTGAATTTCAGCTAGTTTTGCTAATTTGGTCATATTTGTATATCTGACAATTGAGGCCAATTTTCATATTAGACTTAGAGTTTGACTTTTCAAAGTTTTATTGGTCTAAAAGCATTTGAATAGACACTTTTGGAAAGTGTGGGAAACTATAGAACACGAGTTTTGGTGAGATTCATTTTGAGTAGTAGAGACATTGAATCTAGTCACAAAATTAGGTTTGGACCTGCTATAAAAGGATGTAACTCGTGGGAAGAGAAGACATTCTCTCTCTCTATTATCCATTGGTGCACTATATTGATGATATCTTGCAATTTTGTTTGTAGAATGCTTTGTTTATGCTATTTTCGGATCCACACGTGTGAAATACAGTAGCACACTATATTTGTACGAACAACAACTTCATCATATCTTATGTTTGATGTTTGATCAGGTTCTTAGTGAGTCTACATCTCTTTCTTTGAGTAGATGTTGATTTTTCCACATTGGCAAGATTGGTAGATTTGATCTATTTCTAACCAAAGATCAGGTTATTGAATTGGATCTTAAATGATCTGAAATTCTTCACAAAACATTCAAGATGAATGATTCAAGTAAGCGCAAAATGAACAATACATTAGTGAGACAAAAATTGCACTCTGATTAATAACAATGAGTACAATCGCTTGAAGTGATAGCTTCAGCTTGATAATTGAGCGTGATAATGCTGGCAACATTAATTCTTCTTGTGAGAAGATTGATTAGTGATGCTTGATCAGTCTGTCATGGTTGATTCTATATAACAAATATCTACTTGCTAAATATCTGTTTGCTTAGCATTAAATGCTATCTGCTATTTATTACAACCACCTTGTAACAATAAATGTATGTACAATAGTAGGTCAACTGCCATAAAGATTTATGACAGTTCTTGGATCGATTTTTCCCTGATGAGGGAGTCAATGTTCGGTAAGTCGAGTTGGCTGAGGATTGATGACAAGTCGACGAAGTCGGTTTGTTGATAGAGTCGATGTTGACTATATACATGAGACGTTTTTGAAGTGTAAGTTGGGCACTTCGATGTCGGACAAGTCGATGAAGTCGAGTTGTCGATGGAGTTGAGTTTTTTGTGAAAATTCCGAAAATGCGAAGAGTGTGAAAAGTGTGAAAAATGCAAAAATGCAAAGGTCCCAAAAATGCAGAATCCCGACAATCTCTAATATACAATCCCGACGGAGTTCAACAAGTTTTTCAGGATGCTCATTATTGAATGGATTTGAGGCTGAACATTGAATCCCAACAATATTTGGGTGTTTGGAGATCTGTGCCAAAGACAAGAGGACCTCAAATATGTGGCATGTAAGTGTACAAGACATAAAAGTAGGTATCGTGGTGCCAACTCTTTTTGATGACGATCCACTTAGATGGCTCTACAAATTTTTTGATACGTCAAAATTGCAAAACAAAGAATTGAATCAGTTGTGGTTCATCAGTTTTGATGGTTGCCAATCTTTTTGACAAAAGAAAAATGTAACAAAACCAAAAGTCAACCTCACACAAGTGTACTTGTTCTTGATGATATTGATATCCTTGTTCTTGATTTTCAATTGATTTAGTCTGGTCACACCAGGAAAGCTACAACAAAATATTCTTAAACAATGGCTTCCAACCAAGGTATCAATCGAGGATATTAGAACATCTTCCAATAAGATATGTAAACAAACTAAAGTGAAGCTCGGATTGTGCATAGATGAGAAAAATGTGATTGTTGATAGCATTGAAGATGATGGCTCATCCACTTCCTCACCTTATGGGAAATCTAATGATTATGTTGAGTCAGAAGGTGTTGACATTGATGAAGATGCATTATAGGCTGTTGATTGTTACGTCTGATTGTCATTATATATATTTTGTTTCTATGTTTGCGTAAGTTCGGACATTTCATGTAAAGTGTGATTTTATACTAGGATATAGATTGTGCAAGTACTAGTGAATCTAGAATTTTTTTGGAAGGCTACAACTTTTGGAATATCATATTGGAGAGTTTGCTATTGTTGAAATGTAAGCAAGGTCATTTTCCATGAGAATTTGAGTTTTTCATTGAAATTTTGAAGCCTTTTATTCGTGTTCAATTGAATTTTAGCCATTATTGTGTATGCCCATGTTTTGAAAAACATGCAAAAAAATGGCCTTTTTCATGCAATTTAGAAAATATACCAAATAGTTCCTATTTATGTGAAATGTTATGTATTTCATATGCTATTTAATAGTGTTTGTTATAGTTATTCCAACATGTCACTTTGACTTCTGCCTATACTTTCCACATATACTCTTTTGTCCATTTTCCCCATATTTTATCAATGAGAGCAGGAAACTTCTTTTGTGTGAGGTTTTACAATTTAACTCTTGACCTCGAGACTAGGAAATGAATCCCTTACCAGCTCATCACTTTTTGGGAGGACACATTTCCTTGTATGTACTTTTGAGAGAAGTTATACTAGACCCTTTTCCTCATATGTGCTATTGAGAGAAGTTATAGGAGAGCAAAGTAAATTTTAATATAGACCAAGCATAGGTGAGTCAGATAGAATGAGCTTCTCAATCCCTCTTTTTTTTTGGGTCTTTTCTAGCATGATAATTCCTAATTCTTTTATAACTTCTAGAATTCTCCATCTACTTGTCAATTAAGGTGTACCAACTCTAGACCAAAGTAAATTTTACCATAGACCAAGTATGAGTGAGTAACATGACAAGGTGAGTTAGATATAATGAGCTTCTTAGTCTACAAATTTCTTTTTTGTTCCTTCCTAGAATGATAATTCATAATTACGTTTCCACTTTTACAATTCTCCCATTAACAAGCCTTAACAATTTTAATACATGAACAAGTGATGCTAAAGATCATGAGAATTTGTGTTGTATTCCTGGGCACTGAAACTTAAACAAAATTTAAATTGTTGGAGAATGGAAAAAAGAATTGCATTTTAAAGTTATTTTAGAACAAAAAAAACTCATTTTCATGATGATGCTGATGTTGGAGAGGAACATCATGTTTTTAAAAATTGTCACCACACCTATTGATTGATTGTCAAATGTCAATGCCATACACATGAAATGTCACAAGACAAATCTCTTTCACGTTTTATTTTTTATATCAATTCAATACTAAAAAATGTAAAAACAATGAAAATTTTGATATTTTTTTCACAAGAAGCCATAGATAACTTATTCAACACTCCACATAATACCACCCTAAAAGGAACATTCCTATATATTTTCTCAACAACAAACAAGAGCCGTAACATTTGTGAGGAGTGATAGCATACACGTGACATCATCGGTTTGGTTAAGAACAACCCAATTCTCAGCCATATCAAGGCTTTTAAAGTGTTTTCAATCTCCACCGTAAATCTACAATTGCTATGTCTGATATTCGTCATCCAACGGTGGGCTATTTGATGTAGCCACCATCCCCGCTGCAGCTGCACGGGGGTGCTAGCCCACCTATGTATGACAGATACCTATGTATATGGATAATAATAATATCATATATTTCAGGTTTAATTGTGAAAAAAAAAAGTTAGTTACAAATTTGTTTGTTAATTATGCCTCATGGCGAATCATTTTTTGCCACGTGGAACAAGTATTTTCCTCGTGAACCGCGTTGTTGAGAGCACTTTTGCAGATGACTTTCAACCCTTCAAGAAATGTTCTCGCCTTTGACTTCTCGTTCAGGTTTGAAGGGGAGTTGTTGTCGTGTGCCCTTCAATTGACATTTGGAAGGATTCTTCATTTTGAAAGGTAGCAGGCTTTGAAGGGCGTGGCACCTTGCAAATTGCAGTGCCAAAGTCTTCGGGCGGCGGCTTTGCTTCATTCTCTTCAGCGAAACGCGCTCGATCCAGAAAAAACCCATTAAAATTTGAGAGATGGCGAGATTCTGCGTAACTTGTCGATCAGCCACGCTTTGATAGGAAGATTGAAGGGGTTGTTTTCAGACGCCATAGCCAACGAACGCAGCCCTCCTGAGTCCTCTCCCTCTTGGCGAGGCTGCAAGAAGAGAGGTTCCAGCTGCACCGGCGACGGCACACACGGGAGAGGTCACAACTCACGAGTCACGACACTTGTTTTCCTGGCTTTTGTGAATTCTGGTCTCGTCAAGGATTTGTTTCACGCAGCCTGCAGGCTCCACAATGCGCATCACTTGTGCAACGTGCATCATGCTAGATCCTAAATCCGTGGCATGTGCACTGTGGTAATCGCTGCGAAGGAATTTGGAATATGAGTCAAGGATCTAGACCTGGGAGTTTTATCTAGGAATGCAATGGCAAGCTGTTGCTCGGAATCCAGAATCTCGAATCCAGACGTAGCAATTGGCCGACTGGAATTTGGAATTGATCTGCGACGTGGGTCTCAGCCAGATCAGCATAGACATCTGCTGACTGGGCTAAGCATAATGCTGAATACTCAGGGTTGAACAATCAAGTAAACTGTGGCCCCTGGAGGCTCATCCCCACGCCGAGTCCACTGGGGCCGAGGCTTTCTATAGCAATCTTTTCTCATGCGTTCCTCTATAGTAGTTGCTTTACTCACAAGATACGTTTTCTAACAAGGAAAGCTGACATGTACACGTTTGCTTCCCATCCAGAATTTTAATAGAGACCGAATTCTGTCGCGTAAGGCGAAAAAGATGATGAGGATCAATAGAGATATCAATTACCAAAGTGGGTAAAAATCCAAAGGTGAGAACTAAAGTAAACAGAACATTAGGAAACTATCTCTGTAAAGTCTCACAAGAAAACGTATTTTTGTATCTTGTAGAACGTTCATTGGTTTGTATGCTGATCTGTGAATGAGCGTTCTTGGCTTGCATCCATGTAAAATGTAAGTGCGTTCAAGAGCGACGTCCCTTTAGTCCTCTGACAGGTAGGACATAAAGAAAATACAAAACGACACTCTATCCCTTCTGCCTGGGTTAAACATCTAACGAATGCCTTTAAGTTCTAGATTGAGTTGGTTGAGTTAAGTAAGACTTTTGCTTCATCCATTGTGGTGCCGCTAAAACCTTGACATCATTGAGCATTGAGTGAGTCCTCCTTATCTTTGAGCCTAATAGGTCCTTAGTTAAGGCTTGGGCCTATTACACGATGTAAAGAGCAAATTGGTGCACATAAAAAACCATTATATTTAGCCAATGGTTACAACTTAATTGTAAGTCTCATATTTGTATGGAGAGCAACATAACAAGGTTGAGTGCTTCTTGTGCTAACTCTGGCCTTTAAACACGTTCTACAAGTGGACATGATATATTCTATGTTGTTTTTGACCCTTGTAAAATTGTGAATGCTTCTATTTTCATTTGCAAGATCTAAAATAAGAAGAAAACAAATAGCATTAACTCATAGAAATAGCGAAAGAATGCAACGTAATAGTTTTTATAAGAACTTCATTGACAATGCATTTAAATTAGTGATCTATAATGGAAATCATATCAGTCACCATAGCTACATCATGGAGCCACTACAAAAACTCCAATACTCACGTAGTTTCAAGACATTTGCACTTATAGGAAAACGGCGTAAAAAATATGGCTTTGGGTCAATGGATTCATGAGTGGCCAGGGCTACAACGTGCAACATTATTAATTAGCAAAATAAGACAGTCTATATTTCAAAATAGTGATGGTAGATCTAACATCAACAAAAGAGCAAATTAGATTGGAAAGATTTTCCTTCATACATTGAACACATGATGGTTGATCATCTTATAGGTGGAACTAGCTAATTTTTTTAGTGCTTCATCATTGTTTGAAGCAATTCCTTGCACAATATTGTCCAAAAGAAGACATTCGATAAACAATCTCTTTGAATAGTTTTTTACTTTCACTATGCACTCTTAGAGTAGCTCTTACCTCATCTTCCTTCACCCCCTTGTATATGTCATAATCACCCTTACCCTTGTGCCCTATAATCCTCATAATAATATCATTAAAGAATATCAAGTCATGTTAGTGACAAATGTAGTTTGTCTAGATTTATAAGTGGTATTAGAAGCATCCAAATCACAAGACAATGTATGTTCTCCTGTTTTGTCATTCAATCTTTATATAATGTTAAAATTGTCGGGATTCTACCTCTTACTATTCTATAGAGAAAATTTTAGCTCATTTTGGTTATAGATTTCACAAATGCAGGGTTTGTTCTAGTGTTTGGCCACTTTCATTTTAGCATTTGGAGGCTCTTTTTAAAAAAAAAATGAAATGGGCTTCCAAAAAGTAGTGCGACCGGGACTAGGCCCAAGGGCCAAGGGGACGAAGGAGAAGCCTTTGTTCGTGCATACAAACGACGTGAAGGAGAGACTGGAGATATGCATAGTAAAATTAGCGACAGAAGCAATCAATCTCTTGTAGATCTACAGGAAATGCTGGTCACGTCCAACAGAGACTGATCGATCGAAGACTGTGTAGTCTGGACTTGCAGGGTTGCAGTGCATAATTTCCATGAGCGCGGCTGGAAAGCGCAGTAGTAAGTATCATGCTTCTGACTCATGCGTTGTACCTGGACTGTGATCTACAGCTTTCCTGACTTTACACACTGGTATATCTCTGAAATATATACGGGTACTGCAGATGGATACAGGCACTAGAATACGAAACTCACAAAATTCGGGCCCTTGATTTGGCTGTTTCACCCAAGCTTATGACCACAGCAATCAATGTTTTCATTATTTTATTGGAAGTGTTTGTTTTGTTATGCGCCAGCATGAGCCTCCAATCAAAATTTTCAAGGCAGATACCGGAATGCAATGTGCATATTGACTGCGCCCAGTTTTGAGATCCGTGAAATTTATCTATCAACAGTATTTGTAACTGTTTACTGTTGATTCATGAATTATTTTGTTGAATAGTTCTAAGATCGCAACAGGCCCAAAGGCTAGAGATCAAGATTGGCCTGCTTCTGGCCTATTTAAGAGGACACGTTTCGTCGTAGACGCTCACTTCTTTTCCGATCTATGTATGGTTTGATTCTGATCGGTTTATTATCGTCCTTGCAAATACATCTTGATTATTGAAGCTTCTTCATGTGTAAGGGTTGTGGAAAGGTACGAAAGGAACAATAAATGGTTTTCTATATCGTGGCTCATTGATCAGAAACGTGCTGCTGGATTGTTGGATGAATGCGCACTATCCTCCGAACTTAGATTGGAATTAAAAGTACAAAGATTCACGGTGATGGAAGAGTGAAGAATAACATATCAAGCGGTAAGCGAGTAGCTTGTTCAGGCATTGCTGAAGTTGAAAGAGAGCTTTTCCATTATTTTGTTCTCTAGAACTGTCTATAATTCTCTTGCCATGGGAATGGCGACTGGGAAAGTCACTTTTGCACACGATATTGAAAGTCAGGAAAGTAGAGTGGCTGAAAATCAAGCACCGGGTGTGGTTTGTGAGGATGGAGGATACTACGAACAATTGCCTGATCAGAAAGCTGATCACTCGGAGTCTGAAAACGCAGGCAGCCGCATGAAATTCCATGCTCTAATCTTAACGACAATCTGCATTGCGTTTATTATGTGCGTAGGACTTCTAACATCTTCATTCGAGCCTGATTTAGCGCCTGGGAAAACTGTCAAAGATAAGGCGTGGAGCAAACAATCCGGTAGCATGCTGCTCCCTATGTCTTCTACGACCAAAGAAGAAAGGCTTGCCAAGGTTCCAGATAATTTTTTCTCAAGTCAGCGAACGGCATTTCATTTCCAACCTTGGAAAAATTGGATGAACGGTACGCCTTCTCAATTGCCAGGCTTCTTGTAGCAGTTTCATTTTCTGTACGTTCAGGGAACTTTTCCCCAACTGCTTGTCTTCAGCGTGAAGAAGTGTATGTTTGACTATAATGCTTATCCTGCTATCTTTTCTACAACAACTCCTGTATGTGCATCGTAGGCTCTAAAAGAATCCAGGATGTGCACTTCGTTCACTTGTTCTCGCTTGTTATATTCACTTATATGCGGAAACTCTTTGACTAGCTTCATCTGTGGATGTGACTTAAAGTCTAGTTTTTTAACATTAGTATGCTGGTACCATATGTCAAGCTAAAACGCAAGGTTAAGGTCTCCGCTAGTGTTAGGTCTATTCTGTGTTTGTTTTCATAACCTGAGACAAACCGCTTCGTCTGAATAAGAAACAGAAGCAACATCGTGGAGTTATGTTTGCATGAACCTAAAGGTCCACCTATGGCATATACAGGCATGCCGATTAAGCTGTAAGATGCACAGAATATGGACAGGCTGTTATGATGAATGCAATTTAATTCCAATTGGCAGATTTGTTGTCAGATCCGATGCCTGATAAAACTAAATTCCATCTCCAGAAGACAAAAGTAAAATTTTGTTGATTGTCAACCGAGTAGCATATGGCACATTGGAATTTCGTGACATCTGAAAAGACAATATATCAGGCCTGAGCTTTTTGATTCCATGATTTGCAGCGGTTACTTCTATACGAAATCCTTCTGGCTAAATTCATCTGTAATTGCTACTAGAAGTCCAGCTGTTTAGATTAGAATTTCAAGCAAATGATCAGAAGTCAGGCAAAACTATCTCTAGGTCCGGCTGAATCACCAAGTTTTTGAACATGTCCGAGCTTAAATGATAGTTATTAGTATCACAAGCACATCCTATAGTGACGCTGTCCCAATTTCTTTGAACAGAAAACATAAAATTGATGTTGAGTTATCTTTGCTTCAGCCTGAATCATGCATGGGCATAAGCAGGTCGAGTAGCCTGATCAAACGCAATTCCTCCACAAGACAATGTAAACCCATATTGATTATTTTTTCGAATCAGAAGGCACTTTTTAAGTTTGGTGTGTTATTGCTGCGTGGCTAGCTTCACCTGTATATGTGATTTAAGTCCAGCTTTTAAACATAAATTTGCAGGCACCAGACTTCCAGCCAAAATTTCAGGCTAACTTGCAAAGGTTTTAATAAAGTGTCTAAATTTTAAGTCTAGCACCACAAGCATATTCTATGGTCAATACCATAATCAATTCCCCACTTTTTCTACGCAAGAAACCAAAATCAATTGGTATCGTTAATTTCGCTTGAGCTTAAAATCCCACTCAAGACATTATATACAGGGATGCAGATTCAGCTGCGAAGATGTACACACACATAGGGGTAGGTTGTAATGATGACTGGTCACTTCACTGGAACTCAGAAAAGTAATCATGTTATTACACAGACGAACTCATTTCCATATCCATAAGACAAAGTAAAGTTTTGTTAATTTACTATTTTGAATAACTATGCAGCTTTGAAGTTTCGCTGAATTTGAAAAGCCTCATATATGGAGAACCTATTTAGTTTACTCATTACAAGTCTAACAGCTTTTGTTTCTATGTGCCTCATGATGAATGATGGTGATCATATTGGATGGTGCGAATACTATTTTGGTTCCAGATCCAAATGGTTAGTTGCATTACTAACATCTTTCTATTTAGTTGTTAGTGTAAAATTTACGTGGCACATATATTTGCTCATATAATTTTGAGTTGCTGCTTATGATCCGTATTATTCTCTTTCTCTCGTCTTTGATGATTGCTGTGTGCTGTGCTGTAAAATTTCTGTGTTTCATAACTAGTAACTGTTTC
This sequence comes from Diphasiastrum complanatum, assembly GCA_029204225.1. Taxonomy (NCBI): domain Eukaryota; kingdom Viridiplantae; phylum Streptophyta; class Lycopodiopsida; order Lycopodiales; family Lycopodiaceae; genus Diphasiastrum; species Diphasiastrum complanatum. The sequence continues at coordinate 4,482,009 of CM055112.1, forward strand.
ATTGGTGTCTTATTCAGGACCTATGTTCTACAAGGGTTACTATCACTTTTTCTACCAGTACAACCCAGATGCTGCAGTCTGGGGTAATATTACATGGGGCCATTCTGTGTCAACTGATTTGATCCACTGGTACCCTTTAAATATAGCACTGGTTCCAGATCACTGGTATGATGCAGAAGGCGTGTGGTCAGGCTCTGTCACCGTATTGCTTGATGGTAAGCCAGTCATTCTTTATACGGGTTCGTCGAATGAATCGGTACAATTGCAAAACATGGCTGTTCCTGAGGATTTTTCTGACCCTTTCCTTAGGAACTGGGTTAAGGTCCCACAGAATCCAGTGCTGGTTCCTCCTCCAGGTATTGGCAAAAAAGACTTCAGAGATCCAACAACTGCTTGGTTGGAATCGGATGGGTTATGGCGAATTGCAGTTGGAGCCAAGGAGGGCACTACAGGCCTTGCCCTAGTTTACAGAACTACTGACTTCCTTGACTGGACTTTGCAGAGTAAATTTCTACATTCAGTCGCTGGCACAGGAATGTGGGAATGCGTGGATTTCTATCCTGTTTCACTGACTGGTTTAAATGGCCTGGATACATCTAAAGTCCAAGTCAACCAGTTAGTGAAGTATATCTTGAAAGCAAGCATGGATGATGATAAGCACGACTATTACACAATAGGTACTTACTCAACAGATTCTCAGACTTTTATTCCTGATGATCCAACTAAAGATGTTGGCTTTGGTCTGCGCTACGATTATGGGAAGTATTACGCATCCAAAACGTTCTACGATCCTGTAAAGGAGCGGCGCATCTTATGGGGCTGGGCTAACGAGTCTGATAGTGAGCAGGATGACATTATAAAAGGCTGGGCATCAGTGCAGGTATGCATATTTGAAGCTTTTTGATTCAGCAATAGATTTGTGAGGAGTTGGGCTTTAAGTTGTTTTGAACTAAAGTACATTCGAGTCAAGGTATCTCTGATGGTAGATGTTCTGTACAGAGTATTCCAAGAACTTTGGTCCTTGACAGCCACACTGGATCAAATCTATTACAATGGCCAATCGAGGAATTGGAATTATTACGAGGGGACAACAGCGTGGTAAAGCAAAACATGTCGCTTAATGGAGGTGATGTGGTGAAAGTTGGAGTTTCAGGGGCTCAGGTAGAAGTCAAATTTTCTACACATTACTCCTCTGTTCTTTCCTTGCTTTTCGCAATGTAAATTAATGTAGCATTAGAATGTAAGTCGAAATTGAGTTCTGAAGAATTTGCGAATGCGTTATGATAGAGACGGAGTAATTAATAGAAACAAACCATGAAACTCTGGTTTTTAAGGTTCAAAGTAGTTTGTAGAACTGTAAATGTACTCTACAACAGCTGCAAGTCAAAACCGTGAGTACTAAAGGATTGTGTCTTGTTGCAGCTTGACATAGAAGTTACCTTCACGTATCCAGATGTACACAAACTGGATGTTCTTCCAGAGCATAAAGAGTATGATTGCAGTCAAGGAGGAGCAGCACAGAGAGGACTATTTGGGCCATTTGGGTTGCTTGTACTTGCAGCAGACAATCTGGTGGAGCAGACTGCAGTTTACTTTTATCTAAGTCTCAGACCCAATGGAAAGTGGGTGACTACAGTGTGCAGCGATCAGAGCAGGTTATACTTCATTCTAGTTTTGGTTCTACAAGCTGGTTTGAGTATTATTCACAAATGCATAATTATTGTATCACCTTCCGGTTGAGATAATCTGCTCTTGATAACTCAACTGATCAGAAAAGCTCATTGTCCACTTAAGACAAATGACAAGAGTTTCTTTAACCACAAAAAACTTGCCATTAGCTACCCTCTAAGACGGCTAGCAAAGAAGAGGAATGCCCCCAGTGAATCATTGCTGGAAATGCCAATGGCCTTAAAGGATCTAGTAAGTCGGTTTATCCAAAACCTAATAGGAAAAGGCTCACATTGAGAGAGGATTTCTAAGGCCGTGCTAAATGGCCTCATAAAAATTATCTTTGTTCATTCTTTTTGGTTGAAGCAGTTTGAAGTGTGTCGCTGAATGCAATGCTTTATGGGCCTTTGAAATGTATGAAAGATAGTCCTGTGTCTTGCCAGAAATTCCTTTGTCTTTTTTATTTAATAGGTATTTTATGGAGCGAGATGTTTAAGGCTGGGAAAACTGGTAAGCTTCTTGCTGAGACTTTATACGGTTCCATAGACTTGCCATTTCTTGGATATTGACGATATTATGACTGGACTTGCAATATCAGATCTTCTTTGGCTAAAGGAATCGACACAACAGTCTACGGAACAGTTTTCGACAAGCCGCCTACAGAAAATTCTCTGTCATTGCGAGTGATTGTGAGTATCGACCTTTCCAAGTTACAATGATATCATGTCTTTGAGTGTTGCATGCTTTCCCTTTGCAAATAGAAAAAACGTCGGGCGTCTGACCCCAAGAATATCTTTGCGCAGGTTGATCATTCTGTAGTAGAGACATTTGCACAAGGCGGTAGAGCTTGCATTACCTCGCGGGTATATCCTACTGTAGCGATTGACAGAAATGCTCATCTCTTCCTCTTTAACAATGGGACTAAACCAGTTACTATGCAAACGCTTGGGGCTTGGGAAATGTCCTCTGCTTATGCTTAAGCAGTCTATTGTGCTAATAGAAGATCCCTGTGCGCTGTCGTATATATTCATACTGTAGCGCCACTCCTCTTACCTATATAATTAACACAATGCGAGCTACGTACTGGGTTGAAAGTACAAATTCAATGAAATATCTTGTAAACTACAGAGCTCACAATGTTGGATTGTGGATAACAATAGAATCTTTCCCTGGATAGGGACTACACTGACAAAAATTTTACTCCTCTCTTTTCACATTTGCCTCGAGTAGCATTTCACTCAAAATTATTTGGTCAACTTGTCTGGCCTTAAATCGATCTTCATTCTAGGCAAGAGCCTTTAATATGCATGATGTTTCCAAAGGACTGACTTTGTAACATACGATGCTCATTTTGGCTCGCTCCGCAAGCCGGCTGCTTCCCAAGCTTGTTTGTTTATTTTGTTCGCAGCCTTCTCTGTCCTCTGTAAGATCTCTATGCAGAATTCAAGATGACCTCCGCTTGTAAGCAGCAGAAGTCTTATATCAGCTGAAGCCTTCAACATCGTCGAAAATTTTGGAGATTCTTCAGAGCTACATGAAGTATTCACTGAATCCTTGCCTAAGGGTTCTTTCATTAAGCTAAGATTAGTAATTGACAAAAATTGGGTGCTTTGATGCAAAAGGATGGATTTTGAACACGAACGAGGACTTCTGCAGTCAGAGCGTTCTTTCCAATAGAACTTCGAAGGCTAATGTTCAGGTTCAAGGTGAAGGTTGAACCTTTTGGATCATATTATGGAATTGAGCTTAGGTGTTTGATAAGTGCCTTGTTTCAAAAAAAAAAAATGACCTGTACATGGCAGTACTTTTTTAGCTCTGAGATTCCTTTTCCATATGATTTTGTTTGGATTTCCAAGAATGCTGGCAAGAAGGATTGTCAATTGTGAATCATTAGACGAATTACTTAACGTTTGTGGAAATAATGCTAATGTAACAGATCATTGTTTGTTATTTTGGCCCTTGCTGATTACAGAATTAATGTCAATTGAACGGAGATTCTGATTGTGAATCTCTCTTGGTTTAAGCCTTGAAACTCTTCTTGTGTACATGATCCATGAATGGTTTTATGCTTCTCTTGCACTCCTTTTTATATACTTATGGCAACTCTTTTTGTATGCACTTAGTATATCGCCTAGCTTATTTCTTATTGCTTTGTAGTTTCATATTGGATCAAATTTGTACAATGATAGTATTTATGTTATGATTCAACAAGTCCCAATTCAAAATGGAGTCATGCTATTGGCCCACAGTTTAACAAAACACTCATTGGGGGTTTTGATTGTAGTTGAGTTGCCACTATGTGGCACATCATTTACCAAAACTCTCATTGTAGCATAATGACAGCTCAAGCATGTTATTCTGGGTAGAGCATCATTCCCTAGGAAGTTGAGTTGTGGCAACTTGAATACTCAACTCCAATGGACCAACAAAATGAGAGTTTTCAAATCCAACCAATCAGCTACAAGAGAGGTGAAATGTGGAGACAACATCTCCCAGAAAGAAGAGAAGAAGCTATGAGATCTCATGATTTCCAAACAACTCCAAAATAACAGATCGCCCAGGGTTGTTACAATGACTTGCCAAGTAGATGAATGTGAACCCTCCCTCTGGATTGTACATTTTTAGGCCAACCTAAGTTTGGAGTCCATGAGCTCATGGATATCCTTTTCCATGCTTGGACAAGTTTCGAGCCTTCTCTCAATTTATGCATGTAACACTCTTATCAAACTTAGCTACATTAAGGGAAACATGAGTATACTGGTTCAAAGTATTTCTTACTAATGAACATCTAACATTACATCAAATATGTATTTTGATCATAGTTGCAGCGCGATTCCCGAATCGCGATTCCAATTCGCGATTCGGGATTTTCCCAGAATCGTGTAGAATCGATTTTTTATTTTTTTTGAAATTTTTTTAGGCAATATGGGTATCAGATGAAAGCTCTGATCGAGGGGATTATGATTGTGTAGTTTGCCGACTGTTTCGGGTGCGAAACACCAAAAAGTGTGTTTTCTCTCAGGGAGTTGGAAGGCCAAATCATGAAGAGGCCTTACCGTCGGGGCTGGGGTCTACCGGCAGCCCCCGGACCCCGCCGTTGGGGGGCGTTGCCCCCCAAACCCCCTAGAGCTTCTTGCTATATAGACATTGTAGATAAAAATGCCACCGCCCCCCTGTAGATAAAAATGGGGTCCAAATGCGCGCCGAGAAGGGCCCAATATTTATGCCCCCAACTGTATGTACATTGCACTCACATCTCCAGTGAACCAATTGCAAAAGTGATCATCATCCATACAGTTGATAGTCCAAACTGTAGCATTAACATTTACTGAAAACCAGAGCAAATGACAACCGGATAGCTACTGAAAATAAGATTTGTTTGTGCCTCATCTACTGCACTTATGAGAGGCAAAACGCTGGTTTGACCATTGATCCCCTAAAAAAATTTCAGCAATAAGCTATTTTTCCAAAAAAAAAAAAAAATCTTTTTTTTTTTTTGCGATTCTGGGTCGCGAATCGCGATTCGCAAAATTGCGACCCGCGAATCGCAGACCCAGCGAATCGAGATTCGCTGCAACTATGATTTTGATGATGATATCAATGGACTTATTGTTTGATGTGATCATTATCAATTGCATACATGCATTATGTATTTTAGAACAATCCATATTAAATGAAAAATTGGAGAGTTGTGCTTAGCTTTGGCACCATGTACTAGTTCATTTATTAGGAGTGGCTAGACTAACCTCCTAAAAAGTAGGAGAGTTGACTAGTCAAGAGGACATGTGTCATATGCTCACTAGGACACTTGTTCTAGTAGTGAATGAGTGACATATGTCAGGGTTGACCAGTCAAACATGACGTCACATGCTCATTGGGACACTTGGTCTAATGTATGAGTGACACATGTCAACCTACTTGCTTGCCTATGTATCAGGGTACTGCCAAGTGGCAACTGTCGACTGTGCATGGAATTGGCCATGTGTTGATGTTAGGAAGGGTCAGGGTTAAGGAGTGCTTGAGGATTGTGCATAAGTGAGCGTAGAGATAGGCATTCCTCATAATCTATGCAACAAATGTTGAGAGGAGACAAGGTAGCCCGCTCTACCATGTTTCATGCTTTTTGATGTTTGTACATTCAGGGAAATCAAGGAGGATCGAGTTTTAGATCTATGTGTACTTGATGTGCTAGGTTTAGAGTAAAGTTTCAAATTGGAGTTTGACATTTGATATCAGAGCAAAGGTTGTGTTGAGAAGAGGGTTGCAAATTTTTCAGAAATACCCTAGATGGACCATCACTACAACTAGAAAGTGGACAATTTTTTAGCCAAAAAATGGATCAAACGAAATATAAATTTTTTAATTTATAGGTTGCAGGTTCAATGTTGACAAAGGAGGGACTAGAACCTGTGATTTCGACTCCAGATCTTTGTCGAAATCGCTCAAATAATTTGTGATTGGCTGTGTACTATTGTGGCTTAGTGTGGAAGGGCCTTATATTTGCTGATTTGAACAATTGGACAACTCGGAAGCGACTACGGTAGGTTGTACCGACCAGGACAACCCTGGTGCATTTGATCGGAGACAGTTTTGTGAGACAAAAACCCTTGTTTCCCCACATTTTAGACCTCTAATTGGGTGGACATGTCTGCAACACTGTGATACTGGATCCACAAGAAGGTACGAGTGCAAGATTGACAAGGGTTGAGGAAGTGGTAGCCAAGGTGGATGCCATGGAGATGATTTTTCAACAAATTCTTGAACATTGAAGACATCAAAATCCTCACAAGAATTAAAGTGGTATGATTGGTGTTTCATTTTGTGGAGGGCTTGTATGGATTTCTCAAAACCTTTCATTGTACTCGTAGTCTCCAAGGAGCAGTTCAGATAGCTCTGTGTTTGAAACACACTAATAAGGTTAGTGATGAGCCTTGGCCTCAGGCGGTTTTTGGCCTTGGGATAAGAAGAGGCTCAAAAGGCTTAAGGGTTAATTTGTGCAAAGGCAAGTTTCAAGGTGACCTGAAAGGAAGAGGAGCAGGGCTTTTGAGGATAGAGGATTGTATGGGCGGTCTAGTGTCCAAAGAGGTCAGCGTCCTTTAGTGCAACAAGTAACTATAGCTTCTAGGGACAATCCGATGTTCAAAAGGGGCCAGTGATTTTTGTTGCTATTACCGCATAACCAAGAGTGTTCCAAATGTGAGAGTTTCAATATGCTTTGGTTACTTGGGATGATGCATGTGGAAGAAATGTCCACGGAATCCAATGTAGACTTCATGCAATTTTCTAGTGAAACAGGCACAAGCACCTATGGCTATTGAAGAGCTAGAGCAAGATGAACTCCAGGGAAGAACTCTTCACCTTGTGAAAGTGTCGATGATCAAGTAAGGTTGATGTTATTTCTTTTGCCACAACTGTTTTAAACAATGCAACACATGTATCAATTTCCAAGTACTTCTTGATTGTTATAGTGGACATATGTGTGGTATGGAAGTGTGTGTTCTATTGACACTAAGTCCTCCTATAATGTACTTGACTTTGATTGAGAGGTTGAATGTGAGCACACAACCATCCCTATACTAGTACACAATCGTGAGGGTTGATGGAAAGGGTAATATTGGAGGAAGTTTCAGGGTTGTGGATATGCCATTAACCATTTGGATGGGATGGTGTTTTTATAGCATTACTTGTTAAATTTGTTTTATTCTAGATAAAGACATTGTGTCTTGAAAGAAAGTTTGGATATGTGATGAGAAATTTTTTATCATGAAAAGTGCTAATGATGAAATTCATATGGCAATACTTGATGATATATTATAATGATCTCCAATCTACTAGAGTTTTATTGACATAGTCTATTACTATATTGCTCTTATTTTTTTTACCTCAAATGAATTTGATATTTTCATGAGGACATCCAATTGAAAATGTACTACAAGACTAGTTATGAATGTAATTTTCTTATAAATTGAGAAAGAGCACAAGAGAATGTGGGACATACAGTCTAGTGAGAGAGTTTGTGAGAGTTAACATAAGTGAAAAATAGAGAGTGCAAGGGAGTGCATGAGAGAGGGTGAGAGATAAAGTTGTGAAGAGCAATAACAAGTACACCAACACAAGATAAAACAAAAAATTAGTTTCATACAATGCAACCCATTTTTTTCCTATGAAATTAATGTTGCACTTCATAGAATTTTGTATTTGGAACTTAAATTGGCTACTTAGAACATTGTAGAAGTTGAAAATTATGTTGCTTAAAGAACTAGCACATTTTTTCTTGCAACCAATTCACCTGAATTTATGCAAATCTTGAATGGCTTGTGTGGGGGATAGCCTAACAATATTTGCATATCACGAGCTTGCAAAGCCAATGATAGGTGGGGATCATTCTCTTGTCACTTAGACTCCAAGCGGAATTCTATAAGGATTTTGAAAGATTTGTCCCATTGTTATCCATCCCTTCACATTCTCGAAATTGTAATTTTCCAAGTAAAAAAAGAAAAAGGTGGATTCACCCATTTGTAGGTGGATGAATATACCCACTCTATTTGTTTTTTCCAAACTATTGACCTCGAATTACAAAAAATTGTTCTATTAGCTACTCATTATGAGCATGTCCAACTAGTCCATGGAGAGGGCCATTAGAAACTCCAATGTATGGACCTTAAGCTAGTTATTGTTGAATCTTGCTAGTTCTTTGAACAACATAGTTTTTGAAGAATGTGAAGGGATGAATAACAATGGCAAAACTTCCAAAATCCTTGAAGAAGTCCATTTGGAGTCTAAGTGACTAGAGAATGATCCCCATCTATCATTTCATAATGATGCTTTATGAGTTCATGATATGCAAATATTGTTACTATTCCAAACACAAGCCATTCAAAATTTGCATTGATTGAGGTCAATCATTTGCAAGAAAAAATGCTCATTTAATTAACCATCTACCGACAGATGAGTGAATCCACCCTTGAATTTTCAAGAGTGTAGTTTGTAGTCACTTAGGGTGAGGCAATCTTCCGTTTGCTTACTAGCAAAAATGCTTCTTGGTTTCCAAGGGGAGGCTCGAACCTGAGACCAAAGAAATTTTGGATGTCAAGCTAACCAACTGAGCCAACCCCTCATTACTAGCAAAAATGAGATGTTGCTAGTTTGAAAAGATGTCGTCCTTGTCTTATATCTTAAATTTGATGTTGTCAATTGTGCTAGAACTCACTATTTCAAAGATGGTCATCTTACCATTTAGTGTTTTTAAGAGTATCCACATTCCATTCCTAAATCTAAGAACCAAAAGTTGTGAAAATATTTGATTAAGGTCAATAACATATCAAGGATCTATGTCCACAGTAATTGTACATAACATAATCTAGACAAAGTTGGAAGCTAATTATGTCATATTCACATTATAATAGTCTTGTTCTTCTTCTAATGAATTAATTTTTATCCTTCCTATCTTTCTTCTTGATACTTACAATCGGTTGATGGTGGATTGGTTGTTTCTCTTTTTCAAAATTGAGACAATCATTAGTTGTTCAATCTTCTGTCCAAGTTATTATATTTGAATATAAATCTTGGTGGACACCTAAGGGTTTATAATTTGTCCTCTAGTGATTTTGGCTATCAATAGTATGGTTGGTAGTGGATGATCCTATCTAAATATTGGTGGATACCTATGTTGGATTATCCTTCCATACTCCTATAGTTGTCATACCACACATTTGTATATTTACTTCAAAAATGGCAATATATACTTGGAAATGAGGATATGCATTGGAATGAAGAGGCCTATATCATTTCGGGATATAATTGCTAAGGACCTATCTTTTACTTAAGGACAAGACCTCTTGAAATGAAACGACGCCTGGAATTCGAAACGATGCATTACTTAAATCATTCTTTGGTCAGATAGTACAATAGTTCATTACAATCAGTTGCTATGCTCCCGTAAAGTTGATCTAAAGAACTGCCTTTAAACTCGCTTACCCATCTGCACGAATACTTTGTATTCGGCATTCGAGTAAAGTATCCCTTGGTGAAGTTTTTCACAGTCACTAATAGAGAAGTATGTATGCATGTGAAACGTAGTCCCTGCTTAAGGAACCGAGTTCTTGATCTGTATTCGTGTTAGTAACAAAGATAATTGTTTCTAACATATTCGCGAACTATTTGAGTTCTATAAACATGACTAGACTTTAGTTGTTGAGGACTTCTGTCTAGAACACATTAGTTCAAGAATAAGATTAACTATTTGTCTGTTTGCATCGAACATAACACAGATCCCTGCTGACAACTTAATCAGTCAGAGTGTAATTCATCTGAGCTACTTTGATAACATTTCATTTGCTAAACACTTTTCATTCGGTTCGATAGAGGAAGATTGTTGTTTGGAATTCATTTATCAACACACACCATAGCAAAAGTAATACTGGTTACTTATAAAATGTCTGTTGACAGCCAGATTTTCATTCGACTCCATTTCATTCAAAATCTGTCAGAATTGTATCAATTTAACAACTTGAAGTTGCTATCTCCTTGGAGAACAACATTAATACTACATAAATCTAGCAAATCTAGATTGGTATAGTACGACATATACCAATTTTTGGCGCCGTTGTCGGGGGATAGCCAAATAAAAGTGATGCAAACTGTCAATTCAATTTCCATGCCCAGTGTATGTCAGATAGAGCTACTCGACTAGAAAGATATCGGAAACTTCAAGAAGAATTTTTCAAAAGAATTCAAGAATCTTTGCAAAGAAAAAAATCACCCTTCTTGAATTTTAGTCCTGAAAACCTACCGAAAAACCCTCTTCTTGAAGCTTATGCTACAGCTAAACCAAGTTTTGAAGTCATAAACCCTAAACCAAAACCAGAACCTGAGCCTGAACCAAAACCGAATATGGAAGGCCCTGGTGCCCGTTTCACCTCAATCTCGAAGATCAAATATGATAATTTTAAAGGAACATCTTCAGATGATGCTAACAGTTATGTTTCGCAGTTCGAGTCAATCGCTAACTCGAATAACGAAGGTGCTAATGCAAATAAGCTGCGGATTTTCCCTGGTCTTTTGAGAAAGCAAGCACGCATATGGTACAACCAAGTTGAACCAGGACGTGTCGCCACCTGAAAACTGCTGAAAGATGTGTTTTTAAACCAGTTTAGAGAAATTGGTTATTCGTCCAGAATTTTCGGACGACTTAATAATGTCCAAAAGAAGAAAAAAGAATCTCTTCGAAGGTGTACACGAAAAGTAAAGAATTTGCTTGGAAAACTAATTGGTGTGTACCCTGTCGCAATGCAGATCGAGTGGGTTTTGGCAGGACTACACCAAAAATTGATCGATATTGTAGACAAGGAGATATGACTTCTTTATCAACAGTCATATCGATACTGTAGACAAGGAGATATGACTTCTTTATCAACAGTCATATCGAGTGTTGAGAATTATGAGACTTCCAAGTTAGCACGTAAAAGACGTTCTACTAGACGAACTCAGAAGTCTAAGCATGACTCCAGCGGAAGTGAAGATGAATCTAAATCTGAATCCAGTTCAAGTTCTTCAAGTTCTAAATCTGATTCCAGTGACTCATCAAAAATAAACTGATGAAACTGATCGCAAAAATAAACGAATGTCCAACGAAAAGAAGATAGTAAAAACAATGAGGACAAGTCTATGTTGGCTGATTCTGACAAATGATCTCCAAGATACTCGACTAGAGCTAACCAAGAGCACCTCTCACCTTAGACCGAGGAGGTCTCTGAGAAGATGAGATGAACGTGGACTGAGAGCCGATTATGAGAGCCGAGAAGTACTAGTTGAGCATGACAAGTAGACACTATGTAAGCCTCATGGTGAATCCCCAAAGATGGAATGACCATGTAGGAACTAGTAGTTCTAGGCAAAGTAATAAATGCAAGTAGACCCCTCTTAAAGAAAGTAGAGTGAGCCACCTTTTGATGGTGACTTCTAGTGGAGAGCATAATTCCACTTGTAATTTGTGTAATGTGGAAATGCCACTAGGATGCCACCTAAGGAGCTCTCTTGCTTATTTAAGAGACTCCCTCTTTGTAGAAGAGGAGCTTTTTGTGTAATACATCTACTCCATGTCCAAATGAGAAGAGCCTCCATGAGTTTGGTGCATCCTTTGAGCTCCTTGATCATGATTGTTTTCTTGAGTGATTCTCTTATGATCATTCACTTCTATCTTTTGTGTGTGGTTGTGGATAGTAGAGTGGATTAGTTTTCATGCTTTCCTAGAGTGGATTAGATTTCCTATTTTCTTGTGGATTAATGTAGGGATCAGCATTTAGGTAAACTAAATAGGCTGGATTTGAGATGTAAATCTTGCATATCCTCTTACAATCCAGTTCTTGATTGTTCTTGGGGTGTCCAAAAATCAAGACATTTGTGTTTCTTGATTCTTGGACTTCTAAAATGTTGTTAGATTAGTTTCTTGTTTCAGTTTTGTGGATTAATGTGTGTGTAGAGTAGTTTTAATGTTTAAGATCTGATTCAAACTCGTTTTGCAGCATTAAAGTAGGATTTCATGGCATTTCAATCACTGTTCAATGGTTCTGCATGCTAATTTTATGGTTGAACATTTTGGCATGCATGATTGACTGATTGTGGTCGTTTATGCATGTGCTTTCAGTGCAAGAGTCACCAATTTGAGTGTCCTTTGATAGGCAAGAAACTTAGAAAACGTAGATCCATCATTCTGCCGGATCTGGGCATTGTAATAAACACGAAACATTCAATAAATGCCCAACGAGCCTGGTAGCATGTAGAAACCGTTCTATAAACAAGAAGAAAGAACAAGAAACAGCCAACAGATTCTGTCAACATTTGGCCCATTGCCGCTTGCACCATTCACACTCATAACCGATACATGCTGCAACACTACCTTTGATCAGATCCATACAAGCAATCTGAAACATTTCCAGATCCGTTCATAGCTCAAAACGACCTGAAAGCACCCTCCACACGTCCTACTTCTCTAACATCTCAGCCGAGACCTCCTCTGTCACCATCTAAGTCGAGTCCTCCTCCTCTATGTTGTAAAGCTACCTTTACAAGCTTTACTTCCGACGCCAACATTGCCCCCGGTGCCAACAACGCCACTGCTGCTCCCGGCGCCGCCGGCGCCGGTGCCGCTTTGGGTGCCACTGTGACCAGAATCCAGCCAGGGCCAAGTTCCTATGGCTAAAAATCTTTGATCAGTTCTAGCGAAGTCCAGAGAGCTCAGATCGATGTGCAATCACCTTACACGATCTAGGCATGATTAAAGGAAGCCTAGGGATCAATAAATTCTAGAGAGAGAAAATGACTTTCTAGAGAGAGAAAATGTGCTTTACCAGCCTGGGCAGAGCACTTGGTATGAGGGGAGGTGGCGAATCCCACCAATACTATAGGGGAGTGTGGGTTGCGACTCAGGGCGAGCTCCAACCAAGTCTCAGCCTCCCTTGCTGGAATGTTGTCCTGGCACCCGCCTTGGCATGCTAGCGCCTCGGAGACTAGGGTCGGTCACACACTTGAGATGTAACCTTCTCAGATTTATTAATAAAGTGGAATTTTTCTCAAATTGACTCTGATTAGCTTATGGGTTTTAGTGTTCAGTAAAAGCGCCAGTTGTAAGGCCATTTCAAACTTTTTGATCTGGCACATAGCTGAGGGTCGTATCCTGGGACGCTAGCGGTATGCCGTTGGGACCATTCGGTCCGGAACCACAAGCCATGACAGATATGAAGACAACCAGTTCCTGGACCGAATGGTCCTGACAGCATACCGCGAGTGTTCCTTGCATGAACGTGAATGGGGTAAGCTCTTGGGAAACGGGCTCTAACTTGTTGGCTGAGTTGGATGGCTTGCTTTGGGTGGAAGTTACCTGTTTATGGCTGTCCAGTCTGGCATGGTGCCAGGTTGGCTTCCAGCGCTCGTGACGAAGCTTTGAGTTGGTTAAGTATGATGTAAGTCAGACAACTTGCTTGGAATGGATGTTACTCGTTTGTAATGAAGCTTCGAGTTAGTTAAGTTTTTTCGGACGGCTTTCTTGGAGGGAAGTCACCCACATCAGGACCCCCGATCTGGCATGGCGCTAGGTTGGATCTCAATGTTGGTTTTCGAACTTCAAGTTGGTTAAGTCTGATTGTTGTTGGCGAGTTGGCTGCTTGTATGTCAAGTGAGTTTGGACGGCAAGAGCTAAAGGCTGGAAAGCTAAGTCGTGGTTCTCGGCTCTCTTTGGGATGCCTGCGCTACATGTGGTATCAGAGCCGACTGGCCGATCAGCTCTACGGATCTCACGGAAATGGCCATTATTTGGGGTTCATCAGGACAACTATTGTGCAAGGTGCGGCCCACAGTGTAAGCACGGGTGCGTCCATGGTCGGCAGAATAGGGGACTTGATGAGTCAAGGTGCTGCCCTTGAGGTGTAAGCACGGTCAGTTTTTGTGGTTCAGGCCCGGCGCTGTCTGCACATCGGACATATGAGGCAGTGTGCTACCATTAGGTTGGTGTAAGCACGGTCTGTGCCTTGTGGGGTGCGGGGCAACATATTCGAATTGTATAGGTTAACCATTGACATAGAGATGTTGTTCGAATTCGGGTGTAAAGCACGGGTGGTTAGCTGCCGGTGCAGGATAGTTGCCGATCATTTAGCTATAAGGGCTATCGACCAGATTTGGTTGGGCGTGACTGAGGCAATGTGCTAATTAATGGTGAAATCACGGATAGTTGGAGGGGTGTTCTCTGTGGGCTGATTCTGTGATCGATCTGTATGGGTGCAGCCAGACAAAGGTCCTTTGGCAGGGCTATCTCAAAGGGGGACCTTGTCTTTGTTACCTATTAGTAAATATGTCTGAGTGTCTTGCTTGTATGTATTCATGGTGAGTCTTAGTACTTGTGCTTTGCCTGGTTTGCATGATTGCTTGTGATACAAGGAGGTGATGGCTTGAGATAATCACATAGCTCTATATAACCATCAATAGATAGAGTTGTGGGAAGCATACTATTGGCTGGCGTGCGCGACGACTAGTTGACTAAACTGCTTGGGTTAACCTCAAGTTAAACTTATCTTGGGACTCACAAATAGGTTTGGCGCCTATTATACTCTGGACCCTCATATTGTCAAGTTCAAACGTGAACTCTTCAAGCTATGGCGATGAGAAGAAGACCGAGATCCTTGATATGCTCTGCAATTTTTTATAAGGAGAGGCAAGATGATGGCACATGGATTGCTCGTGAATATCATAAGGCTTATTGGGTACTGATGCATCCATCGGCGAGAGGGGCTTTTTGCCAAAAGAAAAAGGCCAAGTATACATATAGATCTTATTGAAAAGGGCGGATTATTGATTTCAAAGTTTCTTCAAGAGGACAAACCATTTCAGAGGTGCTTATTCAACATGTTTATATGCATTCAGAACTTAATGTGGAGGCTCTAAATCCACATGATTTTTGAAAGTGTAATTGTAAGTATCTTAATTTTTTGGGTTGCTTGTCATTTTTAAAACGTAATCGTATATATGAATCGGAGCTTATTATGATTTTGTATTGCAGATCTATATCCTTCAAATATACATGAACGGGAACCTGTGGCATCTCTTTCAGGTATTATAGATGTCATCCATTCAGAAATTGGCAAATTGCAATACAGAGAACGAACGACAAAAGAACTTGCAGATTTCGGAATATTTTTTTATGATGCTATTTATATTCCAATAAAAAATGGAGGATTAGAAAAACTAGACTGTATACCTCTATCTAATTTTCAAGATAATGTGTGGTGGATTGCAGTCAACGACAATATAATAAAATGTTTTTGTTCCAAGCTATATAATGATGTACAAAAGTCACCCAAAACTAGTACTGGATCAAGAAATGTGCACTTAAGCGAGTTTGTTCCAATGTCATTGTTTGTCAGCTGAACTCCCACATTGTTTGTTTGCAAAAATCTATCAGATGATTTTTTATTCAAATTCATCATAAAGGTTGGGATATAAGATCTACTGCAGATATTCTTGTAGAATCAAACATTCATCCATATCATTTAGATATAGTATAGAGAAGCAAATGCTTAGTATGGTGTTTCATTATGAGAGATGGAAAGAAGACAATGGTACTTGGGCCCCATTAGATCAAGATCTAGACAGCATTGGACACACTGATCGTATATGCATTGATATCATGGCAAATGGGGAGTTACTTACTAATATTGAGGTTGAGAAGGCTGGACCTCATTCTACATTAGAACGTAACTAACACTTTTACAGCAAGATATCTCCGAATATTTCAGTTTTATATTGGATGGAAAATTGGTATGTGAAATCTATGAATTTGTATATTAATTTGTATTCATTATCCTTTTTGTCAATATTCAGATCACTAACTGTAACTTGATTGATGTATGTTTGTGCAAATACGTAAAAGACATGAAGAGAAAATCAAATGCAAAGATTTGGGCGGAATTGTTCAGATAATAGAGCAATCATGATACAAGATTTGTAAAAGCTCTCATAAATATCGATATATTTCTCATTTTCTGAGAATGTACATGTGCGTCCTGTATATAACAATGGATGTTTTTTTCCCATTGTCTCTATCTTTCTATATGCCCATAATTATTCACAGGGGATTACATCAAAAATGTATATCTCTATTTAATCTATTATTTACAGCTCAAAGTAATATGGATTATCTCCACCCTGCATAGTTTCAGTTGTGGACTTGATTGGCCTCCCGTTTCCGCAGCTGGATTGGGTGTTGCATGAGATAATAAGTTCACCAACATCTGTTGACGAAACTCATATATCTCATTCATTGTAAATGCTCGCCATTTATACTGCAAATCCAAAAGAACCGAGTCAATTGACTTATCAAAAACCAAATCGAAAATAACTTAGTTAGGAAATTCACTAGTCTATTTACCTTTCTATATCTGGAACCCCAGATTGCATGATGTACCACTCTAAGAAGTCCTGTATATTGCAGATGGAGAACATCCACAGCTATGTCCATCATTTTGATGAGCTGACTTCAATCAGAAAACGTATAATAATTTAGTTGTGCACTCTGAAGAATACAAATCATATTACCTATCAGATACTAGATGAGAAATATTTACTTCTACATCAACAATCTCCAGGTGGCTATTTACAGTGGCCCCATCCGGCCTTGGCAAAAATGGCAACATTCTGCTGTACATCATGTCGATTTCGGCATGGGTAGACTTCAAGGAATTCATCTTTAAACAAATGGGATTAATGATCCCATCTGAATCTTCCCTAAGGGAGATTATATGCACACTCCAATGCTTACTGCAAACAAGAGATAATTAGTTAAACTGAAGGAATTACAAAACTTATTAAAAATATGTGACTGACTTTTGGCAGTATGGAATAATAAAGACTTTGGTCTCCGAGGTTGTATGGAGAAGATACTTCGCCACCTTAGTTGGAATATGAAGGCTGTGTGCAAAAAAGGATAGCACAACTCCAATGTCCTTAGTATCATCGCATTTATATCTATTTACAAAATACATCAAACCAGCCTCTGATTCCCTTAACCATAGTCTTCTAGGCCAACCTACTCTCCTACCAGTGCCCACTGCCCTTTGTACATGAGGACGAGGAGGTGGGGCAAATGTGGTAAGACATGTTGTCTGCTTAGTACGGGCCATTTCAGCCTAAGGTATTGTTATGGCGTGCCAATCAGAGAGAACAGAGCATATCAGACAGGGGAGGCATGTGATGGCGATATGCAAGATGGCGTATCGCTACGATGCGTGGAGGGGGAAGCTTTACTGGTATCAAACTCTCTGGGCGCGTGGTGGCGATATGCGGATAGCGAGGTTGGCAAGTGAACGCAAAATCCTGAGGAGCTCTAGAGAACCAAGAAATCCGAAACGAAAATATGAGCCCATAACATCCTTTTATACCTGCAGAACGTCCTATGTCGCTTTGTTCAGAAGGGTATGGCCTTCGTGTTTTTCTTATCTGCTCTTATCCTTGACGAGGCAGAATCTTCTGGGTCGTCTATGATTGGTTTGTCTGCCCCTACTACTCGTGTGGCTTCAGAGGTTTCCATTATTGATGAGGTTTTAGGAGATGCAGAGGAGGCCAGGGTATGTGAAATTTGAGAATTTTTTATTACATGCGTTTGATCTTTAGTGAATGCCATCAATCTAATTTTGGCTTATAAATTTACATGCTTTTTTGAATCTCTGATATTCAGTTGATCTTTTGTGTATCGAACTTGAGCTCGTCTATAAAACCATTGGAATAGCTGAATGATGTAACTATTTTTTGAGGATGTTCCACCATGTTGTGTATTTCGATGAAATGTTGCTCTTGCTTGCCAATGTGATTTCTCCATTCCTTGTAAGGACCATATACTCAAACTGCCATACTTTTTTGCAAAAAATGATGCATGATGTCTTAGTATGTGCTGCAATATCAAAGATTTATGCAGTGGTCAGAAAAATATGCATTGGTTAGAATCTATTAAGCAAGTCATACTAAAATTTTAAAATTGTAAGACACTGTTCAAATGTATCTTACCATGTAGTGGGTGATGTGATCTGAGCCCCAAGCCACACGAACTGCATCTACAAACTCTATTGTTGTTTTCTCCAATAGGAGTGCATCTGCATATGAAATTGTGTCTTTTCTAAGCACTTCAACCATATTATCGAGCTTTTTCCAAACTTCAACCTTTTTTACCCTTGTTGTTCCTTTATCTTCAAAGTCTTCTGTTGCAGAAATAACATCTTTCCAAACCGAGTATTGGATCTTAGATGACTCTTTAGAATGATTTGATAGAAATTGACGAGCTTTGACTCCTCCTATGCTAGGTGTACTGGGTATGTTTCCTGTTTTTCCCGAAAGCTTTTCATCTTTTTGTATTTTAACATGGCCTTTATGAAGGCCTGCTTTTGACAACACTTCCTCTAATCGAGTGATTGCTTGTTTTGATGCTGACTCTGGCTTAGTATTCCATGCAAACAAGATATGAAGATATATTAATTTCTCTATGATCCTCACCTCTCCATGAAGTGTGCAAATATGCACATTTTGTAAAGGAATTGGTAGTACTGGTTTCCAGTTGGGATCTTCAATATCTCTTGAAACTCTTGTGTTCCTTGAAATGTCATTTGATGATTTCATACAATATAGACATGGATGTTTCGAATTTGCTCCATGAGATACATTGAACATACATTTCAATGACTTCAAGTCTCCAGCTAAATGCCATTCCACAAAAATTCACCTCTTTCAGGAACACTAAGTACTTTGCCATTCATATGATCCTTTATGATATCTGGATAACTTGTTCTGTCAAAAATCCAGGAAAGAACATCGTGATTCTCCTTGATAACCTGTTCAACATATGGAATCACAAGTTTTACTAAAAGAAATTGCACATGAATAACAATCGTTTTTTACCTGAAAACATGCTAGCCACCATATGTTGTTTTCTGATTGCACACTGAAGTTGAGATCCCTTGAGTTTGTTGCATTGCTCAATGCTCCATTTATGAGAGTAATACTTACTCTTTCCAACTTTTGTCCTTTTACAACTTCCGATTCATCTAGCTTGACCACCAGAATAAGTTTGCTCATACTAACACTTGTAATATTATAGAATTTCAATATAAATCTCAATAAATGATTCAAATCCACAAATAAGTTGTTAGTAGAATTATATGACAAATTGCCAGACTTTGAATTGTAAATCTCATTGATGTGAAAAGGGATTCCAATGACGTTTTGCATACCCTTATTCAATACATCTCTCTCCAATCTTATCTGAAAAGGGCAAGGAATGGGAAATTTTCTTATGTGCAATTGTCCAAAAGCCTCTTTAATAATTTTAAATATACTCGCATATGCCTCCCTACTAATACCTGAGAAATCACATGCTCCCTGAATTAACGTTCGGTCGATTACCTTACCGACCTCGTTCATCAAAGCCTCAGTGACCTTGGACTTGATTCGAGAATATCGATTATTGTCCAATACCAAACCCAGTGATTTTCCAATCAGGTCATTGTCCTTCAGATGCTCATTTGCAACCAATGCTGATATGCAAATGATTATGAAAATCAAGAAACCCAAATAGGACACATATTAAATGTCATGCTACTTCACAAAACTAAAAACTGATTCAAATCAAATCCTTACTTGAATGCTTGAATCTTTTTTCTCCGTTGGCCTCCATTTAACGAAAGCTCATCAATGTCCTTCAGAATTCTTTTTCGCTTGTTTCTTTTTAATTTCTTATCTAGTATGCGAGTTTCTTCTTTTAACTGGTCATTTGATATACGTAATGTCTGAACAACTTGTCGGAATTGATTATTACTTGCATTCATTTTAATATAATATTATGTAAATGTGCATTATCTTTTTTTGTTTGTGATAATGCGGTCTCTTTTTTACTATAGTCAGCAAGCAAACCATTTAACATACATTCTAAACTCTGTATTTTCTGAACAGAGTTTGCAACACCATAAGTCATAAATCTTTCACAATAACCCAGTAAACCGTTTTCTCCGTCACACAAAAACTTTATTAATTGTGTGATGGATTGGAATTGTGGAGCTTGCATCGAGCTCAGATCCAATGGATACAAACTTCCGTCAATCCACAGATCGTAATTCTTTCTTTGGTTGATTCTATGAGCGATCATATCAAGTGGAGAAACTGTGGATTCTTTCACTACTCCTCTTTTAGCTATCGGAGCATTCTCGGCAGGGAGAACAATGTGTAGATGAAACTGAGACATCTTCGCAAACATCAGCTGACAAACCAAAAAGAAAATAGACACTATTCTTCATCCATGACGTACCTGAGATTCTATGTTTATTCTGACACTAGTTAAAACGAGGGACACAATCTCATTTTCAAATTTGAAAAAGTTAGTTAATGAGCGTCATAGGTTCTTGAAGTCGCAGTTGCACGCGCCATAATCGTGTCATGTCAACTACACATTACTAGTAAGGTTAAGCTAAACTGGACCTGAAAGTCCGTCGGAGTTTTAAAATCCGACGTTTTTTTTTTGTCTCGGCCCTTTTGATGTTTGTAACTCCTCTAATGAAACATCATACAACAGTCTCAAGTCATCCAATGACGAACTTTCAGAAATCTCTGGGATCACTGGCCAATTGACAACTTCAACCCGTGGTCACTTCGCTGGCCAAGGGTGTCTTCTTTTGATTGGCATATAGAAGGGATCAATCCTCTTCCAAGTCGGTGCCCTCGGATATTCATTCAACCTTCTGTTGTCCTTGAGGACTTTTTTTCACCATTCAGGCTAATTTGCAACGCAGCAATGATCTCGACCCTCGTAGAATATATCGTCTTTTCCGTCCCTCATATTGCAGGGGTATTTCCTCTCGAAATTTTTGGTATTCC
Source organism: Diphasiastrum complanatum (assembly GCA_029204225.1). Lineage (NCBI taxonomy): Eukaryota > Viridiplantae > Streptophyta > Lycopodiopsida > Lycopodiales > Lycopodiaceae > Diphasiastrum > Diphasiastrum complanatum. The sequence goes on from CM055112.1 coordinate 4,503,078, forward strand.
CGTGTATCCGCCATATAGGGCCGTGTCTTGACTGGTGAGGCTGCCCTACGTTGTTGTGGCGGCTTTGCCAGGTACTCGTCTAATGCCCTAACACCTGTATCACTCTTTTTGGACCTTTCACTTGTTGAGGGCTCAACTTCGCCCACATTAAAGTCAGCAGGTTTGGGTGAGAATCTTTGTGTTTCTGGCAGATCAACCTGGGAGTCATCATAACCACCATCGTCAGTGTTAATCTTAAGGAGGTCAACTGGAGTGTGATCTGGCAAAACTGGCATGGGGGTGATAGGTTTAGTAGGAGCAGTGTTAATAAGATTGTACGCCACATCGGGGGAACTAAGCTGGTTTAGGAACTCATCCCGTCGGGCCTTGTACGTCTCGGCGGGTCCTTGATGAGGTCTCAGAAGTTGGCTTAGAGGGGGTTGAGAAGAGGAGGGTGAAGAAATGGGATAAGTGGGTATGAAGGTCTGAGAGAAATTAAAAGTGGAATAAGAAGGAGATTTAAATTTAAATGAGGGAATAGGAAGAGTTCCAGAAGCAGCATCGACCCTCTTGTCGCCGATCCCAAGCTTCCATCTAACTGTTGGGCTTGATCATCGTAACCATCTGCTCCATCATCAACGTCATTGTCCTTGGATTTTTTATTAGAGATTCCTGCTTGGGCCTTGCACGTCGTGTTCCATAGCTGGTTCACTTTGTCCAAAACCTGCAGGGCCTTCATCACTTCTTCTAAATTGTTTCTAGGACTCGAGAATGACTTTCGTCTGTTTCGCCATAGCATACTCAAAATTTCTCTTGTCCGCCTCTCTTTCTTGGACCAGCCTTATGTATTTATCCATTCGTATGGCTGAGGTTTGCTGAGCTTGGACTTGGACCTAGATGTCCTCGGGCTTTACTGGAGGGGCATCAACCGTCATTGCGCTAGATGATCAATCCCGAGTTTGGTTGATCTGGGTCATTTGTTGCTTGAGTTGTTGCTGGATTTCGTTCAGTTCTGTTGCTTGCCCAACCATTATGGCTTTCAGCTCCTCTGTCTCTTTTTTTTTTCTTTTATTTGCTTATGCTGCTCATCTGGTCTTGTTGCTTGACTTATTTTCCAATTCTTTCTGTTGGCTTACCAACCAGTGCATATGGTAGCTGGTCTTGGATAGGCTTATCATCGAATGCTTGGCTGCCTTTGAAAGCTCTTCAAGATTAAAAATACTTGGGTATCTGTCAGGGGTTCACCATATCTTAGTGATTTTTCAATATTTGTGCTTCAAACAATTTGTGAAGAGTGAAACTAGTGATTTGCTTTGTGAAAATCCATTGATCTCATTATAGATTTGATGTGGAATGGTGTTAGATGTTTGTTAAACCTCCAAATCATTGAGAGTGAGTTTTGAGACTTATGTTTTTAGTTCAATAGTAAAGCTAAAATCCATTCTAAACACCATAGGAAGGCATTCGCACTTCCAAGAGTCAAATCCAAGTTTTTCAATTGAATAGTTTGTGTAGAATTTGATTCCTATCTTCTTTTGAGTTTAAGATCATTGCGGATCTTGCTTATTGAGTTAAGAGAGATTCAAGAGAGTAGCCTTGGGGCTAAATTTTGAAAAAGTGAATAGGGAAAGTCTTGAATAGTACAGTTGTTGTACTTGTTAATAGTTAAAAATGGGTTCAATTGGAGCCTATCTTCTTGAAACTAGTGAGGGGCTAAATTCAAGTAATTATTCAATTTGGAAAGTAAGAATGGAGTCACTTCTAGTGATCCAAGATTTGTATGATCTTGTCCTTGGAGAAGAGGAAGAGCCTCAAGGAGGACAAGATCTAGTGAAGTACAAGAAAAGATCTAGGCTAGCATTACATTGCCCTAAAATGAATGTTAGTAATGAACTTCTTAAGGAAGTTGCATCTTGTACCTCGGCCAAGGAGGCTTGGAACTCCTTAAAGGGGATTTATGAATCCAAGAATACCTCTAGAGTGCTTATGCTAAGGAATAGAGTTCTTCAAAGCATTAGAGGTAGTGATGAGAGTGCTCACGAGTATGTCTTGAGGATAAAATCTCTCAATAAAGAGCTTTCCATTATAAGTGAGAGTATCCAAGATGATGAGCTTGTGCAAATCATCGTAAATGGTCTTGGAGATGAGTTCTCCAATCTAGTTCAAAGCTTTGCAATTTAAGATTTTCTACCTTCTATTGACAAGCTCCATAGTGTGCTTGTGGCCAAGGAGAGCAGAATCCTTCATGTCAAACAAAGGATTGGTTTCTTAAAGATACATGATGGAGATGAGAAGGCCAACTTCTCGAGCAAAGGCAAGGAAAAGTCCAAGAAGAAGATCCAACACAAGGAGACCAAGAGTGATGATCAGGCATCATGCTCTAAAGGTGGAAAGAAGAACAAGGCCAAACTAAAGTGCTTCTTTTGTGGAAAGAAGGGGCACTTTGCATCCGAGTGCTACAAGAAGAAGAATGAACAAGGAGAGAGCAAGCAAGGCAACCTCACTCTTGAATAAGAAGAGGATGAAGTGGATTCATCTCTTGATGGCATCTACATCAACATCCAAGAGCTACTCCAATGACTATTCCAATGACACATGGTGATGGGGCTAGCTCCCACATGACATTCCAAAAGGATTTTTTTCTCAACTCTTGTACCTTCTGTAGGTTGTAAAAAGTCTATTCTAACAGCAAGTGATCAAGAATGCAGAATAGATGAAGTGGGAACTATTCCCTTAGGTCTTGGATCCTCTAAAAGAGTAGATCATCAAGATGTACTCTATGTTCCTACACTCACTTAGAGTTTGCTAAGTGTAGGACAATTGATGGATGATGGTTTAGATGTCCATTTTAAGCAAGGTGTTTGCTCCATAATGATGAATGATATTTGCATTGTAAAAGGATTCAAGCAAGGAAGGCTTTTTAGGCTTGATGCTAATGTTTTTCTTGGAAGTGTGAACATGCTAAGGAGGAGCTCACTCAAGTGGAGCTTTGGCATAAGAGGTTGGGCCATCCCAACTTCAACTCAATGGAAATGCTATACACCAAGGATCTTGCTCTCGGCCTTCCAAAGACACTCTCAAAGTGTGGAAAAAGCTATGAAGCTTGTAGCCTCTCAAAGACACACAAGCTACCTTTTGTTAACTCTTCCACTAGATCTACTAAAGCATTAGATCTCATTCATAGTGATGTGCACTCTTTTTCTCAAGAATCTAATGGAGGTGAATTAATGTATGTATCTTTTATTGATGATTACTCTAGATACACTTGGATTGAACTTTTGGATTCCAAAAGTAAAGTGTTTGAGTCTTTTGTAAAGTTCAAAACTCTAGTTGAGAATCAACTTAATGCTAAAGTAAAGGTATTGAGAAGTGATAATGGTGGAGAGTATATCTCCACTAAGATGATTGAGTTTTGTAAATCCAATGGTATTAAAAGAGAGCTTACATGTACTTTATAGTCCTCAACAAAATGGTATAGCCGAGAGAATGAATAGAACTCTTTGTGAGTGTGCAAAGGCTTTAAGGCTAGATTCATCTCTACCTAAGTCAGCCCACTCTGACTATGATCTTAGGAGTCGCTTCGGCAAAGAAGTGACCATCACCAATGCCCTCGTGTGCTTGAGATATAATAGGTCGTATCTTATATTCATAAGTGCATCTGCGTATAATATTGTCAACATGTAATTTGCAGAGACAAATTGCTCCTAAAAAATAGACTTTTTCAACTTCCAACCCAGATAGACTTTGATGATATAGAATTATCAATGATCAGTATTTTTTTAGAATATTGTATGAATTTATTGCTTTAATGAATTGAGTAACAGACATTGACACCTGTAGAACTAAGAATCTTCGATGAACCATGTTTGATGGTATTATGAACACTGACCTTTCTTTTAAGGGATGTGCAGGTACACATGAACGTACCTGAAGAATCTGAACAAGAATAAGAAGCCCTATGGGCTTAAGGACTGATCTCTCTTTGAGGGTATGTGCAGGTACTCGAGAAAGTGCCAGAAGAACAAGAATCGAATCAAGAAGCTTTCTAAGCTTAAAGACAGTATACAAGAAGGCTTTTTGATAAAGTCTATGAAGAAGGCTCAGTAGAGTCTATAAAGAAGGCTTATTACTAAGTCTATAATGAAGGCTCAGAGGAGTCTATAAAGAATAGGACAAGGCTTAGGGTATGATCACCCTAGTGACTTGTTCCACCATGATTGAGGATGGGCAACTTCTAGAAAATAAGTGTCAATGAACATGATTGAGGATGGGCAACCTCTAGAAAATAAGTGCCAATGAACATGATTGAGGATGGGCAACCTCTAGAAAAAAGGGCCTAGTAATTGATGGACATTATGCAAAAACAAGATGGACATATACCTTGGCTCTTCCATAGGAAGATTGCACTTGGGTGAATTCCCAAGTTGTAATCATGTAAAATTGTATGTAATTAAAAGTCAAGTTTGAACCTTGTACCACCTACCTCCCACCTACCTTCCTTCATGCATTCTAGGCTAATTGACACCTAGAATGGGGCACCCTCCTACACTCTCACTTCATATGCCAACTCACCATAATAACTCTCCCAAGCTAGTACACATCACCCATTCACCCTCCCTAACTAAAACACCTCATCCATGCACTCCACTTCTCCCTAAGTCCAATTGGAGTCTCCCTCACACCTCATACACTTGAACTTGACACCTCACTCACTTTTGAAGGCCTCTCCACTCTCTATATAAGTGGAAATGCACCCCTCTACTAGGAGGATGAAGGGATAATGCATCCAAACTTTGCCATTTTATTGTTTGTTGTGTATAGGTGCTCTGGAGAAGAGGATTGAGGCATCACCTCAAGGAGACTATGTCATTTTTGTGATTGTAGGATTATTTGGAACTCAAACCCTTGAGTTTCTATCTCACTCTCAGATCACCACACAAACACACATTCTCTCTCCCTCTCTCCCTCTCTCCCTCTCTCACTTTCACCTTCTCTCGAAACTATGGTATGCTCTTGAAACTGTTACCCATATGTCAGAATGGCTAATCAGTACTTTTGCATGTCATAGTATCTGTGGCCAATTGTCAATGCATGTCAGTTGTAGAGCATGCATGTCATAGCATCAGTGGCCTATTGTCTTTGCATGTCAGATCTAGAGCTTGCATGTCAGTTTGGAAGCTTGCATGTTAGTTTGAAAGATTGCATGTCTTAGCACCAGTGGTCTATTGCCCATGCATGTCAGATCTAGAGCTCGCATGTCAGTTTTAAAGCTTGCATGTCAGTATTGAAGCTTGCATGTCACTCCATGCATTCTTGAAAGGCCATGCATGTCACTTCATGACAGTTGCATTATGAACCCTTATGATTGCATGTAAAGAATCTAAGATCCATTGGGATCACATGACAAGAATCTAAGATCCAACATGATTGCATGTCGAAAATATTGAGACTGATGAAGATATGTTTATGATTTTGCTAAGCCAGATATGGAATTAAGATCTTTGAATATGAATTAAGACTATGTTAAGTTGATGTTCCTACATCTGAGACCCTTTGGAATCCATTGTATATGTAATTGGCATTGGCCAATTGGATTTGCATAATGATAAGAAAAGAATCCTTCAGAGGGGGGGGGGGGGGGTTCCCCATCTTGACCCGTCAGTGCTTCCGCTATTGTGTGAATGAATCTATGTGATGCAATTGTTTTTTTTGAGTTTTGATTTAAAATCTTAGTTGATTTTCATTAAGTTGATTCAAGACTAGCTTAAGTGAATGAAAAGCCAATTTGTTCTTTTGGCCTTTAAGCACTTAGGACAGGCCCTCGCACCTCAAGTTCACAGCTTGGTATCAGAGCGTTGGTTTAATTTGTTGTGAACTTGATGTGAAGACTTTGTATGTTTATGCATGGCAGAAGAACTCAAAGCTCCGCCGGTGTTTAAGAGGCCTTGTGCTTCAAAAAGTAAGAACTTCTTGGAAAAGATCAAGAAGACCAAGACTCCAACTAGGACTGAGGAAGAACCAGATGACCACAAAACACTGGAAGCCTACTTGTGGAGGACTAGAAGACCATGCCTATCAAAAACATACAATCCGAGACCAGTTTCGGCCATAGAATCATTGAAGGCCATACTAGTAAAACAGAGGGAGAATTTCTTAAACCATAAAGACTGTCCTCTAGGACCACAAGAGTGTTTGATATGTAGATGAGTTTGAGTAAATAGGGGCAAACTTGAGTTATTCCTCATGTTCATATCCTCATTTCAATACAAGCAGATTGGTTCCCTTATGGAATGGATTTGTGAATGTCCTTGCTTTCTATCGCTTTTCCTCCATCTCTCATGCTTTTGTTGTATTTGCTAATTGTGGAATTTGAATGTTATGGGAATTGTTATTTCTTATACTTTTTGTGAGAGAAAGAGTAAGCTATCTTTATTATGGATCGTAGTGTTAATGGTGTAGTGTTAATGCTTAGTGTTAATGGATGTTCGAGTTATATGTGGATCTTCCATTCATGCTGTAACCTGAGATATGCTATCGCTCTCATGGGAACAAACCTCCGCGTGACAACTAACTTCATCACCTTGATGCTAGATTGCTTGGATCTTGGGTTGAGGATAGGCTAGGAAATAAACCCGCTACACTCGCCGAATCAGCATCCATGCCCAACAAGTCCACAAATGTCGACAAAAGGCATGGCATGATCGATCCTTAAAGCTCGTCGGCGATAAGGTCCTCTTATACCAAGTCAAAGCCTTTAAAGAAAAACTAAAATTTTCTAGCCAAGGACCTTGTGTAATCCAAAAGATATTTGCCTCTAGTTACGTATAACTCCAGACCCTACAAGGCGATATTTTAGACACTGGTTAATGGAAGCAGACTCCGAAACTACAACGGACCCTATTTTTATCTTGATATGTACTGGATTTGTTTATTTCCTAAATTTTGTTATTTATTTCTGTTTACTAACATTTTGATGAATTTTTTTTGATATGTCTCTTATTTAGAACATCAAGATATCCTCATATCAGGACTACAATAAGTCTTTTTAATCCAATCACAAGATTCATTCTTTTTTCTGAAGTTTTGATGCACAATCATACCAGATAGAATTCGCTCAGACCCATTTTTACTGTCCACGATTCATTTATTGCCTCCACGAATTCTATATTAGTGTCAAACTTTCTAGAAATAGAAAAAGTCAATTTTTTGCATCAGATCCTCACTAACAAAATTTGTAGATAATTTGCTGAGCCTCAAAATTACCTCCATGATTTTCCTGTCATATCCGCGAATTTTGATCAGACTAATTTTTGTACTGTCAACCATTTTTACTCATTTTGTACAAAAAAACCACTTAGAAAAACTCTCCGGACCTTAGAACATTGCCTTGAAATTTGTGAACCTCACTAGAAAATCGTGGGCACTGAGAACGATTTCTGGGAGAAGTTACGATTTCCTATCAAAAAAAGTCTATAGATAGGCCTCACCCATCCTCTCCACGAGTTCATTCTAGATTTCTACAAGAGAGTTCATGCTGAAAATTTTCAAAATTTTCAACATCTCCAGAACTATCTAGAATTGTTTTTTCACTACTGCCATCATGACTTCCAAAGACTCATCGCTCTCACTGCATTGCCATAAGGTCCCCAAACCCTTTTCGGGACATTTATCATTGATTTATATCAAGAATTATCCTACAATGCTGATATTGGCCAAAGATATCTTAACAAACATTGGCTTTGATCACACCCATTTCACTGATCAGCAGAATGAGAGTTTGGTCCGAGCGGCCTATTCGACATATTCAGATGAGTTCCATTCTTTCAAGCTCACCTCCAAGGATGACAGCACAACATAATCAACATCTCCCCAGAATGCTTACAACGCATAGGATTCCCAAAATTGGGTGCGACGATTCACGGCAAAGGAACCAATTATGATTCCCAATATTTCACGAAGTTCCTCAAGAAGACATCAGAACCATTGCAGACCAATGACGACATATCCATCAAGCTAATCAAGGATTCTAAGCTTCGGGCAGTCACAAAAATTCTCGTGCACATGGTGGAGGTACACATCGCCAAGATGGATCGCATCCCACCAAGCGATCTATTTTCATTAACTCTATCCATGGATGATCCAACCAAGAATTACAAGTGGGCAGAGAAAGTCGTTCACAAATTATGTGTGGCCCTGAAAGCCAGGAAATTTCCTACCAAGTGTGGCTATATCTTGCACATGTTGGTCGCACAACATATGGGACAACTAACGGCCGCCACAGTGAAAGAGCTAGAGGAAGTCTATCCTAGCACAAAAAAGCGGGCCACCCCACATGTATCAGTAGAAACTGCCTCACTTGCACCTCCCACGAAGAAGCAAAAAGGCAAGGCGATGAGCATCGAGACCAGTATTTTTCCTGATATCTTATCCAGTGATTTAGGGACAGAGTATGCTGAATTCGGAGGGAGCTTGAAATTCTCTCAAAGTAGACAACTCTACGGATGCAGAAGCTTTTGGCTCAGGTTCCTTTGGAGGGGTCCATCCAACTCAGGTAACTTCAGTATTTCAGGAACCTATCCAAACATTACCATACTTCCACCATTACCTCCCCCACTTACTACCATATCCACCCCTTCATTCACACTTAACACGGGCTTTGATTCCATGATCCCACAAAAGCACCCACCTGTACATTCTTCCACCACCGTACTTGACTCTACAGTCAATGTAGATGCTTTTGCATTACAGCTACCAACACAAACCACATCCACCACCATCACAACTAATCCACTCCACACATCTCTGACACGCATTCAGTCACCACCACATTTACCACACCTAATATCACAATCACGTCCACCAACATCCCCTCTCATACCTCAATCACCTCCCCTGTATTTTCTCACACTCCAACATCTCCCCCCATTCCAGATTTTCTTCCATTCAATGTCATGCCATATCTCAGCTATACATGCACACTCGTTTACATTGGCCCTTGGGAGCAATTACCCTAACAGCCCAAAAAGTGGTTTGATTGGTGAATGAGCTCGAGTTCAACCTCTTTGGCACCTTAGCAGGTCAATACACCATGAGGCAGTTCGAGCCCTGGCAGACCTTCAAAAAGAAAAGACAAAGTTGGAGGTGGAATGCAAGCAACAGCAACAACAGATCGAGAATCTCACCACCTATAATCAACAGCAACAACAAACGCTCATCCATCTACGGAACCAACTCCAGTTGAAGATCTCCAACTTGCAAACTGCCATCGACAATCTTACTATGAAACGGGATGAGGCCTTAGTAGATGCAAAAGAAGCATGTTCCACTATGAAGGAACAGCTGGAATTAGTTGATTTCCAAGATTTCGCTCCTCCAGCTATTCCTGAGGGAACTCAAATCCCAGTGGTGGCATATCAGAAGCTGGCACAAAAGTTAAAGGCCACGACAGAATGACATACATAATGCAGCAATTCTATACTGCTTTCATCGAGGCCCACAACCAACATATTGCCACCCTGAGGAAAGGCTAAAGGCAGCTGTTCAATCCACACCTTCTGTCCATGTAGAGCATGCCTAGTTTCATGACTTCAGGCCTCACTATGATGGATTAGATGGTGGTGATGGGACAAGATTTTAGCAGCCTCTGCCAACAAATCAAGGCTCATCGTTTCAAGGACAACCACAAGTGTAGGTAGCTCAACCCTCAGGACACTGATGGTACTTCCTCCCAACACCATTTCACCTCTACCGCTTCTAACCCCATCGACCCAACTAACTTTCTTTTGTCCCCGCAACTTCTCTCCAGAATCCCAACGCATTGTTGCATCTAACCCTTCACCTCCTCTATTCCCTAAACCCGATCCTCAAACTGAACACACCTTAGTTGCTGAAGCACCAACAATAAGACATCGGATCTCTCCAAATGCACCGAGCAAGGAGCAACTCATCTCCCAAGAGTTTGTCAAAAAGTATCAACCCAAGGAGTGAGGTAGCTACATTTTACCAAACCTCGACCACTGCAAAACTCACAAGGAAGCCGTAAAGCTCATGACCCACATCCAGCTTGGTGCCATCAGCTATTTTTACAGAGCAAAACATCCATGGAACGGTATCTCAAAGCACCTACATATATGCGCACCAATCCATACTATTATCTGGTGGCGTGTCGAGAACCATTTCCTATCAAGAAGCTGAAAAATAAGATTTATTGGCCCAAGCTCACAGGTGTAAACACGGGCAACCCAACAAATGATATGATTACCAATTGCCATGTATTTCACCAAAAGCACCATGGCAACTTGGATCATGACCTACGCTATTTTGTGGATAACTGTGGCCTGGTAGCATTTTTGGCAGAACTGAAAGGATATTGGGATAGGGGGCTTCCACCAATTTCCATAGATATCAACAAGCCCTTGCAAGCTATCTTGCTCTCTATTTTGGAGAATTATCATTCTATTTCATTTGTGTCACCCCCTTGGGAAGGTGCATAGTTTGAGAGCAGGTGCTCGGGCCTCCTCTTGTCTCCTTTTCATCGGTTTTTATTGTGGCATGTTTCTATTTGCTTTACGCTTAGTATTAGCCGCAATCTTATTTCTATTACCCTTTGGGTGTTAAAGTAGGATTTAGATTAGTAAATCTTGTTAATTGGGAAGCCTTAGCAAGATCTTGTGTTTCTTAAGTAAGTGGCTAGCTGGGTATTGCCTTAGCCACACCATTTGTTTTTGAGAAGCCTTAGTGCTCCATAGTCGTTTATGTTTATTCTATTGAAAGCATTGTAGATCTTAAAAAGTGGACGATCCTCTACACCACTATACTACATCCGTGAGCAGATCTAGCCACCGCACAAACAAGATTACTTCCAACACTTTACCTTTCTGCCATTATGTCTTCTACCGATACCTGTTAATCTCCACGTTATGTCATCCATCGTGATGTTCCAACCGCAACAGACATCATGATGCTCCCTAGCACAAGCATGGTCGCTCAGTGGATGACTCTTGTCGCGGACCTTTGCTTTTGGCAATCAGAATCTATGAGCGAGCCTTTTTTGAAAAAATTAATATGCAATTTATTACGATGGCCTTTAGTACTTGGACGGAGGCCAAATCAAAATTTTATATCACTTTCCAGACTGCCACACACAAGGTGCACGTTACTGAAGCCATCCCCAAAGCATAAGCATGCAAATAACGTACTCAAGCCATTCATAGACACTTCTGTTGAGTTTTTCTGGACCCATGACGGGTATCTCCTAGAATCCATCATCACTCACGCCGCGGCCCAGCTATTAAATAACTTTTTTGATGGTTGGCAACATCAGGAAGGAACGCATCTCATCACAGATCCTCCATCGTATTGTAGATTCCAACTACAAATTAGGATCTGGCCTATTGGAACCCTACAACTAGTATAAAACGGTCTTTGGTGAGTTGAAGAGGGCTATCAAGGGATTAATACCAAGCAGCAATTTGCAGCTGGCCCTCTTCTCTCTCTCTTATCTGCTTCATATCTGGAAGACAAGCTCAGTAGATTCTCAATGCCGATTCCGTGTTGTTTGTCTACGAAGAAGCACCGGCCGAGTCGTCTCACAAGGCCTCAAGCTCACACAGCGCCTCTCGCGTCATGTAGCCGGACTAGGCAAACCTCTTCAGTTGCTCTTCCACCCCCCGCTACAATTCGCACTGAACTCCCCAACCCCCAATCCACCGATGCTTCCCTCGCCTCTGCTTCCTCACAGGGTCAGTCTGTGATCATTAGAGCCACAATTCCAATCACAGCTGCCCAAGCCGCCTGACCCCCACAAACTCAAGCAATCTCACCAAACACCCAGGCTTTCATGGACATGTTTGATGATTCTTGTTATGTCCATATCCTGTACAAGGGAATCGGAATTTTTTACTAACGTGGATAGCCGGTCACTCCAGTTGTATGTGGTTATTAGTTATGCTATGTCATTCTAGACGTGGTCATATTAAATAATTAATAATCATATGAGGGCCCAGACCTATAATTGGACATAGGAGCACATGCATGGTAAAGACTGCTTTAATGCAAGAATAGGAGATCAATAGCTCAATTTAGGTTGCATGGGGATCCTAAAGAAAATATTCTCTCTCTCTTGAGAAGAATAGGTCTAGTGGAAACTTGCCCATCCTCCTATTGTGAATTGTGATTCTTGAGCCAATTCTTTCTCTCCTCTCTTGTGTTCTTCACTGTGGCTTGGGGGTGGATTGGTTAGGGTATTGACTAGCCTCTCCATATTGGTTGGGTGGTTCATGCTCCACAGGTGTCCTTTTGGTTTGCATGTGATTGGAATCCTGTAGATCTTCACTTGGTGGTTCTTACAGTGGTATCAGAGCTTGGATCACACCTACCAGGAGGTGGAGCTTGAGGATCTTGGATTTTGCAGTTCTTTTGGTGTAGCACTTTGCTTCTTCTTCCAGGTGTTGGAATTCAATTTCAAGTAGGTGGATCCTTGGTGTACTTTCAGCCTAAAGATCATAATTGTGGATTTGTTCCATGAATTTTGAAGGAAATCATTGGATTTTTTATGAATCTAGTGAATTTTTCACCTAGAATTGATGGTTTTTGCAAGGAAATGATTATAGGATCTGGTGTAGTACGTTTTCCAGATTGTGCTTGCTGTTTTACAGTCATTAATTACAGAATTTAATGATTGCATGTTGGTTGAAAAGTCAAAGGTTGATTAGATAGTGATTTTGGACCAAAAATTGGGGCTTTTGGACCATAAATGGTCTATGGAAACCATGTTTGACTTGAATCAGAACTTTTAGTGCTTGCATGCAATGGATTTACAGGGATTTGGATTTGAAGGCACGAATTTGTGGATTTCCCCCATGAATTTGGGTCAAAATTGGTCAAAAAGCATGGTTTTTTGATGTTTTTTGGACTAATTTTGGGGTAGATCTCAAAATTCTCAGCCAAGAATTGGCATGGACGTTTTCAGAGATGTAATGAAGCTGTCCCTAAGCTTTCATGAAGTTTGGTAGGTATTAGACACCATTAGAGGGCTCAAAACATTCAAAAATAGTGTATTTTTGATGATTTTTGAGCATGAATACCTCTCAATTGGGGGTCTGAACCTGTTGATTCTTGTTAAAAGCTGAAAGATATGTTGGATTGCCTCTGATTTGAGCCATCATGCATCCAATTTGGATAGATGTGCATTAGACACCAACATATTGGAGTTTTGCTTGTTGAAGGAAGCCAAAAATGCATTTTTTGCATGATCTGAGCTTATGATTGCTTGCTGGACCTGTTAAAAGCTTCTATGCCTCTATAATGAACCTTAGTAGAGTGCTTGTAGCCTCAAATCCAAGGCTTTTTGGTCTGAGATGTGTTTTTTAATGATACCTCTCCACAAAAGTGCGCCCTCCTACCTATTTTTCCAGAATTTAATGCTCGCACGTGTAAAGCTAGGGGTGCAGGGTGATGTGACAATTGCCTTGTAGACCCACTCTCCCTCTGTACTATGCTTTAAAACGACCAATTTGGTGTCCTGTAGAGAAAGTTATGGTCGTATGAAGTTTGGCAATTTTTGAACTAAAATTTGCAAAATTTCGGAATTGTTCTGATGCATGCATGCTTGTAAATCAGTATAGTGCTTTCCTGTTGATGGAAATGTATGGAAAGACCTGTATGCATGCTTAAATGCATGTTGCATACGTAACCAGTGATTTTGATCAGTAGAATTCTTGCATGTGGCTATTTTTGGCAATTCTAGATCAAAAAACAGATTTTCCTAGCAACTAGGCTATTTATAGAAAAAAAATTTACTTTTTTTGGAAAAGTCAGTGCATGACGAGCTAGTTCCATGCAGGATCTTTTGAAATAATATCGATTTGAGACAGTGCTTGTGTTTTTGCAAAATCGATCTGATTAATCGATTTTCACACTTGGTCCATTTCGAACGGATTTCAAAAATCTTAATGAGCTTCAGAAATCCCTCTTTTTGTACTTTTGGACCTCTTGGAGCACTTGAGGCTCCTCCTCAAGTCCTTGCACAATCTCCATCACATCTTGGAGCACCAAAATGGACTCCATCTTCACCTTTCAAATAGCATAATTGGAGGTGTTCAATCTCTCACCATGCTGCAACAAAAAAAAAGAACCTAAGGAAGCCATCTTCCTTGGAGAAATTGTCTTGCAATGGATCAAAATGTGTTGCTCTCTCTCTCTCTCTCTCTCTCTCTCTCTCTCTCTCTCTCTCTCTCTCTCTCTCTCTCTCTCTCTCTCTCTCTCTCTCTCTCTCTCTCTCTCTCTCTCTCTCTCTCTCTCTCTCTCACACACACACACACACACACACACACACACAATAAAGGATTTAATAATGGTATCCTACCACCTCCAATTTGAGATCTTGCAACTAGGTGTGAGACCTATCTCACTAGCTCTACGAATCTCTCTCAAACTAGATCAAACTCTCATCTCAAGATGGAGCAAGGAGAAAGTTTGGGTCAACTTGACTCAAGCACTCAAAAACATCCACAAATGATTCAAATACGATTGGATTGCATGAAACTATGTGGCTATGACCTCAAAAAAATGTCTAGATCTCAAATAGACAAGATTGGCAAGCTTCTTTCTAAGTTTTTGCCATTTTTGACAACCTCTTAATCCTTGAGTGTCGTGTGGTATGAGTTATTCCCAGTTGCCAGTGAGCAACTAAACAAATCTCATGTCAGAAGACATTAGAGTTTAATTGGAATGATTGAAAAAATACTTTGAAAATTTTGAAATTTGCACCCACAGACCATGGCCATCATGATCGGGCAAGAAAGCTTTGAGAGAGAGAGAGAGAGAGAGAGAGAGAGAGAGAGAGAGAGAGAGAGAGAGAGAGAGAGAGAGAGAGAGAGAGCCATGTGTCGTGCACCTCCCACTTTGGTCAATCCCTTCATAAAGAAACTATGTGCTTGTCAAAAAAAAGGTGGTGAGCCACCATTCCAAGATTTAGCTATGTATTAATTAGGTAGTAGTAGGGGGTTTGCACACTACTGGATGTAGCAACCTTGTATGGGGTGAGGCCTGTGATGGAGCTACTGTAGCACGCTCCTTGTTGCTGCTATTAAACATAGGTGTCAATAGATTCTTGGTCCCCTCCTGTACGGCATTTTGGAATTATACACGATTATGCAACCACATATTCATATGGTTGCACAATACTGAATGTATTATGTGCTAGGTGTCCTCACGCGACTGATCAATAGATGTATTATGGAACCCTATTGCAAGTACTAGTACCAAGATGAGGAGTGCAAGGCATGCACATATGGACGGATACGTTGCGTATCCATAGAGGCCAGACAAACACCATATAAGGTAGCATGTGAATATTTAACACTCTTTTCACAAACTATGAAATGTGATGTTGGGTGGCCAAAATTGCACGCGCCTGGTTTTAGGAAGATTTCAAGCTAAACCGTTGAAACCTGAAGTTTCAGCTCCTCCTACGTTTTGAGGGCCTTCCGCTCCAATATTAAGGCTCTCTCTTGTGCCATTTCCACTTTTTGGCTCCTCATGCACTTTGCATTTTTCTGCAGGTTCTCGATCACAACTGTGGAGCACAAGCAGTCTTGTATGATTCAGCTGCCACAATCCTTTGTGTTTTTCACCATCCCTTCCAAATGATTCACAAAATTCATATGCTCTTGAATCTATGCCAATTTGATGATGGAGTTTAAATGGAATTGCATCAATCTGTAGCAGGTTTTTTGTTATAAGTGAGGTTCTTGATCTATGTGGGCTGCAGCGTTAAGTGTTGTTGTTCATTCTGTAGTTTGATGTTGCTGCTCCTAGCTTCCACTTAATGATTTGAGTTCGATTTGATCTTCTTTCAACTTTTTCCTTCTCAGGAAATTCGGACTTGCATTTCTTTTTCATTCTCTGTATTTCAGATTTCAGTGAGTTGTGGTGGCTTCCATGGCTGACATTTCTGTTTGAATGGAATTGCATCAATCAGTAGCAGGTTTTTTTTATAAGTGAGGTTTTTGATCGATGTGGGCTGCTAGCAACTGCTAAATTCGTGTGCAGCATTAAGTGTTGTTGTTCATTCTGTAGTTTGATGTTGCTGCTCTTAACCTCCACTTAATGATTTGGGTTCGATTTGATCTTCTTTCAACTTTTTCCTTCTCAGGAAATTCGGACTTGCATTTTCTTTTTCATTCTCTGCATTCCAGATTTCAGTGAGTTGTGGTGGTTTCCATGGCTGACATTTCTGTTTCAGATGTGATATCACATAAGTGTGCCATGTGAACAGTCTAACGCATCGGCATTGTACGCGGATTTTGAAGCTCTTTGTTTCCTAGAAAACGGGAGACTTGTTTTTCTGTATCAAGTCAGATATCAGAAGCAGGAAGTCTGATTTGTAAATGTCAATCGACAAGAATTGATCAAGAACGATTTGGGCGACACATTTTCGAATGGTGAGGACCGGCTTCGTTATGGATATGCTCCTAATATTTATTTCCTGAATCTATAGCATTAATATTATCCAGAATTCAGAAACATTCATGTACAATGGTGTTGTTTTTAAACTGGCGAAGATTGCAGACACATTGCCTTTGCGGTAGGTTTGATATCTCTTACAAGGCAGTAATTTATCTGGGATGAGATCAAAGCAGAGTACACAATGAACAAACAGTGCAGCAAAGTCTGCCGAGGGTGAGAAATTTTTGAAGCATCGAGCTGAATTGGAGGTGGAAGCTTGCACAACAAATTGTGTTCGTTTCTGAAAGCAATGGGTGATATCAATGATGCTGCAAGTCAATTGGACAAGCAAGTAGTGCTGGAGGTGACATTGGACGTTCAGAATGACACAGTAACATTGAAGAGCGTGTCTCAAGTCCCAGGCACCCGTGAAACGACATTGCGCGTGGAGGGAAAGGAAACGAAGCTCAATTTCGTGGAAAGGCGAACAATCCCATCGGGACAACACGTTTCTGAATCAAAGGGATTTTCGTATCAAGGATCGTCGGCTCGAGTCACACCCGTGGATTCTTCCCCTGATCAGAGACCTATTGAATCAGTTCCAACAGAAGAAACTCTGTTATCTAGATCCTTGTCGGGAGCAGAATGTGCTCTCCAAGGATTGCGGTTTATAGATGGCAGCACAGGTGGCATCAATCAGGATGCTGAGTGGGAAACAGTTGAAGCTCGATTTAACAAGCTAGCAGCAACTGGTGGAAGACTTTGTCGCTCTGAATTCGGTAACTGCATAGGTAAATTAATGATTATCCTGACAAAAGACAATAGAAACAAATTTCGAATGCATCCGTTCTGCATTTCATGCTCGTGACAGATATGCTTGAGGCTCTTTTTTCTTCCTGTTTCTGGCGCTTGCATCATTCATAGTGCTTTATGATTACAAACGAGAATTTCACTGATTCGCCTGGAACCCATTGATGTCACTGCAGGTATGAAGGACTCGAATGAGTTTGCGGAGCTGCTATTTGATGCGCTCGCTCGAAGGCGAGGACTTCCGGAAAAATCAAGCAGCATCACCAAGGAAGAACTGCATGAATTCTGGTCACAAATTACGGAGAAAAGCTTTCGTTCTCGCCTTCAGATATTTTTTGATCTGTAAGTTTGATTCTATCCTCTACCCCATCTTAAGATGACACAAGTTTCATGGGTCTCATAGTAAGGAGTAGACGGTGGCAGAGTTGCCAGTAACAACTTTGAAGATCGCCACGCAGGTGTGATAAAGATGCAGATGGGCGCATCTCCGAGGACGAGGTGAAAGAGGTAGCATCCTCTTAAACTATGGATTGCTGCTAGTTTAGAGTCGCAAGCGTACTGTGTCCTAGTATACTCGTGATACAGTAGAAATAATGGAAAATCTTGCATGCTGCGAAAATTGAATTTCAGGCTTCTGAAATTTAGAAGAGTAATTAACATTCATGCGTCCACAGATCATCTTACTCAGTGCATCAGCCAATAAGCTTGATATTGTACAAGAGCAGGCTGAAGAGTATGCTGCTTTGATCATGAATGAGCTAGATCACTGTAATTTGGGGTACATAGAGGTAATGACGGGTGACAGTATGCAAGGTTCTTACTAGTTCTGAACAATTCAAGAATTTTCAAACTTATGCATCAATAACATAATCTATTTAAAGTCAAATGTTTCTCTGAGAAGTTTGACGTGTATATCTTACAAATAGGTATCTCAGTTTGAGCGCCTGCTGCAAGTCCCAACTCAAGGATTGGATTCAGAAGCCTATCAAATGTTTTTTCCGGCAAAGAAAATAAATCAGTTGCAATCAGCTGCCATTAAACCTATATACTACATTCGAGAAAATTGGCAACGCGTCTGGGTTTTCTCATTTTGGTTGGCAGTCAATGTTTGCCTTTTCCTTTGGAAATTTTTGCAGTATAAATCTAGGTCCGGTTTTCAAGTGATGGGTTATTGCCTCTGTACATCAAAAGGTGCAGCAGAAACTCTTAAGCTAAACATGGCAGTTATTCTGCTACCTGTTTGTAGAAACACTATAACTTGGCTTCGCTCGACAGTGATTGGCTCCTTTGTACCCTTTGACGACAATATAAATTTCCACAAGGCTAGTCTTTGAAAGCTTGATTTCTTTCAATCTCTCTTGATTGAGTTTTCTTATGCTATAGCTAATGGAATATTCACTCATTGCTGATGGAATGTTTAGTCATCTCTAGGCTTAAACCATCTACAAAACATTAAGTGGATTTTTGTTTCCAATCATTTGACCCATGCACATTTATCTTCTTACAGATCATTGCAGCAGCCATTGCACTGGGAGTTATTGTTCATGTGGGGACACATCTTTCTTGTGATTTTCCCAGAATTGTTTCTTCAGATCATTTGCTATTTGTCAATGCCCTGGGACAACACTTTCATGGCCTGCAACCTTCTTACTTTTTTCTACTGAAATCAGTTTGCGTCACTACAGGATTAGCCATGGTCATTCTGATGTTTATCTCTTTTCTCTTGGCTACTCACTGGTCCAGAAAGAGCCTTGTCAAGCTCCCCTGGCCTTTTCACAGATTGACTGGTTTCAATGCCTTTTGGTACTCTCACCACCTGTTTATTGCAGTCTATATACTGCTAATGGTTCACTCACTCCATTTGTTCCTAACTCAACAATGGTTGCAAAAATCGGTAAGGACACAGGCCACAAGATCACTGTTGCTTGTTATGATTAAGCATTGGACAAGCCCTAGATGTCTATGTCTATGCATGCCATGTGTGACAATTTTTGGAGAAGTGGAATAGCAGATCAGTCAAGAAAAGACTACTCATAGGCTACCAATAACTTTCTACGGTAAAACTTTTGGAAATTTTCTGTATTGAGCTAGTACCTCCAAAAGAGCAATCTAAGAACCAAACCAAAATTCTCAGTCTTTTTCTACTGATTGCAGACATGGATGTATATTTCAGTACCCTTGCTATTATACTGTGGGGAACGTATCCTAAGAGCATTCAGAGCACGTCAACACAAAGTGGATACTGTAAAGGTAACTCAACATTCATAATTTGCTTGAAAGTTGATCCCATTACAAGATAAGTCCTGAGTAAGCTCATAAATTTTTGGGACAGGCGGCAATTTACCCTGGCAATGTTCTAGCTTTGCACATGACAAAACCCACGGCGTTCAAATACCAGAGTGGCATGTACATGTTCCTACAGTGTCCTTCAATTTCTTCCTTTGAATGGTAACAACTTTAAATCTCTCATTAGATCAATATATCCACTCTGGTATAGCATATACAGCAGATCACTTGATAGTTAGAACACCCAAAACTTTTTGGCCACAAGAAATTGAACTTCAGTACAAGAGACAATGAAGTACATAAAATTGCTTACTGTTTTTCTTGTTTATCTTTTTAATTTCAACAAAAATCAGCCGAGTCTGGTGACTCTGTTGTATATAATTTGGCCTTACATCCATGATGTAGGTTTTCTCAACCTCAATTGCTTTGAATAGGCATCCTTTCTCAATCACATCTGCACCAGGTGATAAGTACCTGAGTGTACATATTCGTATCTATGGGGATTGGACAGAGGAAATGAGAGGAACATTTGCTAAGGTGAGTGATAAATTCAAGGTTCTCATTTTGATGTAGTTCTTGAATGTGAGGTTCATGCTATATGAAATTGCTGAATCCACTGAATACCATCTCTTTCAGGCCATAGAATCTGTTCAAAATAGCAGTTTTCAAGCAGCAAATGCGGAAATTGATCAGGATATCAGGTAATTTTTTGTCCAAATTTTTGATGAGCCAATTTTGTCTTTGACTCAGAAATGATAATCTTTACTATCGCTATAAGCTTTTTCAACCTGTTGATTAGAATACTGTGTTCTAAGACGGATTAAGAAAAAAATGTGCAAATTGTTTGCCAAATCTTAATCTAAACTTTAGATAGATTAATCCGAGAGTTTCTTTTACATTTCAGGTTTCCAAAACTTTATATTGATGGACCATATGGCGCTCCAGCGCAAGATTATAAGAAGTATGACGTGATGCTCCTTGTTGGTCTAGGGATTGGTGCTACACCATTTATCAGTATCTTGAAAGACTTACTCAACCATATTAAGATTTCGGAACAGCAAACAGTGAGTGATCTAAAATAGACATCATGTTTAGGAAATTCAACAGTATCTTGAAAGACTTGCTGATCTAAAATCACATATAGACATTATGTTTGGGAAATTCAGTCCTTTTAAATTGATCTTGGTCAATGTCTCGTCTAGAAGTCTACATGATTTCACTTTCTCCACCACAGGACTTGCAAGCAGACATGGGAAAGACAAATGATACCCTAAAGGTCACGAGGCCACGGAAAGTTCATGGTCCTACTAATGCCTACTTTTACTGGGTGACAAGAGAACAAGGCTCATTCGAATGGTTTAAAGGAGTGATGAATGAAGTGGCAGAGATCGATCAAAAGGTAAAAATCTATCGATTGATTTATTCTATTTTTGAGTTCAAGCTCCTTGAAAGATCAGGATCCGTACTTGCTTAATAAACAGAAATAGCAGCTGAAGCCTGGATTGAAATCTTCCTAAGATCATTGAGCAAAAGAGATGTGCTCCAATGCAGGCTGTGATCGAAATGCATAACTATTTGACCAGCGTATACGAAGAAGGAGATGCGCGCTCAGCTCTCATAGCCATGGTTCAGGCACTACATCATGCCAAAAGTGGGGTAGACATCGTCTCAGGCACTCGCGTAAGTTTCTTCACTCACAACTGCAATTTGCAAGAGCCGCAAGCTACTCTTTGTCATAATTTGGAATCTAACTTTTTGATCACCTTCTCTGGGGCTAGGTTCGCACTCATTTTGCTCGACCAAAGTGGGATAAGGTGTTTTCAAGGCTTGCTGCCACTCACACAAATGCTCGGGTTGGTAAGTAAAGAAAAATCCGGGACATATTTATTTGTTCTTGCAGACAGACTAAACAGAATTGATCCCAAGTTAGCCAACATTCTACATGTGATCTGCTCACTGCAGTTTGCATTCCATTTATGTCAATTATCCAGATCACAATTTTTTGTGGGCATTTTGCATTCCATTTATGTAGATACAGATCACAAACTTTTTTGGGTTATGTTGATTGCAGGTGTCTTCTACTGTGGACCTTCGTTTGTGTCAAAAGAGCTAGAGGCTGTGTCAAGAAAGTACACACAAATTTCAAGCACAAAGTTTATATTTCATAAAGAAAGCTTCTAAGGCACAGTGCACAAGATCATCCCTTCTCTCACAAACAAAAAATTCTATTCACAAGTCTTGGAGCTTGTAGTTTCATAACCAGAGAAATGAGAGAGGGCTTTAAGCAGCATGTAACATAGAGATCATTGCAATTCTGGGACAATTTGTATCTACCCACATATTTTAGCCTTGAAAGGACCATGCTTACCATTCTCCATATCCATTTTGCACTAGTCTTTGAAAAAACATTATACCCTTTGATGTTTACTTTTATTTTCTTATGCTAGTCACTAGAAATATTTCTAAGTGTACCATAAAGAGATATCTTGTGGGAGTACATCTAGAGACTAAAATCCACATATCTTGTACTCGCCTTTTTTTTTGTATAGTTTGTCTAACCTAGGGCACTAGTAGATATAGACAACATTTATATTTTGCCAAGCCATTTCCCGAAGTTTTTGGAGCAACTCCTGAAGTGTCACCATGTAGAGATCAGGGTGGGTTTGAGTTCGTGCCTTCCCGACCTCATTAAACAACTCTACCGAACTCACCCTATTGCAATGAACAATGGCCTTTTTTGGAAATCACTTGGTAAGAATAGAGGTCATTCTGAAACAAGTACAAGTTCTCTATAAATTTAGATGCTTACATTTGACACCTCATGGCATGGATACAAGGTATCGAGCTTTCTTTATGTTTGCAATCGTGAGCATAGACAATTAATCACCACGAAACAATACCCTATCTCTTATAGATTATTTGAGATATTGTTGGACCTTCTTCTTGCTCTCACTCCCCCCCAAAGACATCTGTAGAGAATTGATCTTCTGCACTTTGCGTAGCACAACATGAGTCACTTGAACAACTAAGACCAAGGTGACTCTCTTCTTACACCAAAGCTAGAGCATGGTTACATAGTCATCTGCCAAATAAGATTGGTAAAAAAGGTCACTACTTGTCATCATGAGTGACATAAGATTGCACATCCGTGATAAGGCATAGGTCACATTATTGTGGCTACCAAGTTTATACTTGACTTCCATATGAAAATTTTGAATAAGCTCTTTTCAATGAGCTTTTTTATCTTTCAAAAGTGGTTGGTTACCCTTAAACTTTTCACACTAAGATCAACTAGTCGCATTGACATTTTGCTTGAGATTTCTTGCATTGGGTCTTGCCTTGAGCTTGAAACTGCTACTTAAACCGACGATAATTAAATTTTTCTAATAAGAATATGATGTAATTAGTTTTACCCTTAAAACCTCCCACTGCACTCTCATTTTACATTTTTTCAAAATTATGGGGATTGGCTAATCTCATATAAGTCATGAGCCCACAATGAAAATGGCCAGGTACTTATTTTCTTATCACTTAAACTTATTTTCTCATACTTGCTAATAACTCTTAAAATACTTGAAAAGAAGTTCATAAGTAGTTGATAATCCACTAAAGTCCAATTTGACTTGACATTTTTTAAAATTATGATACTATAGTAGGGAGTTTTTATCAAGTATAACTATTATTAGATTTTTGGCAAGCTATGGAGAGCTTGTAAGAATGTTGCCTAAATTGTCAATATCCTATAGCGTAGAGTGAGAGGGTTCAACCTAATGAGGAGATATAAGAAAGCTAGTGTTGCATCAACCTCACCAAAAAAAGTAAAGAATGAAAAACATATGCACAAAGTATGATATGCCCAATAGAAGATAGTTTTCATGAAAAAACAACATTAAACTACTAAAACACAACCAAAGTACATTTAAAACATTCTAAGAGCCAAACAAAATAAACCAAAACAAAACTATATCACACTCCATTTGCATTAGAAAGTGCAACATCCACGTTTGAGTGGAAAGAGTGTGAGAGAGTAAAAGAGGGACATAATAAAGAAGGAGAAGAAAGATGTGGAGAATGAGAAGATATCAAAGAAGATGAAGAGCAAGAGTAAGAGGAGAATAAAGAAAAGGAGGAGGCCAAGGAGAGAATTCTTGGGTATCTAATGTCACAACATCTTTTCCTTCAAACACACATAATTTTCTTGCATCGAGTTGGACTACATACCACCACCTCGGGTCCATTCAATCTAGATAAAATATAAATTGCAACAAAGCCACAAAGTCAAAATGTTTATATACGAAATTTTGCACGTATGATGCAAATGTGTCAAATTCAGTGTAAGTGACAATTTTACATAAATATGGAAGTAAATCTGATTTTTTTAATGTAACACAACACTAGCAAACATGAGAAATGAGAAATATAGAGTTTCACAAGTTCACAATGTCATGGAAATATGAAAGTGTCATGTGAGAGTAGCTTCCATGATAACTGACCTTAAAGCATTTCACATAAAAGTTAAGCTACTTCCCATTACAGTTAAGAGTTTTGAAAAAATTATATAGAAACTAGTGAAGTATGCAGATTACATCACAATCACCATAATTCAAGCACCTCAAGCTCTCAAAATGGCACAACAAAAGTTACTCTATTATAAGGAAATATTGTACATATAGCAAAAGCCCCAAACTGCATGGACTCAACAAGTGTCAGGTAACTAAATCAATACATGCCCAAGTACAAGTAAGTAGGCCCAGTATAGGCTAAAAACATTGGCCAGCTCAAGACATGCCTTTGAGCATAGAAAATGTAGTAAAAAACTAGTATTCACGTAATTCTCCTACAAGTGTGGCTACCCAGTTTCTATAAATAGCTAGCTATTGGTATTACATGCCCTACATGTGTATCAATAGTGGGTCGAGTCCTAGTTACAACAGAATACAATAAACCTAATCAATTATACTAAAGATACAAGATCCATTTATCCTATCCATAATGTCATCTATTCTTGGAATAGAAAAACGGTTATTAACTGTAATTTTGTTCAAAGCACGATAGTCCACACACATCCTAAATCTCCCATCTTTCTTTTGTACCAGAAGTACAGGAGAGCAATAGGGAGAGTTATTGGGTTTTATATGTCTTTCTCTAACAAGTCATTCTATTTTAACATACATAAGATCAAACTTCTGTAACTTCATTAGTTACCACTTTTAAAGAAAGAAATTTTAGAATTATCATGCATGAATAAGACTTCCTGTAGTAACGAGTAAGGCTACCCACCATATTGGTGTAGTTTCATATAGCATCGTCCCTAAATGAAAGACGAAGTCATCTCTTGCGAATTATCCATCTTCAGCTATTTTAACAAATCACCTACGTGCTAGAAGATTCCAACCGAAAGTATTGTGTTAAGCGTTAGTACTTCTATCACCCTCATAGTCTTTAGCAATAGTTAATCCATCATTTAGTCTTAGATTACTAGCCTATCATTCAACTTTGTTAGAGAGCAATTCCTTCCCCACAATACCCACATCATACAGATATTCATGTTCTGTGCATATGTCTTCTCAGGAAGAAACAATCACACAACCAATCACAGCAAGCTACAGCCAATGGAGTAGCAGGAATGCTCTTATCAATAACATATATGTATCCATCATTGTTATCTCTGGAAACCATAAGCAAGGCCAGCGGTCTATCACACTCAATCCTTACATACTGTAAAATGCGTGGAAATATTCATGCATGCAAGGCCATGCTTCATCGCTATAGTAACATGGATTTTACACTAAAAAAGGAGCGCTAGCCAGCGGCCCATTCTGCTATACAGATAGCGCTAGCCAGCGATAACTTATTAAGAAAAATCAGTGCTATTTATGGTATACACCTAGATCACTGTCCAGCGCCAACCAAAACTCAATGTTTGGTAGAAAAAAATACCTGTAAAGGTGCCCACTATTGCTCCTTGAGGTAGCGTTTGCTTGTAAGAATGCCGAATCATAGTTTTGCAAGTCACAACTTGCTACTACAAAATGGTAATCACAGTGAGTTGTAAGCATCCATTCATAATCATAAAGTACAATACACAACCTTTAGTATCAGCGAGCTAGCATTCCTCATACCGTTCTCACCTTAGGTTGCACTATCGTTCACACGATTGCACATCCCATAGCATTTACGATTATTTCTCTTCGATTGCAATCACCGTACCAAAAAGCACCAGTAGAGCAGGGCTCAAGGAGAGAGAGAGAGAGAGAGAGAGAGAGAGAGAGAGAGAGAGAGAGAGAGAGAGAGAGAGAGAGAGAGAGAGAGAGAGAGAGAGAGAGAGAGAGAGAGAGAGAGAGAGAGAGAGAGAGAGAGAAAAAGCAAGAAAGTATGAGGGAAAGTGAATAGGGTTTTGTGACTTCCCTCTTTATAGCACCAGAAGACACTTAGGTGTACTAAGTGCAAATTGTTGCTCACCGTTAGATTGACCATTCAAAATGTGCACAAATCTTGGCCCTTGGAAAGACTACCAACTTTCCCACGAGTTTTTAAAAAAAAAAACTCTTTTTCATAAGTGGGGTCTTCTATCATAGCAAGGCATTTTTCTTATGCCTTGAGAAGTAAATAGGGTTAGTACGCGACATTTGCATTCTACAGAGGTTTGTGAAGCAAATAGAGTGATATATGTACGTAACATTAATCACGGTAAAAGTTCAGCTTTCTGATAGGAAGATCCCCCTTTCCACCACTACTTTGTCCTTCTTTGCCTTTGTTTGGAAAGTATTTCCTCTTCCTGTTATTTCCACTACCTGATATGACTAAGCTTGGATTGTTCAGATTGATGGAACCCGTTTTTTTGCTAGTATTCAGAAAGTATTTGTATTGCAAGGTAGAGAAGTTGGGTTTTAACAAAAGGCGTTCAATTTCTCGAACGTTTTCAACATCACCAAGGTGTGCAAGAAGCTTAGCAATAGGGTTTATAAAAAGTTCAATGGCAGCATCAATCATGTATTGTCGGATAAACAGAAAGACAAGGTGGGACTTGACAACCTCTCTAGCAAGTTTATGCAACCAAAGAAAGAAGGCATTAAGCTGGTTTTGCGGAGACGCACCAGGAAAGAAAATAGAAAGATTATTCATTATATACCAGATAGAGTGATCAAACCATATGATAGAAGAATTGTTTTTGCACTTATCATTTTGCAGTTCCAGATTCTAGCTTGATGACGATTAATTCTATTAAAGCCAGTGTCAAAATGGCCTCTGGTTCTAGCCCAGGTATGCTCAGAAGGACATCTTGAAGGTTCAAATTTGCTCATCTTGATAACAGTAACAAAGGCAATAGGAGTGTCAAAAGAAGGATTCTTATGCAAAGCAGCAAGCTTGCAAGCTTGGACCTCTTCATTATTAAGATGAGCAAGAGCGATCCAGAGTTCAATAGAGATAGGTGCAAGAAAGTTGACAGAGGGCAGGCTCCAAAGTTTATAAGCAGTTTTTGCAGATTTCAACTCAATGATACGACTAGGTACCAATGGTACTTGGCAACTATTGGCTTGACAAAATTCAAAGGTAAATTGATTTCTCACATCACAGATTTCTCTTGAGAAAGGCTCTAGCTGAGAAGCACTATCTTCATCAAGGTCCTCAGAAAAAATCAGAGGGTGCGGTGAAGTAGGAGCAGTAGAAGGGACAGGTGTATCAATAGAGGAGTCAACATTTTCTTTTTCCAGGCAAGCAAATACTTTCCAAATATGCGTATTACAAAAAATTTTCTCAGCAGCAATTCATTCAGCATAATTGGAGAGGTCCATATAAATTTTTTCAATCATGCTAAGGGATTTCTTCTTTGTAATAAAATTCGTAGAAATATTGATCCAATCCATGATGTTCATCAAATCAATAAGACAAAGAATTTTATTCTCCAGGCCAGCAACATTACAAGTAGTGATATCATAAGCAGTAATCAGATTGTGAACTTCAACAACGTTATTCATGCAACATATAATGGTCTGAACAAATGGACTAGGAGGAGGAAGGGGCTCCCCATAGCCAAGAGTCACCGTATCATGAAACCATCCTGTGGACTACATCATACAACAGACCTTGTTAGCCATAACATGTAAGTAAAGGTAAAGGTTTGGTGCTACCCCGACCAAAGGGTAGTCGAAGTGGCATCAGAGATGCTAGAGGAAGAGTAACAAGATTTCACATAGTCCCTCTTGACAAGTCAAGACCAAACCCTTTGAACCCTTCAATTTATAGCATAACAGGTAAAAAATACAACTGTATAAAGTATAATAACACAGAGTACCATAAAGTGAAGCAAGTTCTAAGACACCCAACTGTTACCTGCCAAAATCCCACACAACAAAACCGCACAAGTTAGTCGCGTGAGGAAGACAGGTGTCATAGCTGAGCATCAGTTGTTATCCATGTCCGAAACAAGACTCACTACTTTATCAACTAAATTGCATTTATAAAAAATACATCCAATCTTCCCAATCATTTACTTCATTACTAAGCAATACATTCCGCTCTTTAACGAAGCCGTATCAGGGCACAAGCCATACCGATCAATACAAGAGCAAAAGAAATGTATTAGGTTCACATTTATATTTACATGTAAGCAACTATCCTTCATTATACTGATGGCCAGAGATATGACTAAGGTCACAACGTTAGGTACTAGAGCACTTCCGTGCTATGCTAGCCCCCATGGATATCCCATAACTGTTTTCCGGGAGTCCAAACACCGAACAGCTTGGGCAAATCCATGCCATCCAAGTATACCGTTGTCAAGCTCTATATGAGTAACGTGACCTTACAAACAACACTGGGACACAAGATCCAAGCGAACTTAGTTAAAAAGATACAAGCTCATGTCTATTTTAACGTACATAAGATCAGACTTCTGTAACTTCATTAGTTACTACTTTTAAAGGAAGAAATTTTAGAATTATCATGTATGGATAAGAGTTCTTGTAATAATGAGTAAAGCTACCCACCGAATTGGTGTAGTTTCGTATAGCATCGTACCTGAATGATAGACGAAGTCATCTCTTGCAAATTATCCATCTTCAGCTATTTTAACAAATCACCTATGTGCTAGAAGCTTCCAGCCAAAAGTATTGTGTTAAGCATATAGTACTTCTATCACCCTCATAGTCTATTTTAACGTACATAATACCGTTCTCACTTCAGGTTGCAGTATCGTTCACACGATTGCACATCCCGTAGCATTCACGAGTATTCCTCTTCGATTGTAATCACCGTACAAAAAAGCACTAGTAGAGCAGGGCTGAAGGAGAGAGAGAGAGAGAGAGAGAGAGAGAGAGAGAGAGAGAGAGAGAGAGAGAGAGAGAGAGAGAGAGAGAGAGAGAGAGAGAGAGAGAGAGAGAGAGAGAGAGAGAGAGAGAGAGAGAGAGAGAGAGAGAGAGAGAGAGAGAAAAAAGCAAGAAAGTATGAGGGAAAGTGAATAGGGTTTTGTGACTTCCCTCTTTATAGCACCAGAGGACACTTAGGTGTACTGAGTGCAAATTGCTGCTCACCATTAGATTCATCGTTCAAAATGTGCACAGATCTTGGCCCTTGGAAAGACTACCAACTTTCCCACCAGTTTTTTTTAAAAAAAACATTTTTCTCATAAGTGGGGTCTTCTATCATAGCAAGGCATTTTTCTTACATCCCGACAAGTAAATAGGGTTAGTACGCGACATTTGCATTCTATGTTTAGGGTGCAGGATTGCAAACCAGTAAACACTCCTATTGAACCAGGTAAAAAGCTTTCTACGCTTGATGAGTCACAGTCATTTGATGCTACGCTATATGAACAGTTAGTAGGGAGTTTGATTTACCATACCACGACTAGACCAGATATATGCTATGTTGTTGGCATTGTAAGTCAGTTTATGGCAGCACCTATGAAAACGCATTGGAAGACAGCTAAACGCATTTTGCGTTATGTGAAAGGCACTTCAAAGTATGGCTTGATTCACAAGAAGCATAATGGTTTACCTGAGCTGTGTGGCTATGTGGATGCAGATTGGGGAGGTGACTATGATGATCGTAGATCCACCACAGGATATATATTCCAGTTTTGTGGTAGTTGCTTTTCCTGGTCTAGTAAGAAGCAAAGTACAATTGCTCTTTCCACCACAGAAGCAGAGTATAAGGCAATGTATAGTGCAGCACAAGAAGTTATATGGTTGAGACAAATCTTGGAAGAAATTGGCATGAAGTAGAGAAATTCCATGACTTTACATAGCGACAATCAGAGTGGCATTCAGCTAGCAAAGAGTCCAGTGTTCCATGCGAGAACTAAACACATTGAGATTCAGTATCACTTCATATGTGAGAGGCTGCTGAGTCGAGAAATTCATGTTGTTCATTGTAGCACAGAAGAACAACTAGCTGATATTTTCACTAAGCCACTTACTGGAGAAAAGTTTGAGAAGTTTAGATCAAAGCTTTTTGTACTTAAAGTTTGTTGACTTTAAAGCTATGTATGTGACTATATAAAAAGTGACTCTACCTTAAGGGAGAGAGTTAGAATTAAAGTAGAATCACTGTGTTACTGTACTATGGGTCCTATTAGTGGATAAGGATCAGCTGGCCTCGCCATGAGGCAAGTCGACGAGACACGCGTCCCGCCAACGACAACCTGGATCATGCATGGGTTGTCTGAGTGAACAACTATATGTACAGTGTAATTTCATTTTGAGAAATATAGTTGCTATGTGAGCTTGTTGTGGAGAGTGTTTTTCTGTCTGTGTTACTGTGTAGCATGATCTGTGTTCCCGTGCAAAGCAAATTCTAAGTGTTGTGACTTGCAAAACTGTGATTCGGCATTCTTACAAGCAAACACTACCTCAAGGAGCAATAGTGGGCACCTTTACAGGTATTTTTTCTACCAAACATCAGCGATCCAGGTGTATACCATAAATAGCACTGATTTTTGCCGATAAGTAGTCACTAGCCAATGCTATCTGTATAGCGGAATGGGCCGCTGGCCAGCACTCCTTTTTGAGTGTAAAATCCATGTTACTATAGCAATGAAGCATGGCCTTGCGTGCATGCATATTTCCACACATTTCACAATATGTAAGGATTGAGAAAGTGCGATGGACCGTTGGCCTTGCTTATGGTTTCCACAGGTAACAATGATGCATACATATATGTTATTGATAAGAGCATTCCTGCTACTCCATTGACTATAGCTTGCTACGGTTGGTTTCTCTGGATGATTGCTATGGTTGTATGATAGATTGATGCTTCTGATAAAGAGTAGAATGACTTCTAAGAAGTGTAAACATAAAGGAAGCTTGGTGTGATTGTTTCTTCTTGAGAAGACGTATGCATAGAACATGAATATCTATATGATGTGGGTATTGTGGGGAAGGAATTGCTCTCGAATAAAGTTGAATGATACACTAGTACTCTGCGGCTAAATAATGGATTAACTATTGCTAAAGACTATGAGGGTGATAGAACTACTATACGCTTAACACGTTGGAATCTTCTAGCACGTAGGTGATTTGTTAAAACAGCTGAAGATGGATAATTCGCAAGAGATGACTTCATCTATCATTCAGGTACGATGCTATACAAAACTACACCAATATGGTAGGTAGCCTTAAGCGTTACTACAGGAAGTCTTATCCATGCATGATAATTCTAAAATTTCTTCCTTTAAAAGTAGTAACTAATGAAGTTACAGAAGTTTAATCTTATGTATGTTAAAATAGACATGAGCTTGTATTTTTTTAACTAAGTTCGCTTGCATCATGTGTCCCAGTGTTGTTTGTAAGGTCACGTACTCATATAGAGCTTGACAATGGTACACTTGAATGGCATGGATTTTTCGAAGTTGTTCGGTGTTTGGACTCCTAGAAAATAGTTACGGGATATCCATGGGGGCTAGCATAGCACGAAAGTGCTCTAGTACCTAACGTTGTGACCATAATCATACCTCTGGCCATCAGTATAATGAATGGTACTTGATCGCAATGTGTTTCATTTTGGAATGGAACACGGGATCTTTCGTCAGGTGTATTGCAAAGAGTGTTGTCCATCTGCAAGACCAGGGGCTCGTTCCTTGTTTTGTCTAATTCGTCCAAGAACTGTCTTAACCAGATTATCTCGTTGGCCATCTTTGCTGCTGCAACATATTCTGCTTCACGGGATGACTGGGCTACAATGGTCTGCTTCTTGCTGACCCAGAGAACTGCTGCTCCTGATGCGATGGTGCATCCTCCTGAGATGCTTTTACAATCATCCTTCAGAGATGCCCAGCTAGCATCGTTGTAGGAAAGTGTCCTAAAACCTGCACCACGACAATAACACAAGCCATAATCCCTCGTTAATTAAAGATATTGCAAAATTCGTTTTGCAATCTTCCAATGTGTCGAGCCTGGATTCATGCAGAATTGGCTCATCCTGAATACTACATAAGCAATATCAGGACATGTGTTGTCAGCAAGGTAGAGTTAGTGATCCTATCAGCTTCTTGTAAGGTGTGAGCTGCATCTGTTCTCTCTCTTCCTCAGTCTTTGGACAGTTATCATTCGTCATCATCGTCCCTGCGAGCATTGGAGTGTTCGCTCCTTTGTAGTTCAGCATCCCAAAGTCCTCTAGGATCTTCTGAGTGTATCTGGACTGGTGAAGGCATAACTTACCTCCCTCATAGTCCCTTTCAATTTGTAAGCCTAGATAGCACCTAGCTTCTTCCAAATCCACGATCTCGAAATGTTTCGAGATGTTTGCCTTTACTTCAGCAATTAGCTGCTCACTCCTACAAAGTATTAGAGTGTCGTCCACATATACAGCCACTATGATGATCTGCCCATATGTAACTCTAACATATACATTTGAATCAGCCAATAGAGGCTTGAATCCTAATGATTTCAGGGCTTGATCTTTCTTCTTGTACCATTGTCGGGCTGATTATTTCAGACTGTAGATGCTTATATGCATTCTGCATGCATAGTCAAAAAGTGAATTCGAGACATATCCTGGGGGTTGATCCATGTAGACCTCTTCGTCTAATTCGCCATGCAAGAAGGATGTATTCTTGTCCACAATGTGGATCCTGAGGTCATATGCAAATAACAGATGTAGGGACGAATGTTTGATGACAGGAGAGAAGGTTTCAGAGTAGTCAATACCGTATCTCTGAGAAAAATCTTTTGCTACCAGTCTTGCCTTGTATTTTGTCACATTCTCGTCTGGTCCGTATTTGAGCTTGAAGACCCATTTGCATTTGATAGTCTTGTGCTTATATGGTAATGGCTCCAACGTCTATACTTGGTTCTTCCTCATGGACTCCATCTCTTCGTTCATGGCTTGGATCCATCTGTCCTTTTTTGGACCTTCAATCGCCTCTTTGAAAGTCTGTGGTTTGCCACTAAACCCGCAGAAGTCTTCTGATGTGGAAGCTGAGCTGCCTGGCAAATATCTTGTTGGCGCTCTTCGTGGTCTTGTCGACCTTCTGGGAGATCCTCCTGGAACAGCTATGCCTTTGCCCTTTTCTGCTCTGCTTGGTCCAGAACCATTTTGGTTTAAAGGAACTGCGACAGCAGGCTGCCTCTCGAATCTTTCTTCGTCAGATTCGTCGTTTGAATGGGAGATGACTCGAAAATCTTTGTTTTTGTGTTCGTCCTCTACTCCCACTGTCATTGGCGGCAGGTCATAGTACTGTCTCTCCAGAACTTCGTAGCTAACAGGATCGTCATTGGCCATTGTCCTGCTCTCATCAAATCTAACATCTCTCACTAAGTTTCACAGTGTTCATGTCTGGCATGTAGACTCTGTAGTATGACGAGTTGTCGTCATAACCTACCAGAAATCTCTGCTCGGCTTTCTCATCAAGCTTCTTACGAAGCTTATCAGAAATATGTGCATAAGCTGCTATTACTGCTTTTACTCCTTGTCCCAGTTGTTTACTGTTTTTTACTTATAGATGTACTTTTTGTAAATACAGAAATGGCTAAGTCACCAGCCTGTGGTGACCTTTATAACAGAAATGTAAATAAAGTTGTTAATGATGTATCTGAGCCTCAGAGTCGCATGTTGCTTGGGTATAGGGTACGGGTCATTAATTTGGAGTGGTTGGACTGACCTCCTAAAAAGTAGGAGAGTTGAGTAGTCAACATGACACATTTTATATGCTCACTGGGACACTTGGTCCAGTGAATGGGTGACACATCTCAGGGTTGACCGATCAAACATGCAACATGTCACATGTTCACTGGGACATTTGGTCCAATGGATGAGTGACACATGTCAGCCTACTAACTTGCCTATGTGTCAGGGTATTGCCAAGTGGCAAGTGCATGGAGTTGGCCATGTGTTGAGATTTAGGAAGGGTCAGGGTTAAGGGGTGCTTGAGGATTTTGGATAAGTGAGCCTAGAGAGAGGCATTCCTCATCATAATCTATGCAGCAAAGGCTGGGAGGAGACAAGGCAGCGAACTCTATCTTGTATTAGAAGTAATTTGATGCTTGTATGTGCAGAAAATTATCAAGGTTTGAAGAGAAGATCAGAGAAAGAGTCTGACATTTGGTATCATAACAAGGGTTTGCAAGTTTTGAAAGCTTGGAATAGCAAAAAACATAAACGTTCTTGAGAGAGAAAGGGGAGTTTTTTGTTCATAACTTCTATATGAGAGCTCAAATGGCTATGGGATCTATTGCAAACTGTTCCTATTGCCAAGGCACAATAGATTAGTCACAAAAACCAACCCCAGCAGCAAAATCCAAGTGATTTTGAGAATTTTCTTGTAGCTGGTGGGCCTTGGCAGGCTGAAGAGTTTTTTCTTTGTAACTTTTCGCTCGGTTCTTGGATCATCCTCAAATTTTGGGAGTCTTCTAGGAGACCTCAAGGCTGTTGTATGCAATTTGCAGCAAAGAAAACGGAGTCCTATGGTGTTTTTTTTCAAAATTTGGTTCTCATACATAGGTGCAAAACCAGCTGAGAAGAAATTGCTTGATGATTGGGCAATCCTAGCCTAAACCGGATTGTTAAAGGTTCCTTGGAAAGCATAAGGAGGACTACCTGCTACAAATTGACCGCTCAGGAAAAGTCCAAGTCACAAAAAAGTTATAGCAATCCAAAGTTGGTCTGATTTTTGGGCCAAAATACAAGGAAGAAAGGGTTTGAGAGTTGTAAACTCATTTTTGCCAGTAATTTCGACTTCTAAACAAGTGGACAGCCCCCAACATTGCAAATATGGATCCATTAGGAAGTGCAAGCACAGAAATCTTGAGAATCGAAGAAGTGGCAGCCAAGGTGGATGCCATGGAGGTGATTTTACAACAATTCTCGACCAACTAAAGTCGGCTAAATCTCCACAGGAACCTGAGAGGGTTAATGGAATGACTATGATAGTCGTTGAGCCTATGACAGTTGAGAAAGAAGCCGAACAACCATCAAAGATGCGGAAATTGCCCACAATTAAAGATTTGACAGTTGTGGTGATGTTATGCATGTTAGTCACCTAAGAACTGTGTTATCAACTTTGAGAGAAAATACGTTGTTCGCTAATGATAAAAAAAATGAATTGTTTAAAAAGGAAATAACATATTTGGGTTTTATAGTGTCAGTAGATGGAATAAAAACGAAACCACGGAAAGTTGCTATTCTTCTTGCCTAGCCTATTTCTACAGACTTGACGGCACTAAGAAGCTTTTTAGGGTTGGCTGTGTTTTATTGTAAAGGTGTGAAGAATTATTCACACGTAGCTGCACCATTGACCAATATGTTACAGAAAAAAAATGGAAAGAGTGGACAGAAGTTCAGCAGCGAAGTTTCGATGCTTTAAAACAAGTTGTGGCTAACTTTGTCACTTTAAAAATTGTTGACCCTCAAAAACCATTTGTCGTAGAAATGGATGCAAGTGACATCACCATTGGGGCAGTTCTAATGCAAGAGGGTAGGCTTGTGGCCTTTGAAAGCAAGAAGCTCAACCCTGCACAGAAGAATTATTCAACTCATGAGAAAGAGTTGTTTACCATTATCCACGCTTTGAAAGCATGGAGGCATTATTTGTATGGTGCAAAATTCTATGTGTACACCGAAGCACTTTGAGATATTTTTGCAACCAGCTGGACCTAAGAGGGCGGCAAGCCAAGTGGGCTGAGTTGATGCAGGAATTTCACATGGAAATTTGGTACAAGAAAGGTGCCAAAAATCGTGTGGCTGATGCATTACCTCATATATTGTATCAGATGTCTTTTGTGGTCATAGAAAATGACTTGATTGCTGAGATTAGACAGGCTCCGCAAGAGGATCCTCATTGTCAAAAAATTGTGAGGGAGGCAAATCTTGTGCAAGTAGAATCTCAGGATGAAAATTCTGGTCTCTTGACTTACACTAACCTTAAATATACCATAGAAGATGGTATGATCGGGAGAAACGACAAACTTCTCATTCCAGCTTGTGAGGAGCTACATAGGAAGATTGTCCATATATGTCATGATAGCCCTAAAGCAGGTCATCCTGGTGTGGATAGGACCTATGAGTTGATCTTACGTAACTTCTGGTGGCCTAAGCTTAAATAAGATGTTTACCATTACGTGAGGTACTGTTTGAAGTGCCAAGTCACTAAAGCTGAAAGGATTAAACCTCGTGGAGTTTTACACCCACTACCTGTGCCAGAAGGAAGATGGGAGAGTATCTCCATGGATTTTGTCACCAACTTGCCACGCACGTAGTTGCAGCATGATTCTATCTTGGTCGTAGTTGACAGACTCACGAAAATGGCTCATTTTATTCCAACGCGTAAAAAGATTGATGCGGCTGGAGTAGCCTATTTGTTTATCGAGCATGTGTTCAGACTTCATGGATTATCGTTATCCATAGTGTCTGACAGGGATACTCGATTCACTGGAAATTTTTGGACTACAATTATGGCCAAACTTGAAGTCCAATTGAGAATGAGCAGCACGGAGCATCCTGAAATGGATGGCCAAACTGAGAGAGTCAACTAGACCTTAGAGGATATGCCTTGGGCATTTGTTGGGGATAAGCAAACTTAGTGGGAGAAGTACTTGACACTGTTGGAGTTTGCTTACAATGACAAGAAAAATGTGAGTACTAAGATGAGTCCTTTCGAGCTAAACTTAAGATTTAGCCCTGTTACGGTAGGAATCCCTCAAAGAGTGCCTAGTGCGGCTAATTTTCTAACTCAAATGAATGAAATGCTTGAGTTAGCGAAGATTAATATTAGGCAAGCGATGGATCGAGCAAAGTCATATGCTGATCAGCATCGCATGCCTAGAGAGTTTGTGGTAGGAGACATGGTGTTTCTCCAAGTACCCAAGGACTCTAAGACCCTTAAGATGGAAAAATGTTACAAGTTGTCCCCGCGTTATTGTGGACCCTAGAAAATTGTTAAAAGAATCAGTGATTTTTCTTATAAGTTAGATTTTTATAAAGTTTGTGAAGTGCATCCTGTATTTACATAACAGTGCTAACTTGTTGTCTGATGGTTTGTTTGCATTCCAGGAGCAGGGAGAAGTAACCCATGGGCCAGCAAGGGTATTGGATAGGCGGGAGAGGCATTTATGCAGCCGTCTGATCCGTGAGTACTTGGTCGCTTGGCATGGCAGGCCTCTTTCTGACGCTACTTGGGAGACCGCACACAGTCTGTGTGCATAGTACCCTAGCTTTGCCATCGCAGACGATGTTACCTGAGGGGGCAAGGGATGTTATTTCTTTAACTCCTTGTCTTGGTTGTTTATTATTTTTTACTTATAGATGTACTTCTTGTAGATACAGAACTGGCTAAGTCACCGGCCTGTGGTGATCTTTGTAACAGAAATGTAAATAAAGTTGTTAATGATGTTTCTGAGCCTTAGAGTCGCATGTTGCTTGGGTATAGGGTACTGGGTCATTAATCAAAGTGGCTGGACTGACCTCCTAAAAAGTAGGAGTTGACTAGTCAACATGACACATGTCATATGCTCACTGGGACACTTGGACCAGTGAATGAGTGACACATGTCAAGGTTGACTGGTCAGACATAACACGTGTCACATGCCCACTGGGACATTTGGTCCAATCGATGAGTGACACATGTCAACCTACTCACTTGCCTATGTGTCAGGGTATTGCCAAGTTGCAAGTGCATGGAGTTGGCCATGTGTCGAGATTTAGGAAGGGTCAGAGTTAAGGGGTGCTTGAGGATTTTGGATAAGTGAGCCTAGAGAGAGGCATTCTCCATCATAATTTATGCAGCACAAGCTGGGAGGAGACAAGGCAGCCAGCTCTATCTTGTATTAGAAATGATTTGATGCTTGTATGTGCAGGAAATCAGCAAGGTTTGAAAAGAAGATCGGAGAGGGAGTCTGACATTTGGTATCAGAACAAGCACGTGTGGCTGATGCATTATCTCGGATATTGTATCAGATATCTTTTGTGGCCATAGAAAATGACCTGATTGCTGAGATTAGACAGGCTCAGCAAGAGGATCCTCATTGTCAAAGAATTGTGAGGGAGGCAAATCTTGTGCAAGTAGAATCTCAGGATGAGAGTTTTGGTCTCTTGACTCACACTTATCTTAAAATATACCATAGAAGATGGTATGATCAGGAGAAATGGCAAACTTCTCATTCCAGCTTGTGAGGAGCTATGTAGGAAGATTGTCCCTTTATGTCATGATAGCCCTAGTGCAGGTCATCCTGGTGTGGATAGGACCTATGAGTTGATCTTACGTAGCTTCTATGGCCTAACCTTAAAAAAGATGTTTACCATTATGTGAGGCACTGTTTGAAGTGCCAAGTCACTAAAGTTGAAAGGATTAAACCTCGTGGAGTTTTACACCCACTACCTGTGCCAAAAGGAAGATGGGAGAGTATCTCCATGGATTTTGTCACCAACTTGCCTCGCACGCAGCAGCATGATTCTATCTTGGTCGTAGTTGACAGACTCACGAAAATGGCTCATTTTATTCCAATGCATAAAAAGATTGATGCGGTTGGAGTAGCCTATTTGTTTATCAAGCATGTGTTCAGACTTCATGGATTATCATTATCCATAGTGTCTGACAGGGATACTCGATTCACTGGAAACTTTTGGACTACAGTTATGGCCAAACTTGAAGTCCAATTGAGAATGAGCAGCACGAAGCATCCTGAAACGGATGGCCAAACTGAGAGAGTCAACTAGACCTTAGAGGATATGCTTGGGGCATTTGTTGGGGATAAGCAAACTCAGTGGGAGACGTACTTGCCACTATTGGAGTTTGCTTACAATGACAAGAAAGATGTGAGTACTAAGATGAGTGCTTTCGAGCTAAACTTAAGATTTAGACCAGCCAGCCCGATTATGGTAGGAATTCCTCAGAGAGTGCCTAGTGCGGCTAATTTTCTAACTCAAATGAATGACATGCTTGAGTTAGCGAAGATTAATATTAGGCAAGCGATGGATCGAGCAAAGTCATATGCTGATCAGCATCGCATGCCTAGAGAGTTTGTGGTAGGAGACATGGTGTTTCTCCAAGTACCCAAGGACTCTAAGCCCCTTAAGATGGAAAAATGTTACAAGTTGTCCCCGCGTTATTGTGGACCCTAGAAAATTGTTAAAAGAATCAGTGATTTTTCTTATAAGTTAGATTTTCATAAAATCTGTGAAGTGCATCATGTATTTACATAACGGTGATAACTTGTTGTCTGATGGTTTGTTTGCATTCCAGGAGCAAGGAGAAGTAACCCATGGGCCAGCGAGGGTATTGGATAGGCGGGAGAGGCGTTTATGCAACCGTTTGATCCGTGAGTACTTGGTCGCTTGGCATGGCAGGCCTCTTTTTGATGCTACCTGGGAGACCATGCACAGTACCCTAGCTTTGCCATCGCGGACGATGTTACCTGAGGGGGAAAGGGATGTTAGAGCTTTTACTCCCTGTCCCAGTTGTTTATTGTTTTTTACTTATAGATGTACTTCTTGTAAATACAGAAATGCTCCTTTGTCACAGAAATGTAAATAAAGTTGTTATTGATGTTTCTGAGCCTGAGAGTCGCATGTTGCTTGGGTATAGGGTACTAGGTCATTAATTCGGAGTGGCTGGGCTGACCTCCTGAAAAGTAGGAATTGACTAGTCAACATGACACATGTCATATGCTCACTAGGACACTTGGTCCAGTGAATGAGTGACACATGTTAGGATTGATTGGTCAAACATGACATGTGTCACATGCCCACTAGGACATTTCATCCAATGGATGAGTGACACATGTCAACCTACTCACTTGCCTATGTGTCAGGGTATTGCCAAGTGGCAAGTGCATGGAGTTGGCCATGTGTCGAGATTTAGGAAGGGTCAGGATTAAAGGGTGCTTGAGGATTTTGGATAAGTGAGCCTAGAGAGAGACATTCCTCATCATAATTTATGCAGTAAAGGCTGGGAGGAGACAAGCCAGCCAGCTCTATCTTGCATTAGAAGTAATTTGATGCTGGTATGTGCAGGAAATTAGCAAGGTTTTAAGAGAAAATCAGAGAGGGAGTCTGACAACTGCACACCCAAAGATTCTGACGTGAGACAGGTTGGGCTTTCTACCCCAC
This sequence comes from Diphasiastrum complanatum, assembly GCA_029204225.1. Classification (NCBI taxonomy): domain Eukaryota; kingdom Viridiplantae; phylum Streptophyta; class Lycopodiopsida; order Lycopodiales; family Lycopodiaceae; genus Diphasiastrum; species Diphasiastrum complanatum. The sequence goes on from CM055112.1 coordinate 4,543,143, forward strand.
CATAGCTCATGTGGTGTCGTGTGTGGAACAACAGACTTGCTTGTTCTGTTCTGGATGTATGCCGCTGTATCTACTACTTCAGCCCACAGTGCCCTTGGAGCTTTCAAATAGGCCATCATGCATCTGGTTGCTTATATCAGGGTTCTGTTCTGTTGTTCAGCAACACCATTGTGTTGCGGTGTGTAGGCTGCAATCCTTCTGTGAACGATGCCACGATCATTGCAGAAGTCAATGAAGCAATTCGAGATATATTCGCCACCTCGGTCTGTTCTGATCTGCTTCACTTTGTTGCTTGTACATCTTTCAGTCCTGTGAATTTTTCAAGTGCTTCAAATTTATTCTGAATTAAATAGCAAATTTGCTATAATCATCAATGTTGTATAATACTTTGAGCCTCCTACTGAGATCACGTTGAATGGTCCGCAGATGTCAGAGTGCACTAGCTCCAAAATCTTTGTCGTTCTGTAGGAGTCTTTGACGAATGGTGTGCGTGACATCTTGCCCTTCAAACATGCATCATAGGTGGTCGAACTAGTTGCATTCGAGATGCTGACCCCTGTTATTGCTCCATGATGGCTTGTTTGATAAATTGCCATTGAGTTCATGTGGAAGAGTCTTCAGTGCCACAGAGTGTCTGGCGAGTCGTCATGAGTTTGATGCACCTAATCTACAGGTAGGTGTACCTTCAGATGATATAGGTTCCCTTTCCTTCTGCCTTGAGCGATCAGTGTACTGGTACTGACGTCAATCACGTTGCATGCTTCGTCAAAAAATGTTACACGCATTCCTGCATCTGCTATTCTTGCTATAGAAAGCAAATCTTGCTGTAGAGTAGACACAAACAGAACGTCTTTGAGTCATCTGTCTCTGCCGTTTGTGTTGAGCCATAGTGAACCAATACTATTCACTTGATGTCTAGATCCATCTCCAAGAACTATGAATCTTGAGGGATCTGCACTTCTGAAATCAGTCATGATTCGTCTTTATGTCACGAAGTGTGAGGTGGCTCCTGAATCTAGAATCACCTCATGTGTGTCAGATGTTGATGTTGCACACACATCTTCACAGATATAGGCCATCAAACAATCTCTGTTCATTCTTTCTTTGCCCATTTTCGAGCTCTCGGGCTCCTCAACATAGGATGAACTATTGCTGTTCTCCTGTCTGTTCTATGCTGATTTGTTTCTCGGGTTATGGCGGCAATCCATGGCTGCATGACCCTTCTTATGGCAATGGATACACTCAATCTTGTAATTGAGCCAACATGTATCTACTGTATGCCCATCTCTTCTGCATCTCATGCAAGTCTTCTTGTCCGCACCTTGTTGTTTTGACCTCCCTTTGGTCTTCCAGTTGCCTTTGCTGGTCCCCTCTGCTTGCTGGTCACAATCCTGCCTCTGATTGGACTCCTTCTTAGGCTTAAATTGTTTTTTTGGATTTTTCTTTGTTGCCATAGAGGGCCTGGTCAGAACCATCTTTGTGATCAAGATGTTCTCTAGCCTTGACTTCCTCTCGAATCTCAACAATTGTCTTTTCAAGGTTCATGGTAGGATCTTTCGCGAGCAGGGTCCTCGTTGTCTGGAATGATCTGGGTAAGGCTCTCAACAAGTACGTGAGCTGCTTCTTAGCTGACACATCATTCTTTACTCCAGAGTTATGTAGTGATAGAAACAAATTCTTCATCTTTCTTACAAAAGAGGTGAGGTCTTTTCCATCTCACTGCAAATTCGTCAGCTGATCTTCCAGCATCATGATTTGACTTCTTGATTTTGTCTGAAATCTGGTGAGCAATGCATCCCACATCCCCCTGGCTTTGGAGAGTGTAGCTAGGTCAAGTGTGAGACTATCTTCGATGGAAGATGAAAGCAAGGCTACTGCCTTGTCATTTTTCTCCCTCCATTCGCGTAGCTCCTTGCCTGTTGTCGTAGGCATTTCTTCTGTGCCATCCACCTAAGGGAAAGAGTCCTTCGCCCTTGAGTATCAGTGATGTCTTAACTTTCTAGGCTAGAAAGTTAGATCCTAAAGAATCAAGTATTGTGCAGATCTTGCTCTACATGCTGATGATTGAAGCCATTGCTTCTTGAAGTCTGTTGTCTTGTTAATGGCTGTTTGTTGAATGTTTGGCCTCCTAGATCTGCTAGCTTCTTGGCTATGTTAGAATATGACAGGATAACCTACTCTGGTACCACTGATGAAGGATGGGATTTCGCAGTCACGAAGCTTTTGCGAAGGAACCACGATCCTCTTGCGACTCAGATGGAGTTCAGATGCGATTGCTGTGGACACTGCCAACTGAATCACTCCTACAATCCTCCAGAATGTAGTCAGACACTACGGATCTACATTCATAAAATTAATGCAGCATTCGACATAGTTTCAACCAAGGTGCGGAATAAAAATGAACAAGAAAACTCAGACATACGAATAACAGCAGACGCATTTGCATTCGAGATCAGACACAACAAGAGAAATTAGCTATATTGATTGTCCTCTGATTTCTTCAAGCACTGCATGCAAATCCATGTAGTGCATTGGCGTGGGAGAAACACGGTTCTCTCATGAGTAATCGTCTCGCTTTACTAGCGGACAGTTGGATCTCTATGGATCCTGATCACAGAGCTCGTCTCGCACACAGGCGGACTTGTTGTCTGTATGTTTGTCTTGGTTGCTTACTAGCATCAGACTACTTCATTACACTGTATGTGTATTTTGTTGATCTATATGTCAAGTATCATCCAGTAAGTATGGTCGCCCTATGTAAATCTGAGATTAGGGTGATTAAGCATCTACAACTAATCAGGAAATTACAAGAGTGGCAGATTAGCCACGACCTAAAATGTATCTGCTGACGTCATACCATCAGATCATATATTTGTACTTCTGGGTACTTGCATGATCTCGCTGGTACTCTTTGGAGCGTGGAGGGCAGGAGAAGGTTTCTTTTCCATCGTTGGTTTCGTTTTTGTCGTTTGCCTTCTCTCGTATTGGACCACAAAAGATTCTCGTTTGTGAATCTTTCGTGTTTGTGAACCGTTCGTCTTCATCTGCTTTGACTTTCGTGTTCGTGAACCGTTCCTCTTTGTTTCCTTTGACTTTTGTGCTTCGTGTCTCCTAACTTTCGTGTTCGCAAACATCTTCGTCAGGCTGAGGGTTGAAAGCTAGCAAGGCTTTGTAGTTAGAAACATTTCTTTTCTTTATGAGCAAAAGTCTCATCATAATCAATGCCTTTGGTTTGTAAAAAACCTTTGGCTACAAGCCTAGCTTTATGCTTACTTATTGATCCATCTTGATTATACTTCAATCTAAATACCCACTTGCAATCGAGAGGTTTCTTCCCTTGAGGAAGATCCACAACTGAGAGCATCATACTCTACTTGCATAGCATCCATCCAATTTTTAGATTTACAAGCATCTTCATAGCATGTTGGCTCATCTGACATTGAAGTAAGAAAGGTGTAAGATGTGAAAGATGATGAGCCTTCCCTTTGATCACCTTGACCATCATAGGTGAGCCTCAATGGCTCGGTCCTTGCCCTTGTAGATCTATTGGAGTTCTTGGAGTTCTTGCATCTTGAGGCGGATCCTCAAGTTCTTCTTCATTTGGAAACTCCTCCTCCATCCTAGCATGATCCTTGGCATCAAGATGATTAGTAGCATTATCATTCAGATCACAAGCATGTCCTTCATAAAAAATAACATCCTACTCACCCTTGCTAGTGATGGGATTGAAGACTCTATATCCTTTGCTATTCTCACCATATCCCACAAAGATGCAAATGAAGAGAATGTGGAAATAACTCAGGCATCAGAGACAACCATACATTTCTCTTTATGTGATGTTTGCGTAAGAGGAGTGAGAGTTAATTTCATTCAATAAGAATGCAAAAAGATGTAGAACAGTAGCGAATCTGTATAATAAAGTTGTAATAACAACAATCAGACTACAATACAGTTGCGTTGGATAAGTGCATGATCCTACTTACAAATTCAAAACAATTTTTACAGTTCTGAATCTCTCTCTCTCTCTCTCTCTCTCTCTCTCTCTCTCTCTCTCTCTCTCTCTCTCTCTCTCTCTCTCTCTCTCTCTCTCTCTCTCTCTCTCTCTCTCTCTCTCTCTCTCTCTCTCTCTCTCTCTCTCTCTCTCTCTCTCTCTCTCTCTCTCTCTCTCTCTATATATATATATATATATATATATATATATATATATATATATATATATATATATATATATATATATAATCACTAACTTTGAGGAGTCAGCTATTGAAAGACCCGTTCTGGTCATTTCATCTCTGTCAGATCATCCTCTGATATATGATGACTTATCATATCTTCAGTCCCTCATTTACATTTATAGCAACTGAAAGATCTTGTATTATTCTAGCTTTACATTTACAAGATTGCTTAACAACTAATTAACTGACTAATTAGAATAGTTGTTATTGGAGCATGAAGACGTAGACAGCCTGTGAGAAATTCTGTGTATTTCTACAGAGTGTCAGGTTTTTCGTCTGTGTAGAATCTCGTGTAAAACTGCAGTGTTGAGCTTTTTGCCTATGTAGAATCCCATGTAAAACTGCAATGTCAGGTTTTTCGCCTGTGTAGAAACCCGTGTAAAACTGTAGTGTCGTCTTTTTTGCAAAGTGTCGCCTATCATAAACTGCATGCAAAAACGCAGTGTCGCTTTTTTGCAAATTGTCGCCTATCATAAACTGCATGTAAAAATGCAATGTCGCTTTTTTGCAAATTGTCGCCTATCAAAAAATGTGAGGAAAATTGCAGTGTTGCAGTTTTTGCAAAATAGTGTCGCATTTCTAAAAGTGCCTAAATGGCCTAAAAACCAATTTAGGATCAGTGTCACAAAACACTTAGTTTCTCAGGATGGCCTGAAGGTAAAATGGCGACAGTATCGGGTGTCGGGTTTTTCGCCTATGGAAAAACCTGAGCACAAATGCAAACTGTAGCAACAATCAGTTCAAATATGCAGACTATTGAAAAACAGTTCATTTTTTGCAGGTTTCATTTGAGAGACTAAAATTGAGAGAAGGAAGGAGGGCAGTTAGGAAGAAGTAGGAGTGAGATTTTACTCATTTGAGAGAGTAAAATTGAGAGAAGGAAGGAGGGCAGTTAGGAAGAGTAGGAGTAAGATTAAACTCCAAAAGATGGCAGATTATTCTCGCCGATTGAAAGAGTGGGTGGATGAGATAATACAACTTGGCGATGCGAATACTTCAAAAACTGAGTATCCGGCTCCTACTGTCCATGCCCACGCATCTTCTGACGTAGTGCCTCCTAATGATGGGGCAAGACGTCTCGGTTCCTCATAGGCATGGTAAGACTAAATGAGTTCTAGCCGTATGTGGCGGCCACTTTCTATGTAATTATCCACACTAAATGAGGCCCAACCGTATGCGGCGGACTTTGATCTGTCTATGTATGAACCAATTACATAGTATCGGCGGCATATAGTTGGACAATAGTTTTAAAATATACCAGGCATATGTGGCGGCGGCATATAGTTGGACAATAGTTTTAAAATATACCCAGCCATATGTGGCGGAATACGTAATGCTTTTTTTGATACATCTCTTAAATTAATATACATTTCATCGCCAAGGATCACATTTCACCGCATTTTGGCCGCCAAGGACCGCATTTCACGGCATAGGAAGTAGTTGCGGTCCATTTCACCGCAAGGACCGCAATATGGCCACGTAAGACCGCAATATGGCCGTAGAAGACCACATAAAGTCGCATAAGACCACATAAAGCCACATAAGACTGCAATATGGTCGTAATAGACCGAATAAGACCACATTTATTGCCTTTGTGGTTGTCTATAGTCCTTTTTAATCGTTTAGGACCGCAATGGACCACATTAGGACCGTCTGAAGTTGCATCCGACGAGTTGCATCCGATGAGTTGCATCTGACATCTGACGAGTCTTCATATGCAACCGTAAGCTTGACCATGCGGTTTGGTGCGGTGCAGTTTGCCTTGGTTTACATTGCCTTCGTATGTGAGTCCTTGCGGCATTGCTATTTGCATATTGCAGTTTTGGTCTTCACAAGGTTGACCTTCGGTCTTCGTTGGAACCATATGCTGGTGCATTGCGGTGTAGTGCAGTTTGGTTCCTTTGGTCTTCGTTGGAACCGCAATCTTTGACATTGCCGTTGTTTGTGATTTCTACCTTCGTTGAAACCATATGGAGGACTTTGCGGCCGATTGCCCATGACCCAGATTGTCAGCCGCCAGTCAACAACGGGCATACCCACTAGATCGTCGGCCTAGACTGTCGACCGTCCATTGGTTGCCGTCAACGATGGGCACTCTTTACTAGTATACACACACACACACACACACATCTAATTAAGAAATGCTCTCATGATTTACTTGCTTGTTTCGGTCACTATGATCACAATGAACGAACTGTCTTGAGTTCTGTTGATCAGACTTTGTACAACACTTTGAATGTTAACAATGAAAAAATTCGCGTGAACAGTCTTCTAATCTCCTAAATATGGTTGTTGCTACTAACGGGTATGAAGAGTTGAAGTGCCATGAAATGATCATGAATTTACTACTCGTTGATGCTTAACTTTCATTAACGAGGTTTCCTTTGAAGTGTACTGCTTTTTTTAAACCTTTATTTCTTATATAAATGGTATGATGGGTTTAGTTATATGACTTGGATTAGACATGTCTGTTAAAGTCTATATATATTAATTTGTGGACGGTAATGCCCTGACAATTTGAAATTGACAGTGTAGTAAACAATTTTCTAAGTTGTCACTTAGAAAAAGGGATGGTGTTCTGATAAGCATTTTGAAAAGGGTAATGGCAGATAGTTTTGAACTCTACTATAAACCGAGTCTGGATGCAATTGTCTACTTTAGTCGTACTTTTGTAATTGTTGACTTTCAAGCATTGATTATACACTATTAACCTTATAATTTTGTAACTTTGAGTAAAGCTGAAACAATGTCCAACTTTTTACTCATGATATGGACAAAATTAGAGTCGGCAATGACTACTTCTTGCGACATGGACAGCAACTGAGAGTATGTGTATACACCTGTAGTTCCCACAATAATGTCCCTGTTCTAACATGGTTGTTGTTGTGGATGGATGCAGGTGAGCATATTCTCCTCAACTCGGAGCTTTTGCCGGTTGTTAGGTTTGGTCAATATAATATGTTTGACTGTGATGACTCTCTATACGAATTTGATTTACTTTAATATTCATATGTTTGGTATTGTGGTGATAATGTGCAGTTTTGTTTAGACTTGTTAGGTTCAAAAGCACACACACACACACACACACACACATACACACACAGATGCATTTGGAACGCATTCTAGTGGTCAACATTTTGGACCCCATAACGATGTTCCGGAATGTGTTTACTTTATAAAAATAAAAAAAAAACAACCTTAATGGTTTCCTTCAATGCCATGGATCATCCATGTGCTTGTATTGCAATGGGTTCTTTGAACTCGGCCTTGGAAATTTCATCAAGAATATATTCTAGAAGAAAAGTCATTAAAGTGAGCGAAAACACGATGGATGAGGTTAGTTGCTAGGTTTTGGCATAATGCTTTTCTGCATTTCATTTATCGCTACTTGCAATATGCAATTACCTCATCATCTTTCATTGTAGTGACATGTGGATGTTCAACATAGAAATCCTTCTTGAGTTCAAAAAGTTTGTCAAACTTCTATTGAGGTAGGAATGTGCATTGTCTACAATTCTACTTGATATTTCATTCTTCTTACTTGATTTCCATTTATCACCCCATGCACTTTCGACGCAATGCTCCACATTCTCCTCTTCCACAATGACCCCACACAAATGCATGTCTCATTGAATTGTGTTTTTGGATCATAATCTAATGCATTGGCCTGACTCTCATCTTTGAACTTAGCGTTGAAGGTCTGATAAAACATGAAATTTGAATCTTGCAAGTTGTGGATCATCTGATCTGCATTTTCACCTTCATAAGAGTGCTCGCCCTCTTGACTCCACAATAGCGGCACCTCCAATGTATGGCATCGCTCTGTGCACCGTACCTGCCTTCAAGCAAGTCAACCTCAACCATGAGGGCATGAATAGTTTCAAGCTTCATGGAGTTTTTGGGAGAAGCAGCGTTGGTAGAGGAGGAAGAACAAGCAAAGCTAGATGTCTCCTATTAACTTTGAGCAATATCGATAGACAAAAAATTAATTGCTTTTGAAAAACCTTTCAATTGATACCCTTATTGGCATTGTAAACCTTTCTATTGATACCCAAATTGGCTCTCCTGAACTCCGATAATTTCACTGACTTTCCAACTGTCTCACTGCCAATTGTACAGTGTGCACAATATTCAGCAGAAATTGGATTGATATAGTTAATATTATCTGCCAAGAAACTACCATCAAATCCCTCATCAATTTTGTTGCAATTCGAATACCATATTGCAAAAAAAAAAAAAAAAAAAAAAAAATCCGCTCCAAGCCAAAAATCCGAAATGCATTTTTGAACGTGTTTTGGAACGCCCTGTGCACCTATGATATGTGTATTGTGTGTGTGTGTGTGTGTGTGTGTGTGTGTGTGTGTGGTACATTTTCCGGTGGGGTGTCCCACATGTCAAGTGGGTGAACATTAACACCTATGGCACGAGAACATTTGTCTCAAACATTAACTCACTTGAGAAACTTTTGAGACAATATCAAACTAGTTTGGGTGAAAATAGGTATAATTCTCTTATGTACTACTTAATAATCTCCATGATTTGCTAGAATAGGAGCTTCTCTAATTGTTGGCAATTGGGCACCCTACTTTGTAAGAGAAGATGAGATTTTTAGAGAAAGAAAAAATGGGCAAATTAGAGAGAAAGGAGCAGCCCTCTCTCTCTCTCTCTCTCTCTCTCTCTCTCTCTCTCTCTCTCTCTCTCTCTCATATATATATATATATATATATATATATATCTTTCATAATCATGAAGCAAGGAAAGATGTTGATGAATGTCAGATTGTATAATGTTGGCAATTATCTCTATCATGGTGGTAATTATCTCTATCATGTTGATGAATGTCAGATTGTATAAAGTTGGAAATTATCTCTATATAATGAGATAGATGAGTTATCATTGATGATGTTGATGGATTCCAAGAAAATATGATAATTATCATAATGGATTGCAATTATTGTGATGATGAAGATGGTAATGCATAAAGAAAATATTATGTGAGAGATGTTAATCAAAAGCGAGATAGTCATTAGTGTGATGATGACGTGACTATAAATGGATTAAATGATGGTGAGTGAAATGACCTTTCTGATATCCAACATTGAGGACACATTTATCAAATTCTCTCATTCCTACTTTGGCCATGCATTAAGGAGGTTGAAATGATCAATTTTGGCTATCATTCTTAGATCTATTTACAACATGTTCCAAACTAGTGTGTTATACTTCTTTTTCTGGTTCTTAAAAAATGACTATTTCAATTGTAATCAAACTTCGGACTAAAAATGGGCCTTTGAAAGAAAAAAAAAAAATACATTTGTGTTCCATTTATACATCCACATGGACCAATCGAAATCCTCCAAATGGAGCTCAAAGTAACAAACATAAACTCTCACAATGTGAACTTAGACTCTAGTTGTCCATTGGGTAGGCGTTAAAGAAATGTTATCGGCTTATAAAACTACCCATTGTCAAAATGGTTACTTTGGTGCAAATTATCATATTGTGAACATATATTTGGATAGCATTGAGCATTTCTTATGTAAAAATCATTGTAGGGCCTTTTTTAGTCAATTGTTCATGTATTGGCCGTTGGTTTGAATGGAGAATTTTTTTGGCCATACTTTTAGTTGTTGAATTAAATGACTGTAAATTCATTAGTTTATTGGGTTCAAATAATAAATTTTGTTCATCATTTCTTTGTTATAATGGCCTAGTGAAATCCTAACTATAATACATAATGACAATTGATTATCAAGAAAACACATTTGATTGTTGGTCAACTATGTGATCTAAAAATAGACAATATCTTACAAGTACGTGTATTAAGTGACAAGTTTTACACCATAAATATTATTACTAATGAAGGGATGGAAGGATGCTTTTTCAACATGGATTCAACAAGAAGATCATGCTGCCATAGTATGGTGACACATCTTCACAAAAATATGCATTATTCTAGGCTCAAACCATGGGATGTTGGCAAACAGTTTTTGACAATTAGACTTTTTTCAAATTTGATCAAAAAATGGGACTTGAAATATGTTGGCCCTATTCAACATGGAACTCAAGGTGCCAAAGAAAGCTGCATCATTGGTTGTGATGGATTATTTCACAAAGTAATAAAAGTCCAAGAGATACAATTAGCACACATTAAAAGCAAAACCACATTCATCTATACATGTAACATCATTTGAAATAGTTCTTGTCTCTAAATCCTTTATGAAAGAGACTATTGAGCTTTCTCAAATGTAAGGGTCAAGATGTGTTTTTCACAAGCTTCTATGCTAAATCATTAAACTTTTTTTTTTTAAAGCTAGTCACTCTATGTGGGAAAAATCTCCAAGAAACTATTATGTATTTTTGGAACCACGTACAAATTTGGATAAGCACACTAAACTTAAATTAGCTCTTGGTCAAGTATCCATGGGTCTCATTAAGTTCATGATTCATAGTCCAGGCATCATAACTCAAGGACATCTCACCTAGAAAATATATCTAGAGCATCACTTGGAAGTGTTCATGACACTTTTAGCTAGAATCATGAGGTTATTGAAATTTTTGTTGAGATGAGTATTTATAAAGGCAATCATAATTGAATCTAATGACAAAGATAAGAATGTTGAAGCTCGTTTATTGTTGTACAATAAAAAAAATTGGCCAAGAAACCCTCAAGTTTATGGAAAAAGCTTATCAAATTACCAAATATCAAGAAAATATTGCCAATGAAATGTTTGGATGGAACACATAATTTAAAACTTTTAAATTGAAGTGGGTTTGATGTTACTTTAACCTACCTCTAGAGTATAATGGCAAGTTTTTTCATTGAATAATTGTCTTTTCTTGAAAAAACAAACACATGTTATTTTGTAGAATTTGAAAAAGAACTATGCAAATACATGGATAGCCTACTTTGTAAATTATAGCCAAAACCAAATGCTATTTTACACATCATGTACCAAAAGATCATGTTTCTATTTTTTTTTGTAAGTGTTCCAAGTGACAACTGACCTTGCATAGAACTAACAAATGGCAAGTTCTTTTCTACGCAAGGGCACTTTATTTTCCATATGATTGATTCTATTTCTAAAACTATTAAATTCATATTTGTGAGGATAAGCACGTGTAGTATGCAAGCAATAAATATGTAAAGATATAATTTTTTCTAGCATTTAAACTTTAGCCACTTGGCAATTCATTAGAGCACATTAAGCATTTTAGCATGTGGTCCCTAATTACACTGATTCATAGTTATATATACCTAGTGATTAATGCTCGCAATTTAATTTTCTTCTATTAATAGTCATAAGTGCCTTGAAAATATTAGTTTGAACTATTTTGTGTAATGCAAAACTATGTTATGATCCACTCAAGAGTTGCATTCAAACAATAATAATATACTCATTAAGCAACCAATATAGGATTGCACATGATGGTGGCATTATGGCACACAATATATAAAGGATAGTTATGTTAAGCTATAGTTTTGGAAGACATTCCCCCTTTATTTCCAACAAAGCATTGACTATGGAAAATTCTAAAAATTGATGAAAATAGATAGTAATAATTACACAACCACATTAATCACGAAATAACTTCAAGATTAATTTTGAATATTGAAATAAAAGTATAAAAACTTGTTAGTTAGAGTTACTATCACAAGGTTTGTTTTGTTGATTGTAAAAGGTCTTGCATGATAAGCATCAGTGCTCATAAAAAAGTTTCAAACTAATCTTATAGAAAACCTTTTATGAAATCAATAAAAGATTAAAATAAAATCTTAAAACCAAGATTTTATAGCTGAAATAAGTTAATTTTGAGCAAAATAGAAAACCTATAAATCTAAAATGCAGCAGTGAAAAATGAATTTTAACAATTGGGTTGTTTGTATTTGTTGATTTTTTGCGAGCACTGAACAGCATGCCTTTGTAGTTCAAAAATGAAGGGAAGCATAAGTACCTATTTATTTGCACTAGGTGAAAGCTCATGTGAGTCAAGTTTTGGAGAGAGAGAGAGAGAGAGAGAGAGAGAGAGAGAGAGAGAGAGAGAGAGAGAGAGAGAGAGAGAGAGAGAGAGAGAGAGAGAGAGAGAGAGAGAGAGAGAGAGAGAGAGAGAGAGAGAGAGAGAGAGAGAGAGAGAGAGAGATTTGAATTCTTTCACACCTATTATTACATCTTAAAGGGCATAAATTGAAGTACAATCAAATGTGTTGTCTTATTTAGTGAGGTATGTTTAACAAACGAACATTAGTTTTGTTGTTTATTATTTCCAAATGTAGGTGTTATATACATCGTCCTACTATGTCCATTCGTGTAAAAACAACCATTTTTAGCGCTTGTATTATAGCAACCGAATAACTTTTAAAGCACTAACCTGAATAGGTATCGTGAGAGAATTTTGTGAGAAAGTTGGTTGCCTCAAAAGACGCCTCCTTTGAAAAATGGTTATTGACAAGTCCGAGTCTATTTATTGCCAGAAATTTCCAAAGATAGAGTCACGAACAACGACATACACAAGTACTAAGATATGGATCTGAATTACTTCTTATGCTAGTTTAACTAGCATAGCATTGCATGTGTGCTATCGTTACTTCTAATCACAACCACGTTTGCCATATACATACATGGATTGGAGTGTATTTTGAATCAAATGGAATAGAGGATTCAATTCTAAATTTTATAAACCGTTGTAAAAAGGGCATATTTCACTCATTATATAAGTCCTCATAGAATTTGAGATATGCTTGAAAATGGTCCAATAGAATCTAGAGGTGAATGGATCAATGGTCACCCTCACTCTCTATCTCTCTCTCTTTCTCTCTTCTCTTCTCAACCTCGTCTTTTCTATCCCTTCCCTTCACCCAAATCATGATGAATGTTAGTGTAGAGGAGTAGAGTTAAAGGAGAGTAGTGTTAGTGGTGAGTAGAGTTAAGGGAGAAAGTAGGAAATTAACTAAAAGTAGCATCTATGCATAGTAGGTACCTATCCAGTGATCTAACCCTTGTTGACAGGCGGGAGGGCTATACAACGCGAGATCTTCGACCCTACAATATGATGGTACTTCAGAGGAATGTGCTTTGTCTTTGAATGGAAGACAGGATCCTGGGACAAATAGATGGCACTCTGAGAGTCCATCATCATCGTGCTTGGCCCCTCTTGTGGTATCCCGATTGCCTCCAACATCATTTGCAGCCACACTACCTCATTCACCACTTTCGAGGCTGCGATATACTCAGCTTCGCAAGAGGATTGAGCTACCAAGGTTTGCTTTTTGTATATCCAGCTGATTGCAGCTCCGCACGCTATCGTACATCCTCCAGTAATGGACTTGTTGTCATCTTTGCAGCTCGCCAACTCAAATCCTTTCTCTTCGCTTCTAGCTCTATAGGTTAATCCAACATTCTGGGTACCCTTCAGATATTGTAGGATTTGTTTGGCCATTTTCCAATGTGCTAGACCAGGATTGGAACATAATTGGCTCAATGCGTAGACAGAGAAGGCCAGATCGGGTCTGGTACAAATTGTTAAGTACATCATACTATCGATTAAGTTGTGGTAGGGTATACCTGTCATCTTCTGTTCTTCCTCATCTGTTTTTGGGAAATCCTGTTTCGTGAGCTTGGTTCCAGCTATCATTGGTGTGGCTTTCTCTTCACAGTCCATCATGTGGTACTGCTTTAGCACTTTTCTGGCGTATTCTGACTGACTCAAGTGCATTTTGCCATTTATTCGATTTCTTCTGATCTCCAGCCCTAGGCATTTTGTTGCTTCTCCAAGATCTGTGATTTCGTAGTTTTCAAAAATCTGACTCTTTGTGTCTTTGATCATCATTAAGGAATTTCCTATCATTAGCCAATCATCCACAAAAAAGGTCAATATCACAAAATTCTTTCCTACTCTTTTGATGTAGACATTATAGTCTGGTTGAGTAGGATTGAGGTCTAGAGACTTCAAAAGACCATCAAGCTTTTTGTATAATGTTCGTGATGCTTGTTTTAGACCGTAGATGCATCTCTGCAATCGACAGACATATTGTCTATTGTCGAGGGTCTTCATGGCCTTCAGGTTGCTTCATGAAAATTTTCTCCTCTAGATCTCCATGGAGAAAGACTGTTTTCACGTCAATCTAGTGAATTTCTAGATTGTACTGTGTGGCGTATGCAAGGAGCAGCCTTATGCTTGTCATCTTGACCATGGGTGAATATGTGTCGAGATAGTCGACACCATATCTCTGCGTGTAGCCCTTTGCGACAAGCCTTGCTTTATAGCGGCCAATGGCGCCATCTGATTTCAATTTTTTCTTATACAACCACTTGTAGTCGACTACTTTTTTGTAATCTGGCAGTGGCTCTAATGTCCATGTCTCGTTTCGCCTCATCGACTCGATCTCTTCTGACATTGCCTGTTTCCAGAATTCTCCCTCTGGACTCTAGATAGCTTCTTGGTATGTTGCTGGCTCTTCTGTGAAGCTGCAGTACTCGAACTGCGTGTCTTCGTTCCATTGAAGATTGTCAGAGTAGCGGTCTGGAGGTCTTCTTTGTCTTGTTGACCTTCGAGGTTCGTTTCGTCACTGCTCGAACATTTCTTGTTTGTGGGGTCAATCCTCTGTTTCCTGCTGCTCTGGAGTCTGGGGTCCTACATTCTGATTTGATGACTGTCCTCGATCTCCCTCTTGATTAGGCAGCAGTGTGAAGATCTCATGGCCTCTTTCGTCTTTCAGTCCAGGGCATGTGGACTCGTCGAACTTTATATCTCTGTTTGAAACAACCTTCTTCGTGGTTGGATCGTAGAGTCTGTACATATGTGTTCCGTTCGAGTAGCCGACCATGATTGTTTGTTTAGATTTGTCGTCGAGCTTGCTTCTCTTTTCCTTTAGAATGTGCTTGTATGTTGTACATCCAAACACTCGTGCGTATGACAGATCAGGCTTTCTGCCTGTCCACATCTCGTATGGTGTTTTGTTATCGAGTGCTGTCGTTGTAGATCCGTTTTGCAGGTGTAGATCTGTTCTGCAGGTGTACAACTACAGCTATTGCTTCAGCCCAAAATTGGCCTGGCAATTGAGCCTGTGCTATCATGCATCTGGCTCCTTCGACTAGCGTTCTGTTTTTTCTTTCTGCCACACCGTTGTATTCTAGTGTGTATGCAAGAGTGAACTGGTGTTCAATCCCCTGTTCTTAGCAGAATCTTGAAAATTCTGTGCTTTTGTATTCACCTCCATTGTCAGATCTAAGGATCTGTATCCTTTTTGAGGTGTGTCGCTCTGCGAATGCCATGAACTTCTTGAAAGAATCAAATACTTCGGATTTCTTCTTCGAGTAGTAGATCGTGGTCATTCAGTTGTAATCATCTATGAACGTTAGAAAATATCTCGAACCTGAGAGTGAATCTATTTTCATCGGTCCACACACATCAGAGTGGACAAGCTCAAGAACTTCCTTGGCTCTTCTTCCTTCGTGTGTGAATGGATTCCAATGTTGCTTGCCTTTCTGACAAGCTTCGCAAAACTCAGTCTTGGGCCTTGATATTTTGAGACCTGTGTCCTTTGTGCTCATGTCGTACAGGCTCCGCATGTTCAGATAATACATTCTCCTATGCTAGAGCTGATCTTCATTTTCTGAAGTATTTAATATGCTATCAGAGTTGCTGATTGTTTTGGCCTGGTAGAGGTTTCCTTCTCTGCATCCGACCGTCAGCAACTTGTTTGTCATCTTCTCGATCATACGGCAAGTGTTGCCGTCGAACAAAACTCAAATGCCTAGATTTGCCATCTTGGAGACAAATAGCATATCTTTTCTGAGTGAGAGCACATAGAGTGCTCTTGGCAGCTCTGCTTGGCCTGACAGTGTTTGTAGCTGTAGAGAGCTGATGCCCTTGACATCGTGTCTGCTTCCATCGCCTAGAATCACCGTTCTGTCATTTTCGAGCTCACAAAAGTTGATTAAGATCTTCTAGTTGCAGGTTAGGTGAGATGTTGCTCCTGAATCGATGACCACATCGTAGTCATATTCGGAGTAGCTTGTCGAAGCTTCGTCAAGTATCGTGAAAGCTTCGTCACCTCTTTATGCATCTTTAGATAATTCTGCAACGTTTGCCTTTTTAGCTTTGTTCTTTCCTTTTGGGTTGAATCTGTAGTCATATGCAAAATGCCCTTTCTTCTTGCAATGCATGCAAGGTATTGCTGGATTGAACTAGCATTTGCTGGTCGTATGACTTGGTTTGTGGCAGTGATCGTAGGAAGAAGATTGTTGATTTGAGGACTTCGTCTTCTCGAATCTTGGCTTGATTTTGTTCTTCTTCTTTCCTTTCGTGAAGAGAGTTTTCTCTTGATCACTGCTTCCCTCTCTTTCGTCTCTCATCAGTCTCTCATCAGCGACAATACTGATTGCTTTGTCGAATGTCATATTTGGTAGACTCAGTATGAGCATTCTCAGTGGCTGATAGGACGTCGGTAGAGATTTCATGAAGTACATCAGCTGTTGTGGTGCTGGGAGCTAGTGCTCCTGTCCTGATGCAACGAGTTGAGCGAAAAAAAAATTTGATCTTCTCAACGTGTTGATCCAACTGGTTGCCATCCCACCGTATTGATTGCAGCTGATTGTGAAGGTGCGTGACTGAAGTTGCAGTCCTCACTTCATACTCCTGCTTTAATCTTTCCCATGCTACATGGTTGCTTTTGCAGTCTTCAATCTGCATGAGTAGATCTTCATCTATGGATGAAACGATGATCGTCATTGCGCACTCATCCTTTCTGATCCATTTAGCTCTCCTCGGGTCTCCCTTTGGAGGCTGCACCTCTGAGAGCTTGGTCACCGACCAGATGCCTTCGCCCTTCAGGAGTGTTTCGATTTTGAATTTCCAGATTCTGTAATTTGCGCCATCGAGACTGATTGCTACTCTGGTCTGGATTGTCGTAGCCATATTGTGTTGTCTGGAAGAATCACTGCTGGGATATCAGTAGTGACAACCTGTTGGCTCTGATATCATGTTGCGTGAGCATGTGCGTGGGACTGATTCGTGTTCGACCTCACTTCGTCTTCTTTATTGCGAACAATTTTCTGTCTTTTAATCTTCTTTTGTGCAAAAGCCCTTACAGGATCCCAGATACTCGACTACGCATCACAGAACACATTCTATTCAAGCAATCATGATACACAGCACAAGACGAGATACACAAAAATAGAGTGACTGTATAATCAGTTTTAGTTTAAAGTGAATTCGTGAGTGTCTCGCTCGTTGGCAGAATGACATTCTACTCTTTTGCTGTGTTCTGCTCGTTGGCAGACTTTCATGCACAACTGTGGTGTCCTTACTTTCTTACTCTATTTGCTATGTCTCTCTCTGTCTCTTACTGATCTCTGTTTTCTCATCCTTATGGTTATAATCCAGAGAGGATCGTTTATACCTCCACTATGTGGAGTTTACAAGACAGCTAAAATATTGAATCACATGACTAGTTAACGCATATCAACTAGTTAGTTAGTCTCCGTCGTTGCTACTCGTTTCAGCTGGGCGTGAAGCCCATTGAGCTGCCAACTGGCGCTGCGAAAGATTTTTCTTCATCTGATTCGTTATCTCCCGTTTGCTTTTGTTCTTGTCGTTTCTTTTTGTGGTTTTCGTTTCGCGTTCCTTTTGCGGTTTGTGGTCCTAGAGGTGTGTTTGCGCTTCGCGATTGATTCGCGAATCATTCGTGCTTCAAGTCAAAGATACGTTGACTGTCACGAATCGTGCTCGTTTGACTGTTGCGAATCGTTCTCGTTCGACCTTCATGTCTTGTTTGTGCTGTGACAAAGTTGCAAAGTTCACCATTTCTGACAATCAGTTTCATTCCATTTGGTTGTGCCAATCATAAGTTATAAGCTTTTGAAGAGGGTTAGGTAGGGCACCTAGACCTGGGTGGACACATTTGGTTTGGTCAAGAGATTGCTTGTTTGATCCAAAATCACAGTTGAATGCTTACCAATCTCATCTATATGTGATCTAGGCACTGTTTTGAGATCTTAGCCATTATGTTTCATGCAATATCATTGTGTTTGAGTCAAATTTGGTTTCTTAGTGTATTTCACACGTGCTAAGAGTGTTTGATCCTAACTTTGCCCATACTCCATCATTTGATGTGAAGTAGATCTAGTTTTGGAGAGATTGAGATAGCTAGTGAGAATCATCTCAAAGTTTGTTGCAAGATCTTGCATAGGAGATGGTAGCACACCATTATTGGATCCTATAGTGAAAGAGAAGCAACATATTTTGTTCATCACTTTTATTTATCTCCACTTTGCATGACTCCAATGAGTTCATACTTGTTTCAACCAAGTGAGAGATTGTCTACTTCCAATTATTTAATATGGAAGTTGAGGATGGAGTCCATCTTGATACTCCAAGATATGATGGACATTGTACTTGGGATTGAGGAGGAGCCTCAAGTCCTTCAAGAAGTACAAAAATACAAGAAGAGAGCTAGGATGGCTCTCCACTACCTGCAGTAGAAGCACTGAGGGATCAAGATGGGGACCCCCCCCAGAGGATATCTTTAAAATTATGCAAAACCAATTGGCCTTGGCCAATTACATATACATTGGATTCCCAAAAAGGATCTTAAAAAGTGGAACATGAACTTGTTTCCCTTCAATGGTCTTGTTTCCAAATCTAGCTTATCATAAGCATAGAATTTTCCTCATAAAACTTCATTCTTTTGACATGCAATGTTGAAGAAGTCTAGAAACTTGACATGCAACTGGAAATAAACTAACTACGGCTACATGCAAAGGCACTCTTTAGAAAAATGCACACATGCAAAAGTTTCGAAGGATATAATGCATGCATGCATCCAATTTTGGGGTGTTTGGTAGTGGAAATCATGAATCAAGATCATAAGATCATTATGAACAATTATTGATCTGTGAAAGGCCTAGTTTGGGGGAGAAAGAGTTTTGTTTCATAATTAGTTAGCTGCTGGATTTTTGGAGGTAGTGGGTTAGAGGAATGGCCAAATTTAGTTTATAGTGCAGCTACTCCAAAAATGGAGAGAGACAGAGAGAGAGAGAGAGAGAGAGAGAGAGAGAGAGAGAGAGAGAGAGAGAGAGAGAGAGAGAGAGAGAGAGAGAGAGAGAGAGAGAGAGAGAGAGAGAGAGAGAGAGAGATCCAAAAGGATTTGAGATTCCAAATCACCTGTACACAAGAAGAAACAAAAGGGAAGAGCTAGGATGCAAAATCATGGAATCATCTTGGTAGGGGGGCGGATTTCCTCTTTTATAGAGAGTGGAGAAGCATTCCAAAGTGAATGAGGTGTCAAGTACAAGTGCATGAGGTGTGGGGAAGACTCCAATTGGACTAAAGATGAAGTGGAGTGCATGGATGAGGTTTATTAGTTAGAGAAGGTGAATGGGTGAGGTGTATTAGTTTGGGAGAGTTGTTAGGATGAGTTGGATGATGAAGTAAGAGTGTAGGAAGGCATCCCATTCTAGGTGTAAAATAGCCTAGAAGCCATGTGGCAAGGTAGGTGGCACAAGGTTTAGACTTGGCATCTTAATAACATATGGATTTTCATTGTCACAACTTGGGATTTCACCCAAGTGTAATGTTACTAGGGAAAAAACCAAAGTGTATGCCCATCTTATTTTGCAAATAGTCATTAATTCATTGGCACTTTTTTCTAGAGGTTGCACATCCTCAATCATGGTGGAAAAGGGTCAAAAGGGTGATCAGTCCCTTGGCCTTCTTGTTCTTTATAGACTCCTCTGAGCCTTCAGTATAGACTTAGAAACAAGAGTTCCTTATAGAATCCTCTGAGCCTTCTTGGTTAACAGTCTTAAGCTTAGAAAGCTTCTTGTTTCGATTCTTGTCCTTTAGGCACTTTCATGAGTACTTGCACCTGAGCTTCAAAGAAAGGTCAATCCTTAAGCCCAGAAGGCTTCTTATTCTTGTTCTTGTTCTTCAGGCACTTTCGTGAGTACCTGCACATACCTTCAAAGAAAGGTCAGTATTCATACCATCAAACATGGCTCATATAAGGTTCTTAGTTCTACAAGTAGTAATACATGCACACTCAAATCATTAGAGCAATAAATTCATTCAATATCCAAAAAGAATAATGGTCATTGGTAGTTTCATGTCATCAAGTCTCTATGAAGATGGAAAATGGGAAAGTCTTTATTTCTTTGGGGCATTTTGCTTCTACAAATTACAGGATTGAAGAAAAATCTACTTTCAATTGGATCATAACCGATCAAAAATTGAAGGCAGAATTTGCACATGATTGTTTCTCTATGAAAGACATGAATCGGATGGAACTAGGGAGCCCAAAATGAAGCTACATAGATTGAATGCTATGACCAAGGGGCAACATGGACTTATGTCATCCATTCCAATGCAAACCAATCTATGGCATAAAACGTTCAGTCATTTGAACCTAGGAATCTCAATTTGATGAGAAAATTGGAGATGGTGAAATAATCGCCTATGATAGAAGATCAATTGAAGACGATCTACGAGTCATGCATGTATGGGAAGTAGCATCTTGAGAAGCTTAAGCATGGCGGAGCTGGAATGAAAAAGAACATCTTGGATCTAGTCCACACCGTAATCTATGTGGACCTATGAGGATGATGTCAAAGTGTTGTTCAACGTTACTAGTATTTACTTGTTCTATCTCGTGTTTGAGCAAGTTCATGTGAATGTGTGCAAATTGTTAAGATATGGTGAAACTAGTTACATTGTTTTGCATCACTTTGATGTTGGAGTTGTACTAGCATTCTTGGCTGGTTTTGCTAATGAAAATCAAGCCAAGAGAGGCTCATTATATCACTCATTCATGGTCAAGTCATCAAGTGATGATGATGTCTTATGGCAAGATGGAGATGGAGGCTCATTCATGGAGTTTCATGGAAAAACATTTCAAGAAAGGACAAATATGGAGGAGACATGCAAGCAAATGGTTATCACCCCCTCCTTTTAAAGAAATTGCATAATAAAAGTTGTTTGGCGAGATGATGTATAAAAATATCTAAAACCATGAAAAGTTAGTAATAGGTGTTTTCCACAAAGGATTCACTCAATTACGACTACGATTTCTTTTCAAAATAATTTTAACTCGAGTGACCGCAATCATTATCCATCTGAAATCCATCTATGCAAAAGAGATCAAACTGGGTTTATGAAATTGAATTCCAATGACCCATTGTTTTTCAACTTTATTCTCTTGAGATTGTGAGATATATGTCCATCAATGAGATAGACTAGGATAAGTTTAGATGCATTGTCGTAGGCAAGAGTTCATAGTGATCAAAAGATGAGCTAACATGCCTTCTTTGCAAAATTTTGCTATCCATGACACAAATCCAAGAACATGTCCACCCAAAAAAAGAAAACCACCTATGCAAAATCATGTACATGACACCCCCATACATCCACATACATAATGAATATAAAGTTCCAAATCAATTTTTCTTTGATTACGAAGGACCTTGCGTGATAGGGAGGGCCAAAAAATGGGCGGCAAAAGAAAGGGCCTTGCAAATGAAATTGGCAATAATGTGAAATCACCCCTTAGTAGTCTAGGGATGAAATTGTACCGCGCATGCATTAATGTGCCTATGGCAAGTTGCAACGAAGGTCCCCATCCATCGGCCTTGCTTAAGTGAGATGGGAGACCTAGGTAAGTGTTACTCACTTAAGGAGCGCCCTTGGATAAAAGCACGGATATTATTATTTCCCTTGGATGGGGACCTTGCTTGCAACAAGCATTAAATGGTTGGGTTGAGGCATACCAGTCCCATTCTGAATTCACATGGTTGGGTTGAGGCATACCAGTCCCATTCTGAATTCACTGGTCAAGCGTGATAGTTTGACGACAGTTTGACGAGTGAAAATTTGACCGTGAAGCTTTGGACACTACTATTGGGCTTGACGAGTGAATTTATAATTTGACCGCGATATGAGCAGCATGGGCTTTATTGGCAGCCTCGTAAAGGAATGGCTCGGCTCTGTGCCTGCTGTGCTTTGCAAACAGGGTGAGAGAATATGAGAGAGATGATCGCGGCGAGGCTGTGACAGTCGACTCGAATTAGTTCCATCACACGATATTATGGCATCAGAATGGCGATCATAGTACTTGCTGCATCACAATAGAGCTTTGTACTTGATTAGTTTGTTTGATCATCCACCTGACTCCTGACTCCTGAGCCATCTGCATGCTTAGGTCGACTGTTCGTGAGAGAAAAACTGTTATGATTAGTTTTTAAGGCAAATAGACCGGTTAGCTGCCCTCACGGTTTATATGGAATGGTGAAATCGTACTATTCAGTACTTTGAAGATTTGACGGATATACCTCTTTGCAGTCGGATATATTGATGAACAGAAGCTTTTTTCATGTGCACCGCCACTGTGGTGGAGGCTCGAGCATTGCAAGGATTCTTCTTTAGATTTATGTTATATTAATTGGCTCAGTACTGGGCATTGCAACTTCAGGTGGATCGTTGAGCCAGTCTGGCTCACCTTATTTCTCCAGATTTCTAGACGCCATACGCTTTGGATTAATGTTAACGTCTACGCTTGAGGCTTGCATCGGTTAATGCATTTGAAAGCACATCAGTTATTCATACCTGATACAATTTACGGAACTCCCAGAAGGATGATACATGAGTAGCAACAACACTCAGAGACGATATATAATCAATTTTCGAGTCTGTTTGGTATGAAAATCATAACAAACGACATATGATATTGTGGAAGAAGCTTTGGACATGTTAGCTAGTGAGAATTCGGAGCTGGTCAGTTGTGGTTTCATGCAAGGAGCCTGCTGGTGAGATTTGATAACAAATCATGGGAAAGTTCAATGGATGGCTTTTTCGTTTCTTCGGTGGGAAAAAGACTTCAAAGTCTTCCAAAAAAAATTGCTGTTCGGATGAAGGTGGCCAAGACAATGTGGTAAGAATATAACTGTGACTGCTGAAATCAGTAGAAGATGTTTAGACAGTTTTCTAATTTTTTCACCCTAGTTAGCGCATTTTGCACAGTTTTGAAATTCACAAGCATCGATATGCCAGATCAAATAAATGAACAGCGCCCTAATGGACTTGGAGAGTGTATTGTGTTCAGCATCAAGTCTTATATTTACTAAGCATTGGTTGATTAAAGTATACGAGCGTGTTCTCTGTCTGTATTGTACCTCCGGAAAAGAACTTTCATTGACTGCATTTTTCTTCAAGCTTTTCGAGTACATGAAGGTGATACAAAAAATGACTTGTAAGTTGATATATCCTTTGTCATTTGAATATCTAGAAGCGTGCTCCGAAGAAAAAGGGAAAATGGAGCTTTCGAGGAGGCAGATCATCTCGTTTGAGAAATTTTGACACGACTGAGGGAACGTCACAACTTGGACCTACTCGCGAGCAAAGGTTTGAAATCATGGAGACGGAACAAGAACAGAGCAAGTACGCTATGGCAGTATCAGCTGCTTCAGCTGCCGTGGCAGAAGCTGCTCTTGCGGCTGCCAATGCCGCTGCCGCTGTTGCTCGTCTCACAGGCAATAATTTCTCGTTCCATAGCACAACTAGCAGGGAGGAGTGGGCTGCTATCAAGATTCAAACAGCATTTCGAGGTTATCTGGTAAAGTTTCAACTTTAGTCTCATCCTTACCTGGCATTGTTCCTCCTAATAAACGGAGAGCAGATAGAGTTTACGTTGACACATTGAGAAGAAGTCCGATATCAATGAATAAGTGGCCTGTAGAAAAGATGCTACATGAATCTCCTGATACCATTACTTGTTGTATGCGTAATGGCACTGTTGTAGTATGCTCTCTTCTCTGTTAAGTTGATTCAGATTGAGTTAAGAGTATTTCTCAATGAAGTCAGTCGAACTCTTTCATCTTAACATTCAATTTGACAAACGTTTTATGTTAGCGTTGCTTTATTGTGGATCCTAACACCCCTTTATCGAAAGTCTTGGGGTTTTATTCTCAAAGTATAAATTAAACTTCAAAATCTAACTAGGTCTGATCAAATGCTCCTCCTTGCTTATAAGCAGACGTTTTTCTGTTAAAAGGATATCTATGCAAAATGATTGCTTTTGTTACAACTTTCTCTGTAGAGGCTCTCACTAAAAATGCTCTGAACGTGAATCATGGTGCCTATTATCATCTTCAACTGTCAGAGATAAGATTTAAATGTCTTACTCAAAGGTTTGGGAACGCTGTAATATCATTTGCAAGCAAATCAGAAAAAACTACTTTTACTCTTTTATATTTCTTCTTGGGTTTAAGGCAGACAGAGTGACTGCACTGATCAAGATCAAAGTTATAGATGGATGCAAAGACAACACAATCTTGAAGTTTGGAAGTTCAAAAGGAAATGGCTTTGGCATTGTTGAACAATGAACATCAAGTGCTTGAGAGGGATGAAGGTTTCATTTAGTAATGCTAAAGGAAACGAATGCTTAAACTGGATCTTCATTTACCAACTCTCTCATTGATGCATAAAATTGTGAGTACTGGAGCAGCTTCTACCTTTTCAAGCAAGTCAGTGATGAAGATAGGAACAGTGAATCTTTTTATGGAGATAGAATAACTCTGGTGATGACGTCTGGGTTTACCGTATCAACTTATCCAAAGGCATGAATTTACCCGTGATTATTTGTGGTGTCCTGTTGGAAAATTTCTTTCTTTTTGGTAAAAGCTTTTGTAAATCTCACCGTTCAAAGAAGTCTGAGAATGGCATTCCTTCTCAAATAAAAGTCAGAATAATCATTTAGAATATTTTTCCAAGTATGCTGCATTCTGAATGCTCGCATGTGGAGCACAGAGCTCCAAATGCACCTATGGTGCAGAGAGCTCCAAATGCACCAGCGATCAGAACCCATAGCACATGAAGTTGTGATCTTGCATGCTTATGACTTCAGTTGTACAATGCCAAACTATGGCATGAGAAATAAAATTTCAAAGAGCATACAAATGCTTTTTAGCCTGCAAAAATCAACATATAGAAAGGTTGAATTTATTACATAAAATTTTCTGCTTGCAGTTTAGATAGCTCTTTTGAGGCGTCTCAATTTTTTCTAGATGTGACTTGGTTGAACATAATCGCTTTTGCTACGTCATGATAGTTCAAGGTTTTCTTTAAGTGAAGAACTTGAGACTTGACTCAAGGTTATATAGTTTACTTGGATCATGCAGCCGCTATGAAAACCCAGTGGAAATTTTGAAACTATGCCTGGCACATACGCGGTTCTTAAGTTTGACATGTATAAACCATTTGCCGGTTGTTTTTGTATTCGTACTCCTAGCACGCTTGTAATGGTATGGGTGATTTTTAAGCTCTAAATATATTTCATGGAAATGTATTTATGATTTTTATTGCAGGGGCCTTACTATTGCTCTGCATAAGTATCTCAGATGGTTGCATTCACGTCAGGCCTTAAGATACATTAAACATCCCAAGATTTTTGGTCATGCACAATAACATACATGGCAAATTGCTTGCTATGAACTTCTTTTAGTAGGTTGGCTAGGTTACTTGTTAAATTGAGTACTGTGAGATGTTGCTTTCTCAGTCTAGAAGGGCATTACGTGCTCTCAAAGGTTTGGTGCGACTGCAAGCTCTGTTCCGCGGGCATCGAGTCAGAAAACAGGCTGCAATGACTCTTAGATGCATGCAAGCACTTGTAAAAGTGCAAGCCCGCATTCGTGCCCGTCGTGTTAGGATGTCAGCGGAGGGCCAGGCTGTGCAGCAACAACTGTCTCAAAGGCGCAGATGTCAAGAAGTTCGCCCACGAAAGTCCATGGTGAAATCTACTTATTTGTTGAACTATATGCTGCAATCTGCTTTTTGTTGAAGAATGCAAAGGTTTTACTTCCACTGTAATCCAATTTGCAAATAAAATGCGCAGGGGTGGATTCAATATTACTGGCCCTATTTAGAAATCAGAAGCTAGATATGGGCATCGGAGAAAAACTTAACTATATTCCGCCCCGGTGCTTTTCAGGACGGTTGGAAAGCAAGCTCTGGGACTATTGAAGATCTGCAGGCTAAGATTGAGAAAAGACAAGAAGCAGCCAAAAAACGTGAAAGAACTTTGGCTTATGCCATGTCCCAACAGGTACAGTTTATTTTTCTCGAATTTCCCTTTATGCGACTGATCACAACCCCATTACAAGCAATGCACCTTTTACATATCTAGCGTTATGTTATCTTACATGCATTACTTAAATTTATGATAACCATTGCGTATGAAATTCAGAGAATTCTGAGAGACGATTCCTCTGCCATTGACTTTGAGTCCGACACACCTCATTCGGAATGGAGTTGGTTGGAGCGGTGGATGGCAGCGCGTCCATGGGAAAGCACTTCCGCTGAAGATTTAAAAGGGGTATATGGAAATAGCGCCACAGTGGGAAATTGCTACGAGGATAGCACGAAAGTGCTTGAGTTTGAATATAACAAAAAAGGCCTCAGAAACAAGACGAAGTTGGGATCTACACCAGAATCCCTCTCAATCGCACCAAACACATCTAGCAGTAACTCAACAGGCATGCTTACATGGCCTAGCCCGTCATTAGAATCTTTCAGACAGGCTGAATCATCTCCAAGGTTTGGATTATCAGGAAAACAACCCAGTTCAGCGTCAGCTCTATTATCCCACCCAAGTAGTACACCTTCAATCGGTGGGAGATCTACCAGGTCCGGGCTGCCAATGGATCTTCAAGAGAGAGGGCTTTATGCACTGAAGGGGCATCTTATATCCAAGCAGGAAGAATGTGTTCTGTCTTCCACTAACAGCAGCCCTGCATTTAACTCATCCCTCCCGAAATCAGCAATGAATCGAGGCATGATTGGAATTTGGGATTTTGATCAGAAAGAAAATTTTCTGCGAGGATATGCACAGTCCCCAAACTACATGACACCAACCAAATCTACGAGAGCCAAGGTGCGCTCTCAAAGTGCTCCTAGGCAAAGGCCAGTAGGAAACCGATCTCCGGTAGTACAAGTAATGCAAAAGAAAAGGTATTCGTTGCCTTGGGAAGATAACATCTCCTGCTCAGGAACCTCAAAATATAGGAGATCTGTCTCACAGCTTCGAACACGCAATAGTACTTACGGTGCACCATCACTGGCCTTGGACAGATCCTCAAATTCTCTCACCGACAGTCGATCATTTTGGTCAGTGGGTGCACAGTGGCGAAGACCTTTTCGATTCTAGTTCAAAAACAAATAATCTGTCATTCAAAATTCCAGTGACAATGACTCATATATAAGATCTGCAATCGTGCAGATCAGTTTCCAAGCTGTGTAGCTTGGCCAGATTGGTATAATATGCATTTGTCCCCCAGTGAGTAGTGCAATAAGTGGTGAGCTGATTGAGGACTTTCTTTTGGGTGCGTGACTTCAGATCTAGAAGAGTTTGTTCCATCCATTTTGTGAGAATTGGTGAGATTCAAACTTGGATCACTAAAAAAGGAAGGCAAGGTGATTGAAATAAAAAGTTTAAAACACGATGTAATTCACCTTCTTTTCTTTTAGTTAATCAACCCTAATGTATTATTACATGAGCTGCAGATTCAAACGTCCTCCCATCCATCATCAAGGCAATGAAAGAAAAGAGAACTAGCATAAAAATGGAGAGTTTATCTTCATGCATAGATCAAGACACTAGTAACAAACCAACCAATAATTGATCTATTAAAAGAGAGCATAATTCAATTGAAGGGTTACATTGCACTTTTTAATAAATGTTGTGCAATTACTATCAAGAGAATTGTTGGAGAATGCAAGCTACACGTAGTGGGTTACTTTCGTAAAGGCATCAAAAGAGTGCATTTGTCCCATAAGTAAATGGAGACTAAAACATCACCCATATATAAGCTCATAGTAGACACAATTCTCGTGATACCAGGCCTTTTGGGGTCAAGTGGGAAAAAGGCGGGTGGCTGGCAGTGGGAATGAGATCCCACGTGCGGCCCGTAGGTGTGCACAATGTGCGACACAATCTACTGGACCGGATTGTTGTCGCTTTATGCTACCGACAAACTCTGCCATGGTATCAGAGCCATGATTGTGGGTGTGGTCTAGGTGGGCAGTAGCTCAAAAGGGCTATGCCTTGAGGGGGAGTGTTAGAAAGTGTCAAGGCTATAACCTTTGCACAACACTCTAGGAACACAAATGGACAGATAGCTCATTGGTAGAGCACCCCACGGGAATGGGGGAGTTCCTAGGTTCAATCCCTAGCCCAACCACACACACCAAGTGTAAATTTTTTTCACTTTTGGTATCAAGAGCCAAGTGGGGATCCTGTACGAGCAAGTGGGGGTGTCCTTCACCCTATGGTCACTTGAGTGGGGGTGTTGGAGTAGGCAAGCTACACACATAGGCTGCTTCCGTAAAGGCACCAAAAGAGTGCATTTGTCCCATAGGTAAATGGAGACTAAAACATCACCAACATATAAGCTCATAGTAGACACAATACCCTTGTCCCCTATTACCAGCCCTTTTGGGGTCAAGTGGGAAAAAGGCAGGGATGGGATCCCACGCGCGGCCTGTGGGTGCGCACAATGTGCGACACAGTCTACTGGACCAGATTGTTGCTGCTTTCTGCTTCCGACAAACTCTGACAAAAATAAACAGTTCAGAGACAACATAGCTATTGTAGCAGCTAACAAAGGACACGAAAATAGCTCAAAAACTCCCTATATGACAAAGTAGACAGACATTGTTGACCTACGTTATAAATTAGTTCAGCATTCACAATTGCACCAATGTGCGGAATAGATAAAACAATTGAATGAGATACACAAGCAATCTAAGCAGACAGTAATTCATTCGAGATCAAACAAGATTTAGAATGATATGTGCATAATAGCTACAACATCATCTGTTGATCCTCTTTCTTTCAAGCATTGTGTGACAGACCCACACAATGCAATAGTGTGAGAGAAGCGATGTTCTCCCACGAAGGGTGTCTCGCTTACTAGCGGACTTCTTGGATCTCTGTGGATCCTGCTTACAAAATTGTCTCTCTCACTAGGCAAACTTCTACGATGTATATTGTCTATTTGCTACTATTTTATGCATCTAGCAAATTGCATATATTCAGAGTAGCATATCTGATTAGATAGATTAAACAATCTATAACTAATCATGGATTACAAGAGTGGTGGGTTAGGCACGTCCTAACGCTCTTCCGCTGAATCATTAGATCATGGATTTGTACTTTATGGTACTCGTTTGATTTTTCAATCCTCTGGAGCGTGAAGGGTTTTGTGTCACGAACATTTTTCTTTCGCGAACTTCGCTTTGTATAGCCGTGATCAATAAGGAAAGTATTGATCCTTTGAAACCATGCTCGAGCATATTGCTTCAAGCCATAAAGTGTCTTATGGAGTTATCGAAGAAGACATTTACATGGTGCAACCTAAAGGTTATATTGTCGAGGGTAAACACAATCATGTGTGGGTAAACACAATCACAGTGGCGCCGGGAGCGGCACCGACGCCAGCGCCGATGGCGTTGGGAGCAGCAGGGGCGCTGCTGGCGCCGGGGACAATGGTGGCGCCAGAAGTAAAACTTGTAAAGGTAGCTTTACAACATCCACCTCATCAGATGTCAGATTAAAGTAAAGGTGTCTCCCAATTAAAATAACTATACATTTAAGCTACTTGGCACAGTACTCAATTTACTGGCCACTTTTTATTAACATTGAAGCTGGCACACCACAAGTCGGAGGCTTAGCTCTTTGTACTAAAAGATTACATAACTTGAAAATATATCTTTGTCTGGGAAAAGCGTAGATTTGATATCGCTTTCGTAAAACCCAAAAACCTTATTAACTGGTGACAGAGGCCTTTCTTTGAAATGTTCGCCCCTGTCGCTTCTGACTTTCGACTTTGGAACTCCTTTGAGCTCCTGATTTGTCCTTGATGCACTTTGTGTTGAGCTCTCTGAGCACCAGATTTGTTCAGTTCTACACAGGTATCAAGGCTCCCTGAGCCAAAGGGTTTATCGTTTGATTGCCCACTTTATGGTCCACTCCATGCCTTGTTGCTTCTGCACCTTGATTTCTATCCTTGTCCCAGCCTGATCTTGATACTTTTCCATATTGGCTCTTTAAGGTAGGCAAAGATTGAGTACTCCGCAATGCACCTCTCACTTAGCTTGAAGTAGCTTTTTGAATCAGCCCAAATGTAACCATTGACCTCGTGGAAAGCCAAAGGGTCGCACCAGTTTGATCCGCATCCGAACTATCTCTTCACGTTTGTTTGAAGCACCATGTCCGTCGCACAAAACTTGACTTTCACAATTCCATCACTGGTCAATTGCCTCACAGTCAAAACAAGAAGTGTACATCGAGCTTGGCTTCAAGTAGCTCTCTTTGAATCAGACACATGCACCCAGAGTTTGCACTAGTCCGATCTCAACGCGAACTGTCCCTTAGCGTCCGTTCGAAATACCAAGTCTCTCATGCAAGACTCAACTTTCACAGTTCCTTCATTGATCAGCTACCTTACACGTAACACAAACTAGCGTACTCATATGTTTCCTCATCATTGCTGGTTCAGAGAAAGCCTATAACAAACTTTCCTTTCCACAACAAAAACTTGTCATCTTATTAGGTCCAAAGTTCGCCAGTCTCCTCGTGTGAGTATGGCTAGGTCACCTTGAATTTGCCCCCATTTGATCAACTTTCATTCAAAATTTGCCCCAAGAGAGAGGTGTGTGTGATAGTTTCCCTCCACTTATAAAATCAGCTGATCGGACTTAGAGTAGAGTTCTTCGGACAAAAAGCCTTTCCAACACTTTGCTTCCTATCTGCTAGGATTATGGCTCAATCCAACTTGTTGCCAATCTCTAAAGAGGATCCTAGTCTTTCCCCTTTGAGGAAAAACCCAACTGATACTGGATATCACCCAGGCTCAGTGAGTTTCAGTTCCGAAGGTGGCCGTCCCAAAATGAAGACCAACTGCTCCATAGAAGATCTCCCCTGAAATTGCCCTTTCCAACTTTTGACTTCCTGCTTGCGTCTGGTGGGCGTTGTCGCAAATGAAACTAACCCAAAAAACAGGCTAGCCATCCATCCTTTGCAAACATTGAGTCGTTTCGTTGTCGTTCACGTGCGAGTACTTGAACTGCAAATCCGCCCCACAGATTCTGTAGTCCTCTTTGTTTGATGGTATCAGCCTTCAAAAGAAAAGGTTCCTTCTCGAGCCATCAGCTCCTTGTATCACAAGCAATCATGCAAACTAGGCAAAGCACGAGTACTAAGACTCACCACGAATACATACAAGTAAGACACCCAGGCAGGTTTACTAACAAGTAACAAAGGCAAGGTCCCCCTTTGAGATGGTCCTGCCAACGGACCTTTTCCTGGCCGCGCCCATACAAATCGATCACGGAATCAGCCCACATAGGACACCCCTCCAACTATCCGTGCTTTCACCATTAAGCAGCACATTGCCTCAGTCACGCCCCACCACTTTTTGGTCGATAGCCCTTATAGCTAAACGATCGGCAGCTATCCCGCACCGGCAGCTAACCACCCGAATTCGAGCAGCATCTCTGTATCAATGGTTAACCCGTACAGTTCGAACATGTCGCCCCGCACTCCACAAGGTACAGACCGTGCTTTCACCTCCCTAGGCAACACTTTGCCTCATCCGTCCTACGTGCAGACAGCGCCAGGCCCGAACCGCGAGAACTGACCGTGCTTACACCTCAAGGGCAGCACCTTGACTCATCAAGTCCCCCGTTCTGTCGACCACCCCGACCGTGGACGCACCCGTGCTTACACTGTGGGCAGCACCTTGCACAACAGTTGTCTTGATGAACCCCAAACCATGGCCATTTTCGTGAGATCCGCATAGCTGACCGGCCAGTCGGCTCTGATACCACATGTAGCGCAGGCATCCCAAAGGGAGCCAGGAACCACGACTTAGCTTCCCAGCCTTCAACTCTTGCCATCCAAACCCACTTGACATACAAGCAGCCAACTCGCCAACAACGATCAGACTTAACCAACTTGAAGCTCCGAAAACGAACATTGAGATCCAACCTGGCGCCATGCCAGATCGGGGGTCCCGATGTGGGTGACTTCCCTCCAAGCAAGCCGCCCGACATACATCAAACTTGACCAACTCGAAGCTTCGTTACGAACGGGTAACATCCATTCCAAGCAAGTGGTCTGACTTACATCAGACTTAACCAACTGAAAGCTTCGTCATGAGCGCTGGAAGCCAACCTAACGCCACGCCAAACTGGACAGCCATAAACAGGTAACTTCCACCCAAGCAAGCCATCCAACTCAACCGACACTTTAGAGCCCGTTCCCCAAGAGCTTAACCCATTCACGTTAATGCAAGGAACACTCAGAACCACAAGCCGCGACAGATATGGAAACAACCAGTTCCTGGACCAAATGGTCCCGACAGCATACCGCTGGCGCCACGGACCGAATGGTCCCGACGGCATACCGCTGGCGTCCTGGGATACGACCCTTAGCTATGTGCCAACTTAAAAATTTGGAAGCGGCCTTACAACTGGCGCTTTTACCGAACACTGAAACCCAGAAGGTAATCAGAGTCAGTTTGAGGAAAATCCCACTTTATTGATAAATCTGAGAAGGTTACATTTCAAGTGTGTGACCGACCCTAGTCTCTGGGGCGCTAGCATGCCAAGGCAAGAGCCATGACAACATTCCAGCAAGGGAGGCTGAGACTTGGTTGGAGCTCGCCCTGAGTCGCAACCCGCACTCCCCTATAGTATTGGTGTGATTCGGCACCCCCCCTCGTACCAAGCACTCTACCCAAGCTGGTAAAGCACGTTTTTCTCTCTCTAGGATTTTCTCTTTCTAGAAAGTCATTTTCTCTCTCTAGATTTTATTGATCCCCAGGCTTTCTTTAATCATGCCTAGATCATGTGAGGTGATTGCACATCGATCTGAGCTCTCTGGACTCCGCTAGAACCGATCAAAGATTTTCAGCCATAGGAACTTGGCGCCGGCTGGATTCTGGTCACAGTGGCACCGGGAGCGGCGCCGGCGCCATTGGCGCTGGGAGTAGTAGGGGCGTTGCTGGCGCCGGGGACATAGTTGGCGCCGATGGCGCCGGAAGTAAAGCTTGTAAAGGTAGCTTTACAACAGGTGGGCGTTGTCGCAAATGAAACTAACCCAAGAAACAAGCTAGCCATCCATCCTTTGCAAACATCGAGTCGTTTCGTTGTCGTTCACGTGCGAGTACTTGAACTGCGAATCCGCCCCACAGATTCTGTAGTCCTCTTTGTTTGATGGTGTTAGCCTTCAAAAGAAAGGTTCCTTCTCGAGCAATCAGCTCCTTGTATCACAAGCAATCATGCAAACCAGACAAAGCATGAGTACTAAGACTCACCACGAATACATGCAAGCAAGACACTTAGGCAGGTTTACTAACAGGTAACAAAGACAAGGTTCACCTTTGAGATGGTCCTGCCAACGGACCTTTGCTTGGCCGCGCCCATACAGATCAATCACATAATCAACCCACATACAACACCCCTCCAGCTATCCGTGCTTTCACCATTAAGCAGCACATTGCCTCAGTCACTGTTGTAAAGCTGACTTGGGTGCACCCAGCGTGCCCTGTAAGACTCAAAGGGGTGACACTCCCTAAGGTCCCAGAGCAAGTTAGAATGTCAAGGACTGAGCCTCCGACCTGTGGTGAGCCAGTCAAGTAGTCACAAAGTCATGAGCTAGCTCTGGAGCTCGAGTCATGGCCTAGTCAGGAAAGCAGGTTGATTCGGCCGCCGGGACGGCTCCCGGGACCCATGTCCGGGAGCCAGACTGATTCTGCCAGGCTTGCCAGGCTTAATCAGCAAAATAAAAACTAAGTCCTAAAAAGCGTGCTTTACCAGAAAGCACTATGTTTCAAACCAGAGGGGGTGCGCCGAATCACAGCAGAACTATAGGGGGAGTCCGGCAGACAGAAACTTGGGCAGCTCAACTAGCGCCAGGAATCCAGTCGCCAGGTCTCAGCTCCCTCTACCAGCACGAGCCAGGCACAATGCCCAGCACGTGTTGGTGGCCCCGAGACTGGTCAGTCTATGTATGAATGTAACCTCTTCCAAATCCAATAAAGTTGATCCTTGGGGATGATTACCATTTCGGTTTCGCCTCCGGGACTGGTCCAAGTGGAAGGACCCTTACTACAACCTTTTTGCGTCGTTGGCGCCTAAGGGTCCCTGTCATCGACATGGGGCTTGCCGCTATGCCAATTGGTCAGTTTGGCGACCACTATGCCTTGGGTTTCATGTGTGGCTTGTCTTTGCCTTTGGTTACCTTTTGGGGACGGATTCTGAGTTGGCTTTCGGGTTGGTTGGGATTCCAGTTTTCTTAAGTCTGAATGGTTAAGCTTGTTACGATTCTGAGTTGGCTTTTACGTAAGTGCATGATGGATGAATGTTAGACTTAAGCGCGTGTTGGGGAAACCGCTCAAGTCCCAGCGCCCTTTGAGGCGCCGGCGCAACATGTGGTATCAGAGCCGACTAGCCGGTCAGCTACGCAAGTCTCACAGGGATGGCCACGTTTTTGGGATTTGTCAGAACAACCGTTGCGCAAGGTGCTGCCCACAGTGTAAGCACGGGTGCGTCCACGGTCGGGGTGGTCGGCAGAACGGGGGACTTGATGAGTCAAAGTGCTGCCCTCGAGGTGTAAGCACGGTCAGTTCTCGCGGTTCGGGCCTGGCGCTGTCTGCACGTAGGACGGATGAGGCAAAGTTCTGCCTAGGTAGGTGAAAGCACAGTCTGTACCTTGTGGGGTGCGGGGCGACATATTCGAACTGTACGGGTTAACCATTGATACAGAGATGCTGCTCGAATTCGGGTGTAAAGCACGGGTGGTTAGCTGCCGATCGTTTAGCTATAAGGGCTATCGAC
The DNA here is from genome assembly GCA_029204225.1 of Diphasiastrum complanatum. Lineage (NCBI taxonomy): Eukaryota > Viridiplantae > Streptophyta > Lycopodiopsida > Lycopodiales > Lycopodiaceae > Diphasiastrum > Diphasiastrum complanatum. The sequence continues at coordinate 4,578,263 of CM055112.1, forward strand.
CAAAAAGTGGTGGGGCGTGACTGAGGCAATGTGCTGCTTAATGGTGAAAGCACGGATGGTTGGATGGATGTTTCCCCGTGGGCTAATTCTGTGATAGATTTGTGTGGGCGCGGCTAGGCAAAGGTCCTACGTCCGGTCTCAAGGGGGGTTTGTGGCTTGAGAAGGATCCTCTGTGTTTGCTTTGGTTGGTATGTTCCGTTTGTCGTGTGCTTGCTTGGACACAAATGACCTGGTTCCTACTTGGCTCTCAGGTGATGTGGGCGTGCTAAGTTTGAGGAAGGGATATTTTCATTGAAGCTGATTTAATAAAGAAGAAAAGAGAGCTGTGGGGCCCGGCTGACAGAAGGGAGAGCTTCAAATATAAAAAGGATTGAGGCGATAATCTGTTGGAAGTACACCTCTGACTATAAAGGAGGACCATCTTGAAGAGTTACGAGCACTGACGGACGGAGAAGAGCTGACTCGAGAATACAGCTCTCGCATGCATCGAGATGGCACCAGATCCAAGTCGAGAAAGAAAGAGCGTATGCACTCCACAGTGGCGCCCCTCCATGAAGAGATGGGTGGCCCTTCTGAACCTACACCAAGAGATGAACCCTTGCCAGAGGCACAACAGGACCTCTTTGAAGTGAAGATGCGGCAATACTTATCAAGCGCAATGACGGCTATGCTTAGCGAGGTGAAGAAGGATAGAGAAACCGAAAGGAAAGAATGGCAAACATCCTTGCGAGCCATGAATCTTACCCAAATTAACCTTGCTAGAGAAATGAGAGACGGGCTAACACAGCTCGAAGCCAGGTTTGAAGAGTTGGAAGCAACTAGGGAGAATGCAGTGGCGCCTCCTCCACAGATACCAAGAGAACCACGAGCGCGAACCACGGAGGGCCCAAGAAAGACTGCCAAAGTGAAAGCACCACCTACTTTCAAAGGAGAGCGTGACATTCGAGTTGTGGAAGATTGGTTGTTTCACATGGACCATTACTTCCGTCTAATGAACACTCCTGAGGAAGAAAGAACTGACTTGGCATTAGCATATTTTGAGGGCTACACTACAAATTGGTACCGGATGGCAGGAATGCATTTTCAAACATGGGACGCATTCAAAGCCGCGTTACGAGAGGAGTTCATACCGAAGGATTCACACATGAGATTGAGGACAGAATTATCGGGGCTCAAACAGAAAGGGTCATTGCGAGAGTACCTCAATAGATTCAGACAGAGTGTATGGGTTATTGAAGATATGTCCGAGGCGGACAAAACTCATTACCTATTATCTGGAATGCAATCCTGGACCCGACGTGCGATAGACAGCTACATGCCCCATGATTTCAATTCAACTATTCGAGCGGCTGAAATGGTTTGTGATTATGAGAGCACATTGGCACCAGCTGCTCCCGCAACCTCAACAAGAGTATTTAGTGGATCCAGACCGAGTCCGAGCTTCTTTTCAAGGGGGGACTCAGCTCCAAATGGCAACCAAGCCTCGAGTAGCGTGAATAAATTCCCAACAAAAACAGGGTTTGGCAACCAAGGCAACAATGGAGGGAACATGTTCCAGAGAAGAAACAATGTTGGACCTTCGACTAGTCACAGCAACAGCTCACCAACAGTGGGCAGTTCCATGCGTTGCTTCAACTGTCATCAGCAAGGTCACTCTTGGAGATCATGCCCCAAACCATTGAATAAGCAAATCATGGCTGCCATTGAAGGATTTGATAGGATGGAGAGAGAGGCATTTGATCAAGAAGATGGTGAACAAGATGATGAAGAGAACCCAGAAACGGATTTGACGGAGTCTGACCTGAATGCCTTGCAACAGATAGGGGCACTTGCGGCTTATCGTGAACATCTTATGGCGACTCCTGCGAGGGGATCCAAGTTATTGTACCTGAAAGGCTGTATTCAAGGCAAGATCATTTACTTCATGGTAGACCTGGGGGCGTCACATAACTACTTGTCAGAAAAAGTGACAGGAGAATTGGACATCCAATGTGAAGAAAATGTGACTCCTATTTGTGTGGAGACCGCGAAAGGTACAATGACCACTTGTAGATTGGCAACCAACTTACCAATCTCTCTGGGAGCCTGGTAGAATCGACTAACGTTCACAATCTTGAAGATGGATGCCTTCGACGCTATTTTGGGATTAAGTTGGTTTAACGAACATGTGGTGGCCTTCTTGGCAAAAGGGGTTAACCTTGTGTTATTATATAATGGCAGGAGACCTTGTGTCGTCAGAGCTGTGCCAGGGGACCAACTAGAAAAGAACGACACAAATGAACCTGAGCCAACCATTCCTCCCAATCTCATTCACCTATTTAACGAAGGACAACCAACAGTGACAGACCAGCTGACACGGGAACAAATGGAGCCAAAATTGCCTATAGTCTCTACATCAAAGGTGAATTCAAGTGCCGATGCAGAGCTCAAAGAGCTCACCTTGTGTGACCAAGCGAAAACTCACCTTTTTAATGAAAGACATCCAACAGTGACAAACCAGCTGACGTGAGGTCAAATGGAGCCAACATTGCCTGCAGTTTCTACGTCAAAGGTGAATCTAAGTGCCGATGCAGAGCTCAAGGAGCTCAACCTGGACGACCAAACGAAATATCTAGAGTCCTAGGGGACTCATCCAGATGTGCGACGACAACGACATATCTGAGGCTTAAGGGAGCCGTGAGTACCTTTTTCTTTCATGCTAATAAAGTAAGCCACATTTCTCATTGAGGAGTGAGCTTCAGTTTGATGTCTAAGTGCAGCAGCTTCACACAGGTTTTACGTAAGTGAACTAGATCCACACTTTTCCTGTGCTGGGTGTAAAACACAATATCATTACTCTGCTTTACAGTTGGTTTCCTTTGGCCGGTGAATCAAGCCCGTGCCCTTGTATATGTGACTAAAGTCTGGCCGGTGAATTAAGCCCGTGCCATGAGTCTTAGGTTCTAGTTTGGCCCTGATGAGGACATCAGCTTTCTCAAACGAGGGGAGGATGTTGTAAAGCTGACTCGGGTGCACCCAGCGTGCCCTGTAAGACTCAAAGGGGTGACACTCTCTAAGGTCCCAGAGCAAGTTAGAACGTCAAGGACTGAGCCTTCGACCTGTGGTGAGCCAGTCAAGTAGTCACAAAGTCATGAGCTAGCTCTGGAGCTCGAGTCATGGCCTAGTCAGGAAAGCAAGTTGATTCGGCCGCCGGGACGGCTCCCGGGACCCATGTCCGGGAGCCAGACTGATTCTGCCAGGCTTGCCAGGCTTAATCAGCAAAATAAAAACTAAGTCTTAAAAAGCGTGCTTTACCAGAAAGCACTATGTTTCAAACCTGAGGGGGTGCGCCGAATCACAGCAGAACTATAGGGGGAGTCCGGCAGATAGAAACTTGGGCAGCTCAACTAGCGCCAGGAATCCAGTCGCCAGGTCTCAGCTCCCTCTACCAGCACGAGCCAGGCACAATGCCCAGCACGTGTTGGTGGCCCCGAGACCGGTCAGTCTATGTATGAATGTAACCTCTTCCAAATCTAATAAAGTTGATCCTTGGGGATGATTACCATTTCGGTTTCGCCTCCGGGACTGGTCCAAGTGGAAGGACCCTTACTACAACCTTTTTGCGTCGCTGGCGCCTAAGGGTCCCTGTCATCGACATGGGGCTTGTCGCTATGCCAATTGGTCAGTTTGGCGACCACTATGCCTTGGGTTTCATGTGTGGCTTGTCTTTGCCTTTGGTTACCTTTTGGGGACGGATTCTGAGTTGGCTTTCGGGTTGGTTGGGATTCCAGTTTTCTTAAGTCTGAATGGTTAAGCTTGTTACGATTCTGAGTTGGCTTTTACGTAAGTGCATGATGGATGAATGTTAGACTTAAGCGCGTGTTGGGGAAACCGCTCAAGTCCCAGCGCCCTTTGAGGCGCCGGCGCAACAGTCACGCCCCACCACTTTTTGGTCGATAGCCCTTATAGCTAAACGATCGGCAACTATCCCCCACTGGTAGCTAACCACCCGTGCTTTACACCCGAATTCAAGCAACATCTCTGTATCAATGGTTAACCCATACAGTTCGAATATGTCACCCCGCACCCCATAAGACACAGACCGTGCTTACACCAACCTAATGACAGCACACTGCCTCATCTGTCCTACGTGCAGACATCGCTAGGCCCGAACCGTGAGAACTGACCGTGCTTACACCTCAAGGGCAGCACCTTGACTCATCAAGTCCCCCGTTCTGTCCACCACCCCAACCGTGGACGCACCGGTGCTTACATTGTGGGCAGCACCTTGCACAGTAGTTGTCTTGATGAATCCCAAATAGTGGCCATTTTCGTGAGATCCGCTGTTGTAAAGCTGACTCAGGTGCACCCAGCGTGCCCTGTAAGACTCTAAGGGGTGATGCTCCCTAAGGTTCCAAAGCAAGTTAGAACGTCAAGGACTGAGCCTCCGACTTGTGGGAGCCAGTCAAGTAGTCACAAGTCATGAGCTAGCTTTGGAGCTCGAGTCATGGCCTAGTCAGGAAGCAAGTTGATTCTGCCTCCGGGACGACTCCCGGGACCCATGTCCGGGAGCCAGACTGATTCTGCCAGGCTTAATCAGCAAAATAAAAACTAAGTCCTAAAAAGCGTGCTTTACTAGAAAGCACTACATTTCAGGACAGAGGGGGTCCGCCGAATCACAGCAGAAACTATAGGGGGAGTCCGGCAGACAGAAACTTGGGCAGCTCAACCAACGCCAAGAATCCAGTCGCCAGGTCTCAGCTCCCTCTACCAGCACTAGCCAAGCACAATGCCCAGCACATGCTGGTGGCCTCGAGACCGGTCAGTCTATGTATGAATGTAACCTCTTCCAGATCTAATAAAGTTAACCCTTGGGGATGATTACCATTTCGGTTTCGCCTTCGGGACTGGTTCAAGTGGAAGGACCCTTACTACAACCTTTTTGCGTCGCCGGCATCTAAGGGTCCACGTCACCGATGTGTGGCTTGCCGCTATGCCAATTGGTCAGTTTGGCGACTACTATGCCTTGGGTTTCATGTGTGGCTTGTTTTTGCCTTTGGTTACCTTTTGGGGACGAATTCTGAGTTGGCTTTCAGGTTGGTTAGGATTCTAGTTTTCTTAAGTCTGAATGGTTAAGCTTGTAACGTTTCTGAGTTGGCTTTTACATAAGTGCATGATAGATGAATGTTAGACTTAAGCGCGTGTTGGAGAAACCGCTCAAGTCCCAGCGCCCTTTGAGACGCCGGCGCAACATGTTGTATCAGAGCCGACTAGCCGGTCAGCTACGCAAGTCTCATAGGGATGGCCACGTTTTGGGATTTGTTTGGACAACCATTGCGCAAGGTGATGCCCACAGTGTAAGCACGGGTGCGTCCACGGTCGGGGTGGTCGGCAGAACGGGGGACTTGATGAGGCAAGGTGCTACCCTTGAGGTGTAAGCACGGTCAGTTCCCGCGGTTCGAGCCTGGCGCCGTCTGCACGTAGGACAGATGAGACAATGTGCTATCATTAGGTTGGTGAAAGCACGGTCTGTGCCTTGTGGGGTGTGGGGTGACATATTCGAACTGTATGGGTTAACCATTGATACAGAGATGCTGCTCGAATTCGGGTGTAAAGCACGGGTGGTTAGCTGCCGGTGCGGGATAGTTGCCGATCGTTTAGCTATAAGGGCTATCGACCAAAAAGTGGTGGGGCATGACTAAGGCAATGTGCTGCTTAATGGTGAAAGCACGGATGGTTGGATGGATGTTTTCCCGTAGGCTAATTCTGTGATAGATTTGAGTGGGCGCGGCTAGGAAAAGGTCCTACATCTGGTCTCAAGGGGAATGTGGCTTGAGAGGGATCCTCTGTGTTTGCTTTGGTTGGTATGTTCGTTTGTGGTGTGCTTGTTTAGACCTAAATAACCCCTGGTTGCTTAACTTCTTCCAGGTGATATGATCTAGTTGGGAGTTGAAGGAGGAGTTTACATTTGTGGGTGGACGACATACAAGTATGGAAAGGAGCTTCCATGGGGCAACCCCCAAGATTGGTTCAAGATTATTATTCCTATCCGGAAAGATCGCCGGGAGGAAGTCATGATCGACTCCGAAGCTTCACATAACTATATTTTAAGGAGCGTAGTGGAACAGTTCAGCTTGCCGACCAAAAATGTAACATCAACGCTCAAGGTAGAAACAACAAAGGGAGCACTGGACGCAGACAAAGCAACATTGAACATCCCGATGCAAATTGGGAGATGTAAGGCTAAACTTAGCTTTTTGATTTTAGAGATGGATGCCTTTGATGTAATTTTGGGCCTTCCTAGGCTAAATGAACATTGTATTGCAGTTTTGGGTAGGAGCTCAAACTTGGTTCTCTTGGATTACAAGGGACAGATCTGTATGACAAAAGCTCTGCCTGGAGAGAACACTAATGGCACCGATATTGAACAAAATCTGGTTGCTGCATCTGTGATTAAAAGCATGGCAAAAGGGAAAAGGTCAAAGTGCTTTCTTTGTATCTGCAGAGAGGTTTCAGAAGGGAAAAACGCACAACATAAAAACTTGCCAAATGAGGTGGCAGATTTGCTAGAGGAATTTAGCGTTGTATTTCTGGAAGAACTCCCAGCTAAGTTACCTCCTCAAAGACCAGTGGACCATAAGATTGAGTTGGTACCAGGAACAGAACCAACTTCACGAGCATCTTACAGGATGTCCCAAGAAGAGTTGGTGGAACTGAAACGACAACTTGGTGAATTGATAGACAAAGGATTCATTAGACCCAGTGCTTCGTCATTTGGAGCCCCAGTGTTATTTGTGGAAAAGACAGACAAGACATTGCGGATGTGTGTGGATTACCGCATGCTCAACAAAGGTACCATCAAGAACAAGTATCCCATGCCTAGAATTGATGACCTGTTCGACCAGCTCAAACATGCCAGATATTTTAGCCGAATAGATCTCAGATCTGGATATCACCAAATTCGAATAGCTAAAGGCGATGAGCACAAAACGACTTTTTGAACACGGTATGGGAGCCACGAATTCAGGGTGATGTCGTTTGGTCTAACAAACCCACCAGCCACTTTTTGCACCTTGATGAACAACATTTTTCAAGACTGCTTAGATGAATTTGTCATTGTGTACATCAACGACATCTTGGTGTTTAGTCGTAGCCTCAAAGATCACATTAAACATCTAAGGACGGTCCTCCAATGACTGAGGAAGAACAACTTGTTCGCAAAAAGAGAAAAATGTGAATTTGTGGTAGAGGAAGTTGATTTCCTTGGACATGTTATAGGCTACGGACGAATTCCGATGGATCCTAAGAAGATCAAGGCTATCTTGGATTGGCTGGCTCCTAAAACTGTTCACGACATCAAATCCTTTGTGGGCTTATGTAACTTTTACAGGAGATTCATTGAGGCATTTAGCAAAATTGTGGCACCACTGTTGGAGCAGACCAAGACTCATCTGAAGATGACATGGACACCAGAATGTGCGTTCCAGGAACTAAGACGACGGATCACTCAAGAACCCATCCTTGCCTTACCGGACTTTAGCAAACCTTTCGAAATACATACAGACATGTCGAACTTCGCTATTGGGGCCGTCTTGATGCAAGACAGAAAACCTGTTGCATATTTTTCAAAGAAATTGAGTGATGTATAGCGACGATGGCCAACTCATGAAAAAGAAATGTTCGCAATAGTTCAAGCAGTGGAGCATTGGAAACATTATGTGGCAGGAAAACCCGTTAAGACGTTCACTGATAATGTATCACTCAAGTACTTCTCATCCCAAGGTATGCTCACGTGTTGTAAAGCTACCTTTACAAGCTTTACTTGCGGCGCCATCGGCGCCAGCTATGTCCCCGGCGCCAGCAGCGCCCCTGCTGCTCCCGGCGCCAACGGCGCCGGCGCCGCTCCCGGCGCCACTGTGACCAGAATCCAGCCGGCGCCAAGTTCCTATGGCTGAAAATCTTTGATCGGTTCTAGCGAAGTCCAGAGAGCTCAGATCGATGTGCAATCACCTCACACGATCTAGGCATGATTAAAGGAAGCCTGGGGATCAATAAAATCTAGAGAGAGAAAATGACTTTCTAGAAAGAGAAAATCCTAGAGAGAGAAAAACGTGCTTTACCAGCTTGGGTAGAGTGCTTGGTATGAGGGGGGGTGCCGAATCACACCAATACTATAGGGGAGTGCGGGTTGCGACTCAGGGCGAGCTCCAACCAAGTCTCAGCCTCCCTTGCTGGAATGTTGTCATGGCTCTCGCCTTGGCATGCTAGCGCCCCGGAGACTAGGGTCGGTCACACACTTGAAATGTAACCTTCTCAGATTTATCAATAAAGTGGGATTTTCCTCAAACTGACTCTGATTACCTTCTGGGTTTCAGTGTTCGGTAAAAGCGCCAGTTGTAAGGCCGCTTTCAAAATTTTTAACTTGGCACATAGCTGAGGGTCGTATCCCGGGACGCCAGCGGTATGCCGTCGGGACCATTCGGTCCGTGGCGCCAGCGGTATGCTGTCGGGACCATTTGTTCCAAGAACTGGTTGTTTCCATATCTGTCGCGGCTTGTGGTTCTGAGTGTTCCTTGCATGAACGTGAATGGGTTAAGCTCTTGGGGAACGGGCTCTAACCTGTCGGCTGAGTTGGATGGCTTGCTTGGGTGGATGTTACCTGTTTATGGCTGTCCAGTCTGGCGTGGCGCCAGGTTGGCTTCCAGCGCTCGTGACGAAGCTTTCAGTTGGTTAAGTCTGATGTAAGTCAGACCGCTTGCTTGGAATGGATGTTACTCGTTTGTAACAAAGCTTTCAGTTGGTTAAGTCTGATGTAAGTCAGACCGCTTGCTTGGAATGGATGTTACTCGTTTGTAACGAAGCTTCGAGTTGGTTAAGTTTGATGTATGTCGGGCGGCTTGCTTGGAGGGAAGTCACCCACGTCGGGACCCCCGATCTGGCATGGCGCCAGGTTGGATCTCAATGTTGGTCCTCGGAACTTCAAGTTGGTTAAGTCTGATCGTTGTTGGCGAGTTGGCTGCTTGTATGTCAAGTGGGTTCGGATGGCAAGAGTTGAAGGCTGGGAAGCTAAGTCGTGGTTCCCGGCTCCCTTTGGGATGCCTGCGCTACATGTGGTATCAGAGCCGACTGGCCGGTCAGCTATGCGGATCTCACGGAAATGGCCACGGTTTGGGGTTCATCAAGACAACTGTTGTGCAAGGTGCTGCCCACAGTGTAAGCACGGGTGCGTCCACGGTCGGGGTGGTCGGCAGAACGGGGGACTTGATGAGTCAAAGTGCTGCCCTTGAGGTGTAAGCACGGTCAGTTCTCGCGGTTCGGGCCTGGCGCTGTCTGCACGTAGGGCGGATGAGGCAAAGTGCTGCCTAGGGAGGTGAAAGCACGGTCTGTACCTTGTGGGGTGCGGGGCGACATATTCGAACTGTACGGGTTAACCATTGATACAGAGATGCTGCTCGAATTCGGGTGTAAAGCACGGGTGGTTAGCTGCCGGTGCGGGATAGCTGCCGATCGTTTAGCTATAAGGGCTATCGACCAAAAGGTGGTGGGGCGTGACTGAGGCAATGTGCTGCTTAATGGTGAAAGCACGGATAGTTGGAGGGGTGTCCTATGTGGGCTGATTCTGTGATCGATTTGTATGGGCGCGGCCAGGCAAAGGTCCGTTGGCAGGACCATCTCAAAGGGGGACCTTGCCTTTGTTACTTGTTAGTAAACCTGCCTGAGTGTCTTACTTGTATGTATTCGTGGTGAGTCTTAGTACTCGTGCTTTGCCTGGTTTGCATGATTGCTTGTGATACAAGGAGCTGATGGCTCGAGAAGGAACCTTTTCTTTTGAAGGCTGATACCATCAAACAAAGAGGACTACAGAATCTGTGGGGCGGATTTGAAGTTCAAGTACTCACACGTGAACGACAACGAAACGACTCAATGTTTGCAAAGGATGGATGGCTAGCCTGTTTCTTGGGTTAGTTTCATTTGCGACAACGCCCACCAGACGCAAGCAGGAAGTCAAAAGTTGGAAAGGGCCATTTCAGGGGAGATCTTCTATGGAGCAGTTGGTCTTCATTTTGGGACGGCCACCTTCGGAACTGAAACTCACTGAGCATGGGCGATATCCAGAATCTGTGCGGCGGATTTGCAGTTCAAGTACTCGCACGTGAACGACAACGAAATGACTCAATGTTTGCAAAGGATGGATGACTAGCCTGTTTCTTGGGTTAGTTTCATTTGCGACAACGCCCACCAGACGCAAGCAGGAAGTCAAAAAGTTGGAAAGGGCAATTTCAGGGGAGATCTTCTATAGCAGTTGGTCTTCATTTTGGGACGGCCACCTTCGGAACTGAAACTCACTGAGCATGGGTGATATCCAGTATCAGTTGGGTTTTTCCTCAAAGGGGAAAAGACTAGGATCCTCTTCAGAGATTGGCAACAAGTTGGATCGAGCCATAATCCTAGCTGATGGGAAGCAAAGTGTTGGAAAGGCTTTTTGTCCGAAGAACTCTACTCTAAAGTCCGATCAGCTGATTTATTAAGTGGAGGGGAACTATCACACACACCTCTCTCTTGGGGCAAATTTTGAATTAAAGTTGATCAAAATGGGGGCAAATTCAAGGTGACCTAGCCATACTCACACGAGGAGACTGGCGAACTTTGGACCTAATAAGTTGACAAGTTTTTGTTGTGGAAAGGAAAGTTTGTTATAGGCTTTCTCTGGACCAGCAATGATGAGGAAACATATGAGTACGCTGGCTTGTGTTACGTGTAAGGCAGCTGATCAATGAAGGAACTGTGAAAGTTGAGTCTTGCATGAGAGACTCGGTATTTCGAACGGACGCTAAGGGACAGTTCGCGTTGAGATCGGATTAGTGCAAACTCTGGGTGCATGTTTCTGATTCAAAGAGAGCTACTTGAAGCCAAGCTCGATGTACACTTCTTGTTTTGACTGTGAGACAACTAACCAGTGATGGAATTGTGAAAGTCAAGTTTTGCGCGACGGACATGGTGCTTCAAACAAACGCGAAGAGATAGTTCGGATGCGGATCAAACTGGTGCGACACTTTGGCTTTCCACGAGGTCAATGGTTACATTTGGGCTGATTCAAAGAGCTACTTCAAGCTAAGTGAGAGGTGCATTGCGGAGTACTCAATCTTTGCCTACCTTAAAGAGCCAAGATGGAAAAGTATCAAGATCAGGCTTGGACAAGGAGAGAAATCAAGGTGCAGAAGCAACAAGGCACTGAGTGGACCATAAAGTGGGCAATCAAACGATAAATCCTTCGGCTCAGGGAGCCTTGATACCTGTGCGGAACTGAACAAACCTGGAGCTCAGGGAGCTCAACACAAAGTACATCAAGGACAAATCAGGAGCTCAAAGGAGTTCCAAAGTCGAAAGTCAGAAGCGACAGGGGCGAACATTTCAAAGAAAGGCCTCTGTCACCAATTAATAAGGTTCTCGGGTTTTACGAAAGCGATATCAAATCTACGCTTTTCCCAGACAAAGATATATTTTCAAGTTATGTAATTTTTCAGTACAAAGAGCTGAGCCTCCGACTTGTGGTGTGCCAGCTTCAATGTTAATAAAAAGTGGCCAGTAAATTGAGTACTGTGCCTAGTAGCTTAAATGTATAGTCATTTTAATTGGGAGACACCTTTACTTTAATCTGACATCTGATGAGGACATCAGATTTTATAAAGGTGGGGTGGATGTTGTAAAGCTACCTTTACAAGCTTTACTTGCGGCGCCATCGGCGCCAGCTATGTCCCCGGCGCCAGCAGCGCCCCTGCTGCTCCCGGCGCCAACGGCGCCGGCGCCGCTCCCGGCGCCACTGTGACCAGAATCCAGCCGGCGCCAAGTTCCTATGGCTGAAAATCTTTGATCGGTTCTAGCGAAGTCCAGAGAGCTCAGATCGATGTGCAATCACCTCACACGATCTAGGCATGATTAAAGGAAGCCTGGGGATCAATAAAATCTAGAGAGAGAAAATGACTTTCTAGAAAGAGAAAATCCTAGAGAGAGAAAAACGTGCTTTACCAGCTTGGGTAGAGTGCTTGGTATGAGGGGGGGTGCCGAATCACACCAATACTATAGGGGAGTGCGGGTTGCGACTCAGGGCGAGCTCCAACCAAGTCTCAGCCTCCCTTGCTGGAATGTTGTCATGGCTCTCGCCTTGGCATGCTAGCGCCCCGGAGACTAGGGTCGGTCACACACTTGAAATGTAACCTTCTCAGATTTATCAATAAAGTGGGATTTTCCTCAAACTGACTCTGATTACCTTCTGGGTTTCAGTGTTCGGTAAAAGCGCCAGTTGTAAGGCCGCTTTCAAAATTTTTAACTTGGCACATAGCTGAGGGTCGTATCCCGGGACGCCAGCGGTATGCCGTCGGGACCATTCGGTCCGTGGCGCCAGCGGTATGCTGTCGGGACCATTTGTTCCAAGAACTGGTTGTTTCCATATCTGTCGCGGCTTGTGGTTCTGAGTGTTCCTTGCATGAACGTGAATGGGTTAAGCTCTTGGGGAACGGGCTCTAACCTGTCGGCTGAGTTGGATGGCTTGCTTGGGTGGATGTTACCTGTTTATGGCTGTCCAGTCTGGCGTGGCGCCAGGTTGGCTTCCAGCGCTCGTGACGAAGCTTTCAGTTGGTTAAGTCTGATGTAAGTCAGACCGCTTGCTTGGAATGGATGTTACTCGTTTGTAACAAAGCTTTCAGTTGGTTAAGTCTGATGTAAGTCAGACCGCTTGCTTGGAATGGATGTTACTCGTTTGTAACGAAGCTTCGAGTTGGTTAAGTTTGATGTATGTCGGGCGGCTTGCTTGGAGGGAAGTCACCCACGTCGGGACCCCCGATCTGGCATGGCGCCAGGTTGGATCTCAATGTTGGTCCTCGGAACTTCAAGTTGGTTAAGTCTGATCGTTGTTGGCGAGTTGGCTGCTTGTATGTCAAGTGGGTTCGGATGGCAAGAGTTGAAGGCTGGGAAGCTAAGTCGTGGTTCCCGGCTCCCTTTGGGATGCCTGCGCTACATCACGCCAAAGCAAATGCGATGGCAAAACTTTCTCTCAAAATTCAATATAGATATTGTACACACGGCGTGAAAGAACAATGGGGTGGCAGATGCACTAAGTAGATAGGAACACTTGATGGCAACGGTGACAGTTCAGGTGACTAGCCTACTCCAAGAAATCAGAGAGAATTATGGTGCAGATGCGTTGGCGAAGGACCTAATGATCGAATTCCAGCTGGGAAAGCCTCATAAACATTTCACTTGGAAAGATCAAATGGTTGTTTATAAACAACGCAGAGTATATGTCCCAGACAACATCAACCTGAGGAAGAAAGTCTTGCGAGAACATCATGACGTACTAGCCGCCGAACATCCAGGGGTGAATCGCATGCATGAACTTCTTAAAAGAGGCTTCTATTGGCCAAGTATGTGGGCAGACGTTGAATCCTTTGTGAAAACATGCCCGACATGTCAACAAGTGAAGGTGGAACCGCTAGCTCCAGCAGGACTACTCCAACCATTACCGGTACCAGCATACCCATGGGATTCGGTGAGCATGGATTTTATTGTTCAACTACCATGGTGCCAAGGCTTCGACTCAATTTATGTGGTGGTTGACAGCTTTTCAAAGCAAGTTCACCTAGTACCAACTAAAAGTTCAGTGAGAACTGAAAAAGTGGCAAGGTTATTTTTCAAATGTGTCTTCAAATACCATGGCCTACCTAGAACGATTATTTTTTACCGAGACACCAAGTTCGTCGGAAAGTTTTGGACTTGTCTATTTCACCTTGTGGGAACTGGACTGAATTTCAGCACTGCATATCACCCTCAGACAGATGGGCAAACGGAACGAGTCAATCGACAGATTGAACAATATTTACGAAATTATGTCGCTTGGGACCAATCCAATTGGGTCAACTACTTGGATATTCTCGAGTTTGCACATAACAACTAAGTGAACAGATCTACTGGAAGGGCACCCTTCGAGATAAGCAATGGTCGGCTACCGATTGTTCCAAGCTCTTTTCTTACAGGCATGCAAGAAACTCCAGTACCCACTGTGGAGGAATTCATCAATGAGTGGCACACAAAGCTGACAGAGGTGAAGTCATTTTTAGAGCAGTCCCAAAGAAGTATGGCAGCTGACATAAACCCACATCGACGAGAACTGGAATTTGAGGAAGGTGATCAAGTGTGGCTGAACACAAAGAATATTGCGTTACCAAAAGGTTTTTCTCATAAGTTCATTCGACCTTATGTGGGGCCATATTATGTCACCAAGAAGATCAACCCAGTGGCTTACCGATTGGCGCTACCATCTAGCTTGGATATACACAATGTGTTTCATATCTCATTACTCAAACGGTACAAACCAGATGAGCGATTTGATCGGCAACACGAACTCCGTCACCCACCAACGACACTTGATGATACAAAGAGACAGCTTGTACCAGAACAAATATTGACACATAGAAAGCGAACTGGCGTGCAACGTGAATATCTAGTGAAGTGGCTACGGGCTCCACTCATTGAGGCTTCTTGGGAGTACGAAGACAAACTTAAGGAGGGAGCCCCTGAAGTACTGGCAGATTATCTGCAGAAGAATCAACGCAATAGCCGTTTTTCCAGATCGGCACACAAAGCACTACCTGGCGGCATGCCTCCTGCATAAACAATCATGGCCATTTCTGAAGTTCAAGGAGCTTCCAAGTATCTTTCTTAAGTTTGTCAATAAATCACTTGCAGCTTTACACAGGTTTTACGTAAGTGAACTTTATCTACACTTTTCCTGTGCTACTGCCAATGTATTTTTTTTTAATTCAAAGTTGTTAAGGCCGGTGAATTAATCCCATGCCATACGTCCTAGGTCTAGTTTGGCCCTTATGAGGACATCAGCAGTTTTAAACAAGGGGAGGATGTTGTAAAGTTGACTCAGGTGCACCCAGCGTGCCCTGTAAGACTCTAAGGGGTGACGCTCCCTAAGGTCCCAGAGCAAGTTAGAACATCAAGGACTGAGCCTCCGACCTGTGGTGAGCCAGTCAAGTAGTCACAAGTCATGAGCTAGTTCTGGAGCTCGAGTCATGGCCTAGTCAGGAAGCAAGTTGATTTTGTCGCCGGGACGGCTCCCGAGACTCATGTCCGGGAGCCAGACTGATTCTGCCAGGCTTGCCAGGCTTAATCAGCAAAATAAAAAATAAATCCTAAAAGGCGTGCTTTACCAAGAAGCACTATATTTCACGACAGAGGGGGTGCTAATAAAGTTGATCCTTGTGGATGATTACCATTTCGGTTTCGCCTCCGGGACTGGTCCAAGTGGAAGGACCCTTACTACAACCTTTTTGTGTCGCCGGCGCCTAAGGGTCCACGTCATCGACGTGTGGCTTGCCGCTATGCCAACTGGTCAGTTTGGCAACCACTATGCCTTGGGTTACCTTTTGGGTATGAATTCTGAGTTGGCTTTCGGGTTGGTTGGGATTCCAGTTTTCTTAAGTCTGAATGATTAAGCTTGTTACGTTTCTGAGTTGGCTTTTACGTAAGTGCATGATGGATGGATGTTAGACTTAAGCGCGTGTTGGGAAAACCGCTCAAGTCCCAGCGCCCTTTGAGGTGCCGGTGCAACATCCGCATAGCTAACCGGCCAGGCGGCTCTGATACCACATGTAGCGCAGGCATCCCAAAGGGAGCCGGGAACCACGACTTAGCTTCCCAGCCTTCAACTCTTGCCGTCCAAACCCACTTGACATACAAGCAGCCAACTCGCCAACAACAATCAGACTTAACCAACTGGAAGTTTGGAAACCAACATTGAGATCCAACCTGGCGCCATGCCAGATCGGGGGTCCCGATGTGGGTGACTTCCCTCCAAGCAAGTCGCCCGACATACATCAAACTTAACCAACTCGAAGCTTCGTTACAAACGAGTAACATCCATTCCAAGCAAGTGGTCTGACTTACATCAGACTTAACCAACTGAAAGCTTCGTCACAAGCGTTGGAAGCCAACCTGGCGCCACGCCAGACTGGACAGCCATAAACAGGTAACTTCCACCCAAGCAAGCCATCCAACTCAGCTAACATGTTAGAGCCCGTTCCCCAAGAGCTTAACCCATTCACCTTCATGCAAGGAACACTCAGAACCACAAGCCGCGACAGATATGGAGACAACCAGTTCCTAGACCGAATGGTCCCGACAACATACCATTGGCACCATGGACCAAATGGTCCTGACGGCATACCGCTGGCGTCCCAGGATACGACCCTCAACTATGTGTCAAATTAAAAAGTCTAAAGCGGCCTTACAACTAGCACTTTTACCAAACACTAAAACCCAAAAGGTAATCAGAGTCAGTTTGAGAAAAATCTCACTTTATTGATAAATCTGAGAAGGTTACATTTCAAGTGTGTGACCGACCCTAGTCTCTGGGGTGCTGGCATGCCAAGGCGAGCGTGTTGCGTCGGCGCCTCAAAGGGCGCTGGGACTTGAGCGGTTTTCCCAACACGTGCTTACGTCTAACATTCATCCATCATGCACTTACGTAAAAGCCAACTCAGAAACGTAATAAGCTTAACCATTCAGACTTAAGAAAACTGGAATCCCAACCAACCCGAATGCCAACTCAGAATCCGTCCCCAAAAGGTAGCCAAAGGCAAAGACAAGCCACACATGAAACCCAAGGCATAGTGGTCGCCAAACTGACCAATTGGCATAGTCGCAAGCCCCACATCGATGACGAGGACCCTTAGGCGCCGGTGACGCAAAAATGTTGTAGTAAGGGTCCTTCCAATTGGACCAGTCCCGGAAGCAAAACCGAAATGGTAATCATCCCCAAGGATCAACTTTATTAGATTTGGAAGAGGTTACATTCATACATAGACTGACCGATCTTGGGGCCACCAACACGTGATGGGCATTGTGCCTAGCTCGTGCTGGTAGAAGGAGCTGAGACCTGGCGACTAGATTCCTGGCGCTGGTTGAACTGCCCCAAGTTTCTGTCTGCCGGACTCCCCCTATAGTTCTGCTGTGATTCAGCGCACCCCCCTGGTTTGAAACATAGTGCTTTCTGATAAAGCACGCTTTTTGGGACTTAGTTTTTATTTTGCTGATTAAGCCTGGCAGAATCAGTTTGGCTCCCGGACATGGGTCCCGGGAGCCGTCCCGGCGGCCGAATCAACTTGCTATCTTGACTAGGCCATGACTCGAGCTCTAGAGCTAGCTCATGAGTGTGACTACTTGACTGGCTCATCACAGGTCGGAGGCTCAGTCCTTGATGTTCTAACTTGCTCTGGGACCTTAGAGAGTGTCACCCCTTAAGTCTTACAGGGCACGTTGGGTGCACCCGAGTCAGCTTTACAACATCCTCCCCTCGTTTGAGAAAGTTGATGTCCTCATCAAGGCCAAACTAGAACCTAAGACTCATGGCACGGGCTTAATTCATCGGCCAGACTTTATTCACATATACAAGAGCACGGGCTTGATTCACCAGCCAAAGGAGACCAACTGTAAAGAGAAGTAAAGATATTGTGTTTGCACCCAGCACAGGAAAAGTGTGGATCTAGTTCACTTACGTAAAACCTGTGTAAAGCTGCTGCACTTAGACATTAGATTGAAGCTCACTCCTCGATGAGAAATGTGGCTTCCTTTATTAACATGAAAGAAAAAGGTACTTACGTCTCCCTTAAGCCTCAAATATGTCATTTTTGTCGCACGTTTAGATGAGTCCCCTAGGACTCTAGATTTTTCGTTTGGTCGCCTAGGTTGAGCTCCTTGAGCTCTGCATCGGCACTTAGATTCACCTCTGATGTAGAAGCTGCAGGCAATGTTGGCTCCATTTGACCTCACGTTAGCTGGTTTGTCACTGTTGGATGTCCTTCGTTAAAGAGGTGAGCTTTCGCTTGGTCACACAAGTTGAGCACCTTGAGCTCTGCATCGGCACTCCATATGGTCTCGTGTCAGCTGGTTTGTCACTATTGGCTATCCTTCGTTAAAGAGGTGAATGAGATTGGGAGGGATGGTTGGCTCAGGTTCATTTGTGTCGTTCTTTTCTAGTTGGTCCCCTGGCACAGCTCTGACGACACAAGGTCTCCTGCCATTATATAATAACACAAGGTTAACCCCTTTTGCCAAGAAGGCCACCACATGTTCGTTAAACCAGCTTAATCCCAAAATAGCGTCGAAGGCATCCATCTTCAAGATTGTGAACGTTAGTCGATTCTTCCAGGTTCCCAGGGAGATTGGTAAGTTGGTTGCCAATCTACAAGTGGTCATTGTACCTTTCACGGTCTCCACACAAATAGGAGTCACATTTTCTTCACATTGGATGTCCAATTCCCCTGTCAGTTTTTCTGACAAGTAGTTATGTGACGCCCCCAAGTCTACCATGAAGTAAATGATCCTGTCTTGAATACAGCCTTTCAGGTACAATAACTTTGATCCACTCGCAGGAGTCGCCATGAGATGTTCACGATACGCTGCAAGTGCACCTATATGTTGTAAGGCATTCAGGTCAGACTTCGTCACATCCGTTTCTGGGTCCTCTCCGTCATCCTGTTCACCATCTTCTTGATCAAATGCCTCTCTCTCCATCCTATCAAATCCTTCAATGGAGCCATGATTTGCTTGTTCAATGGTTTGGGGCATGACCTCCAAGAGTGACCTTGCTGATGACAGTTGAAGCAGCGCATGGAACTGCCCACTGTTGGTGAGCCGTTGTTGTGACTAGATGAAGGTCCAATATTGTTTTTTTCTTTGGAACGTGTTCCCTCCATTGTTGCCTTGGTTGCCAAACCCTATTTTTGTTGGGAATTTGTTCACGCTACTCGAGGCTTGGTTGCCATTTGAAGCTGAGTCCCCCTTTGAAAAGAAACTCGAACTCGGTTTGGATCCACTAAATACTCTTGTTGAGGTTGCGGGAGCAGCTGGTGCCAATGTGCTCTCATAATCACAAACCATTTTAGCCGCCCAAATAGTTGAATTGAAATCATGGGGCATGTAGCTGTCTATTGCACGCCGGGTCCAAGACTGCATTCCAGACAAGAGGTAATGATTTTTGTCTAGCTGTGTTAGCCCGTCTCTCATTTCTTTAGCAAGGTTAAATTGAGTAAGGTTCATGGTTCGCAGGGATGCCATTCTTTCCTTTCTGTTTCTCTGTCCTTCTTCACCTCGCTAAGCATAGCCGTCATTGCGCTTGATAAGTATTGCTGCATCTTCACTTCAAAGAGGTCTTGTTGCGCCTCTGGCAAGGGTCCGTCTCTTGGTGTAGGTTCAGAAGGGCCACCCATCTCTTCTTGGAGAGGCGCCACTATGGAGTGCATATGCTCTTTCTTTCTTGACTTGGATTTGGTGCCATCTTGATGCATGCGGGAGCCGTATTCTTGAGCCAGCTCCTCTCCGTCCGTCAATGCTCGTAACTCATCAAGGTGGTCCTCCATTATAATAAGAGGTGTACTTCCAACAAATTATTGCCTCAATCCTTTTTATTTTTGAAACTCTCCCTTCTGTCGGCCAGGCCCCAAAGCTCTCTTTTCCTCTTTATTAAATCAGCTTCAATGAAAATATCCCCTCCTCAAACTTAGCACGCTCACATCACTTGAGAGCCAAGTAGGAACCAGGTCATTTGTGTCCAAGCAAGCACACAACAAACGAAACATACCAACCAAAGCAAACACAGAGGTTCCCTCTCAAGCCACAAACCCCCCTGAGACTGGACGTAGGACCTTTGCCTAGCCGGGCCCACACAAATCTATCACAGAATTAGCCCATGGAGAAACATCCATCCAACCATCCGTGCTTTCACCATTAAGCAGCACATTGCCTCAGTCACGCCCACCACTTTTTGGTCGATAGCCCTTATAGCTAAACGATCGGCAACTATCCCGCACCGGCAACTAACCACCCGTGCTTTACACCCGAATTCGAGCAGCATCTCTGTATCAATGGTTAACTCGTACAGTTAGAATATGTCACCCCGCACCCCACAAGGCACAAACCGTGCTTTCACCTACCTAGGCAGAACTTTGTCTCATCTGTCCTACGTGCAGACGCCGCCAGGCCCGAACCGAGAGGACTGACCGTGCTTACACCTCAAGGGTATCACATTGACTCATCAAGTCCCCCGTTCTGCCAACCACCCCGACCATGGACGCACCCGTGCTTACATTGTGGGCAGCACCTTGCACAACGGCTGTCCTAAAAAATCCCAGAAAAAGTGGTCCTCCCTGTGAGACTTGCATAGCTGACCGGCTAGTCGCCTCTGATACCACATGTTGCGTCGGCACCTCAAAGGGCGTTGGGACTTGGCGGTTTCCCCAACACGCACTTAAGTCTAACATTCATCCATCATGCACTTACGTAAAAGCCAACTCAGAAACGTAACAAGCTTAACCATTCAGACTTAAGAAATCCCAACCAACCCGAAAGCCAACTCAGAATCCGTCCCCAAAAGGTAGCCAAAGGCAAAGACAAGCCACACATGAAACCCAAGGCATAATGGTCGCCAAACTGACCAATTGGCATAGCGGCAAGCCCCACGTCGATGACAAGGACCCTTAGGTGCCGACGACGCAAAAAGGTTGTAGTAAGGGTCCTTCCACTTGGACCAGTCCTGGAGGCGAAACCGAAATGATAATCATCCCCAAGGATCAACTTTATTAGATTTGGAAGAGGTTACATTCATACATAGACTGACCGATCTCGAGGCCACCAACACGTGCTGGGCATTGTGCTTGGCTCGTGCTGGTAGAGGGAGCTGAGACCTGGCGACTGGATTCATGGCGCTGGTTGAGCTGCCCCAAGTTTCTATCCGCCGGACTCCCCCTATAGTTCTGTTGTGATTCGGCGCACCCCCTCTGGTTTGAAACATAGTGCTTTCTGGTAAAGCACGCTTTTTGGGACTTAGTTTTTATTTTGCTGATTAAGCCTGGCATAATCAGTCTGGCTCCCGGACATGAGTCCCGGGAGCCCTCCCAACGGCCGAATCAACTTGCTTTCCTGACTAGGCCATGACTCGAGCTCCAGAGCTAGCTCATGACTTGTGACTACTTGACTGGCTCACCACAGGTCGGAGGCTCAGTCCTTGACATTCTAACTTGCTCTGGGACCTTAGAGAGTGTCACCCCTTAGAGTCTTACAGGGCACGCTGGGTGCACCCTAGTCAGCTTTACAACAGAGCGCCAGGACAACATTCCAGCAAGGGAGGCTGAAACTTGGTTGGAGCTCGCCCTGAGTCGCAACCCGCACTCCCCTATAGTATTGGTGGGATTCACCACCTCCCCTCATACCAAGTACTCTACCCAGGTTGGTAAAGCACATTTTCTCTCTTTAGGATTTTCTCTCTCTAGAAATTCATTTTATCTCTCTAAAATTTATTGATCCCCATGCTTCCTTTAATCATGCCTAGATCGTGTGAGGTGATTGCAAATCGATCTGAGCTCTTTGGACTTCGCTAGAACCGATCAAATATTTTCAGCCATAGGAACTTGGCGCCGACTGGATTCTGGTCACAGTGGCGTCGGGAGCGACGCCGGCGCCGGTGGCGTCTGGAGCAGCAGGGGCGCTGCTGGCGCCAGGGACAATGCTGGCGCCAATGGCGCCGGAAGTTAAGCTTGTAAAGGTAGCTTTACAACAAGTCTTGAAATTGATCTTCGATGAAGATGACATCCCGGCTAGTGAATATCTTCGACTTGATGGGATCGAGCAACTTTAGGCTTGATCTAAAGTAGTCAAGCTGATGAAAACACAGTTGATACTTTGGAAGTCGAGCTTCTTCCTAAGATCATGAGGAATCTGCGCAAAAGCAGTACATCCAAAAATTCGTAAGTTTGATAAAAAAAAAATTGGTACATGTCCAAACTTCGAATGGTGTTTTGTATGAGAGGCCTTTAGTAGAACATATGTTCTGAATATAGGTTTCTGTTGAAACAGCTTTAGCCCAGAAGCATTTCGAAAGTGTCACATATGTGATAACATGCACTTTGCCGATTCAACTAAGGTTCTCTTCTTTCTCTCAGCAAGACCATTTGACTGAGGCGAATAGGAAGTGATGTATTATTTCGCAATGCCATTGTTAAGACAATAATCCTTGAATTCGTTGGAGATGTACTCTCCACCATTATCTGACCTCAGTGCTTTGATTCGTTTTCCAGTTTGATTCCTAGCATGCTCTTTGAATTGTCTGAATTTGATGAAAGCCTCTGATTTCTGTTCAATGAAATAAACAGCTGTTCTTCTGGAGAATTTGTCAAAACAACTAATGAAATATTTTGCATCAAGCAATGAAGGAGTTTGCATAGGTCCACATATATCTGTATGAACAACATCTAATAGAATTTTTGCTACATGCATGTGGTTTGATCTAAAAGGAATCCTAGCCTGCTTTCCAAAGATGCAGCTATGACAGACATGGAGATCAACCTTACAGAAGGATGGTCGAGATCAAGAACCATGGATGTTGCAGAATGTTTAGTTGCAAGCCACGCACAGGAAAGTGTCGTGGGCTTGAGCGCCCAGTGAAAGCCTTGAGAATTCTCAATATCCCATAAGTAACTACTTGCAATGCTATCTCTGAGCGGCTAAAATGAAAGTTTGAATTTAGCGCAATGCTGATAAGCAGTAGCGCAATAGCAATCTCTAAAACAACTCTAAGAAGTGAGCTAGAATGCTCAGAAGTGTTCAAGCTCGTAGGCTTGAGAGAAGGAGAGCTAACTATTCAAACGCTTCTAATAATCTTTAACTTATGATGATGATTGTATGAATATGGAAAGCTATTTATACTAAGAAATTAGGTCATCAAATGTGATCGCCAGTTGGATGGTAATCCGCTGACATCCATCCGGTCCTTGTCATTGATTGCTGATAAGCGGTGAAATTGGTCGTAAATGTTCTGTCTGCATAAATGAACCAAAACTGTAGCTCTGTAAAAATGAACTAAAAGAGCCACAAGCGACATTGTCGGGTTTTTTGCAAAAATGCGAAAAAGGAGAAGGTGCCCTTAAATCTCATTTAGGGTTGTCTCACACTTTGCCAAAGTCATTTCCTTAACATTTGAGGCTCTTTGGAAAAAGCCAAAAATGCAACATTGATTTTACACGAGATTTCTGTCAAGCAAAAATTGCAAAAAAGGAGACACTACATTTTTCAACGAGATTCCTGATAGGCGAAAAAGGAGACATTGTCGTAAACTCTATGTAATTCTGCAGACTGTATAAACACATGGGAATCCGTAGAACTGGATAAACAAGAAGATTAAAACCAATTAGTCGATTGGTAAGAAGGAGAATAATCCAACACCTCTAGGTGCATAGAAATCAGTGAGATACAAAAAGATATCTAGGCTAGCACTTCATTGTGTGAAAATGAATGTGAGCAATGATCTTTTGAGAGAAGTATCATCATGTAAAAGTGCTAAAGAGGCTTGGGAGTCTTTAAAATCAATCTATGAATCTAGTAATACTTAGAGGGTTCTCATGCTTAGAGATCAAATTTTGCGAAGCATGAAAAGAAATGAGGAGAGTAGGAGATGACTTTGCAAATTTGGTCCAAAGTTTTGCCATCCAAGACACTTTGCCAACTATAGAAAAACTTCACAATGTATTAGTGGCTAAAGAATGTAGGATGCTCCATGGAAAATCTAGGATGAGTTCCTTGTCTTTGTAGGATGGTGATGAGAAAGCCAATTTCTCATTCAAGGGCAAAAAGAAGACCAATGGAAAGAAGAAGCATCCAAAGAAGGCCAAAGAAGAGGATGATGCATCAAGCTCAAAGGACAAGTCAAAGCAAAAATGCTTCTTTTGTGGAAAGAAGGGGCATTGTGCATTAGAATGCTACAAGAGACTAAGAGCACAAGTGGAGGAGGACAAACAAGGAAACCTTGCAAAGGAGGTGAAGAAACTATTAGTTTCTATCTTTCAAAGCCTTAGCATTTTTTCTTAGTTTTTTTCTTTGCTGTTTTTAGCGACTGTGCATTTTGAACTATGTTTCGCACAGTCTGCATTTTTGAATTGTTTTGTCGCACAGTTCGCATTTTTTTTTTTTTGTCATGAGGAAAATTTAACCCTAGGCCTAAGACACTTAGAAAATAACTCTGGCAGCTTTTCTCGAGATTGTCGCATTTTTCGCATTTTTGCAAAAAAAGGAGACATTGTCTTTAGAATGCCTTAGAAAAATTTTCTGGCCAACCTTTGCATTTTTCGCCCTTCAGGAAAAAAGCAACACTATCTCTAAATGCCTTAGAAATATTTTTCAGGCCTACCTTCGATTTTTTTGCCTTTTTTGCCTTCTTCGAGAAAAAGCGAAGGTGTCCTTAAAAAGGTGACATTTCCTTTAAAATCTTATAAGGGTCTTTAAGCAAAAGGCGAAGGCCTACAGCGTGAAGGCACTGTCCAACGGACAAAAGGCAGCTAATGCACGAACAACAACAGAAGGTTAGACGATTCACACTCCAAAGGACCAAGAAGATCAAACAAGTACCATGTAGTACAGCTTCATGATTTGATATGAAGACGTCAGCAGAAGAGCGTGAGGATGTGCCTAATCCGTCGCTCTTGTAATCTGAGATTAGTTGTAGATCGTTTAATCTCTCTAATCAGAAATGTTACTTTGAGTATATGTATTGCAAGACAGTAAAAAGAAAAAAAAGACAGTTACGGACACAGAGTGAGTTTATAGATTAGTAGTAGCTAGTCGTATTTTTGTGAGAGAGAACATCTCTCGTGCCAACGCACTGATCTGGGAAACAGACAGCGCTCAAGAAAGAAATTGTAAATTCAATTTTGATATAGAAGTAATTTTTTCAAAGCTCTGTTCTGTGATGTGTATAATCTCTAATATTGAAATGCATGCTAGCAGTAGATAAATTTTTGTTGTTGTTTTTCTCAACATTATCTACTGTGTACAAGTCTAATTTTTACAACAGATCTGTAGTAGCAATCTGGGGCTTGGAAGAGAATTAGACCACACTCAGTAGCAGTAGCTACTCTTGCCAAGTCAGCTCTATTCGGCCTTCGTTAACGTTTCATTTTGTTTCATTTTCGTTTGGTTTGGTTTGGTTTCGAGTTGTTTCTTCCTCCCATCAGTGGAGCAGAGCTCGTTTCGTTTCGATTCGTTTCATTTCGTTTCGTTTCATTTTGCAATTCTTTCGCATCAGTGGTATCAGAGCCATAACTTTTGATTATCAGAGCCCTACTGGATTCCTTTAGGCTTTGGCATCCATTAGCAACATTCAATCAAAGATCTGCATGATCATTGACTCCTCAGCATCAAACTTCTTAGCATGGAAGGTGAAGACTTCTTTCATACTGAAAGGAGAAGGTCTATGGCCCTAGGTTGATGGCACAGAAGAGATGCCCACAACCATTGGCAAAGAGCTACAGGAATGGAGAGAGAAGAATGACAAGGCAGTAGCCATGTTGTCATCATCCATCGAAGACAACTTGACACTTGATCTAGCCACACTCTCCAAAGCAAGAAAAATGTGGGATACTTTGTTGACTATATTTCAAATAAAATCACGAAGCCAAATTATTCTTTTTGAAGATCAGCTGACCAATCTGAGATGGGATGGTAAAGACCTGACCTCCTTCATCAGAAGAATGAAGACTTGTTCCTCTCGCTACACAATTCTGGAGAAGAGAATGCAGTCTCAACAGAGAAGCAGCTCACGTACCTGATGCGAGCTCTACCAAGATCGTTTCAAACGACCTGAATACTACTTGCTAAAGATCCACAAATGACTCTTAAGAAGGTTGTAATCGATATCAGGGAAGAGGTGGAAGCCGTGAACACCTTGATGACAAGGATAATTCTGATCAAGCTCTCTACAACAACAAAGAGAAGCAGAAGAAGAATTCCAAGCCTAAGAGGAAGTCAGACCAAAGACAAGTTCGAAGGCAGCAGTCAGAGGGAGCCAAAGAAGGCAAATGGAAGAGCAAAAATAAATCGAGACAACAGAACAATGAGAAGAAGACCTCCATGAGATGTGCACGAGAAGGCCACACTGTTGATAAGTGCTGGCTCAATCCAAAGATAGAGTACATCCACTGTCACAAGAAGGGTCACGCAGCCATTGACTGCAACCAAAATCCCAGAAATAATAAAGCTCAGAGTAGAGGGAGAGCGACAATAGCTCATCCTACATGGAGGAACCAGAGTCTTCCAAGATGGCTGAAGACAGAGCCAACAACGGCAAGAACCCAGCAGCTTACTTGTGTGCTAATGTCTATGTGACATCAACTTCAGATACACAAGAGATAATTCTTGATTTAGGTGCAACGTCACACTTCATGGCAACGAGACACATGATCACTGATTATCAAAAATCAAAATCTTCCAGATACATAATCTTGGGAGATGGTTCCAGACCCAAAGTCAGCCCAAAGGAAGAGACAGAAGGCTCAATGACACTCTATACGTGCCCACTCTTCAAAAGGACCTACTATCCGTTGCTAAGATGGTAGATACAGGACTAAGTGTCACCTTTGAATGCGATACCTACGAAGTGGTTGAAGCTACAACCACTCATCTTGTCACAACAGAAAAGCGAAAGGGGAACCTGTATCACCTCAGGATCCGAGTAACTTCTAAGCAAGCTCACCAAATCAATGAATCGATGGATATTACATGGCACAGGAGGCTGTATCACATGAATACAGTCGCTCTGTACAACGCTAGTTGGAGCGGAGCATTCACTGGTGTCAACATCAAAGATGCAGCATGCTTGAAGTCATGTGATGCCTGTAACAAAGACAAGATGTCACGTATACCATTCACCAAGGACTCTTTCAGAACGAAAGAATTCTTGGAACTGGTACACTCTAACATCTGTGGAACGTTTGATGTGGTCTCCCTGGGAGGTTCAATGTACTACATCACTTTTATTGACGACTTCAGCAAGTTTGCAACCGTGTACTTTATCCACAACAAGTTAGAGGCCCTGGACAAATTCACAGAGTTTGTGAATTGGGATGAGAAATGGATTGACAAGAAGGTGAAGCAGCTGAGAACAGACAGAGGAGGAGAATACAACTCCAAACGCTTTGTTGAGTTTTGCACTAGCAAAGGAATACTTCACTTGAAGACTGCAGCCTACACACCACAGCACAATGGTGTGGCAGAGACGAGAAATCGGACTCTCATGGAAGCTGCAAGATCCATGATGGCCCATTTAAAGACATCAAAATTTTTATGGGCTGAAGTAGTAGCTATCGCCAACTACTTGTAGAACAGGATAGGTAGATCCAGTGTTGCACATACCACATCACACAAAGTTTGGTGGGGCAACAAACCAAGTCTGACTCATGTGCGCATTTTTGGATGCGTCACATACTCCCACATTCCAAAAAAAAAAAAAATATTGGATGAAAAGGTGGAGCATGGATTCCTCGTAGGATATGATGTTCATTCATCATACTACAGGATCTACATGCCTGACAACAGACAAATCAAGACTGTCAGAGACGTTAGATTTGATGAGTCAAAGACAATGGCTGACGGAGATCCAGTTGGCTACGAAATCTTGACCAGAGGCTACTATGACCTAACGACATCTACAGAGGGAGCAGATCCTGAGCACCCGGAACAAGATGCTCAAATTCCAGATGGACAGAGCGACTGTTCAGACGATGAGCAACAAGGCACACATCCTGTACCCAGGACATCTGCTACTCACCGCAATTCAATAGTCAACAAAGGCAAGGCCATCGATCTGACTACGAACTCTCCAAGAAGATCCACGAGAGAAAGAAGAGCACCTATCAGATTTGTACCTGATAGCTCAGCCTCTATATTAGAGGAGTTATGTGGATTTGGAGGAGAACCTCAAACATATGAGGAAGCTATCAGCTGTTTAGATAAGGACAAGTGAATTAAAGCGATGGAAGACGAGATGAATTCCATGAGCAGAACAATGTCTGGAATCTAGAGCCATTACCAGCAGACAGGAAGACTGTAAAAGCAAATGGGTTTTCAAATACAAGTATGGACCTGATGGCAACGTATCAAAATACAAGGCCAAATTGGTGGTGAAAGGTTTCCCTCAGAAGTATGGTGTTGACTATACTAAAACCTTTTCTCCAATCGTAAAGCATTCGTCCTTACGCCTACTATTTGGATATGCAGCAACCTACAGTCTCAAGATCCACATGGTGGATGAAAAGACCGCCTTCCTACATAGCGAGTTGAATGAAGTGGTCTATATGGACCAACCACCATTCATCTGCCCACGCTTTGCAAACTACGCCTGTCGAATGCAAAGAAGCATATACGGACTAAAGTAGTCTGCCAGGCAGTGGTATAAGAAGAAGGATCACACTCTTAGATCCTTAGGATTTCAACCATTGATGGCCGACTACAATGTCTATACAAAGGTCACAAATGGGAAAATCATAATCATAGCAGTCTATGTGGATGACACCTTGATTTTGTCTAGAAGTGACGTGCTGATTGTTCATGTTAAGCATGATATTTCACAACATTTTGAAATATTAGACTAGTAGAAACAAGATGCTACCTGGGATTGCAGATTGCCAGTCAAGATACATCCAGAAAATCATTGATGATTTTCAAATGACAGATTGCAAGGGAGCTAATACGCCGATGGTAGCTAGAACAATTCTGACCATTAGGCCCTTTTGAACTAAAAAAGGGCCTCTTTTTTCACTCACTTAGTGATTTAATCATTTTTAATTAAGTCACTAATCAATCCTACATGGCATCTAAACCATGGGTGCAACATGAGTTAGTATCTAGTCTAGCTAGGGTCTATGTTATGTTTAGTAGGGTAAAAAGGGGGTTTTCGCCACATATTTAGTAGGGTGAAAATATGGATTAATCTATGGTGCTCACAATGGCATTTATTGAGCTAGATTTCAAATTTCATGGACCATTTTGGCCATTATTGCCTTTTCATTTGACATTGAAGAATTACCAAATGTTGAAAAGAGAAACTTTTTAAAGAGTAATGGCCTTTCAAATATTTGATTTTGAACCAACAGAACTTCATAATTTGTAATTGAAAGCTCAGAACTTCAAAATAATGAAAGCCTATAAGTATGAAGTAGAAAGTAAATGTATGGTCCCACAAGCCTACATTTGCTAGGCGCATTTTGGCATTGTGGGACCGTTCTGCCAACATCAGCTATGTCAGGTCATTAAGGCTCTAATGACCCTCAAGGCTTAGGGTGAGACGGCTAATGGGCTATCAAAATATACACATAGTCGCGTTCTAAATTCAAATTTAAATAAGTTTCCCACTTCATAAATTCAAACTTTTAAACTAGATCGTTTTAAATTTTAATAAATGGTTTGTGTACTTTCATAAGACAAGAGTGTAACTATTGATGCATTTGAATTGCGATCTTATTGTTGATTGATACTGACCATTTGAAGCTTCTTCATATGTAGTTGTGCCTAAAATACATTGACAAATTCTGCCTCATTGATCATGGCTGAAAGATATCATTTACATGTCAAACTATCATGAGAATATGCGACCACTCGCACTGTTGAGGGCATTCATGACTTGGATTCCGAGAAAATGAGCCAATGGAGATATCAGGGAAGGCGCCATATAGATTTGTCAGTTGATGGATCTCTGTATTCACCCAATCCATTGAACAATTTAAGTCCTAGTTTCAAAGATGTTCATAGTTTGTTAAGGTTTGTTGGAGATGGTACCCAAGGGCTTCTTGGTTTTTGCCATGCCCTTGATGCAAAAACAAATCAAGCGTCAAACTTAGCATCCCCATGCATTAGATTTGGCATTACAAGAAGCAAATTTAAAGTTATCCAAGGTAATGAACGAGATGGAACAGTATGCCAATTGTCAAAAAACGTTAAAATAAAAAGTACAATATTGGAAAAAAAAAACGGAAAAATTGGAGATCTTTTATAGGGCAAAGAGAGCTAGAATTGAGACTTTGGTTGCAGGAGGTGGGGCTCAAAAACGTCACATAAGAGCAACCAGAGATACTATGAGAAATATGATGGGAGTAGACTCAAGTGGAAGTGACTTCCATTACTTTCTAAAGAAAAAAAAAAATTTGTGATGCAATCTCACACACCAACGAAAAGATGCGAGTCAAAATAGCTAAAAAATTGATGTCTGACCTGCATAAACCAGTTGATGCAACAAAACTTGTTCAATTGATGGATGAAGAGGATGTGAGTCGTATAGCTTACAGAGAATTAAGCATGGTGCTAAAGAATGCATACCAGAAAGGCATTCATCGAATCATGCCAGCATACCGACAGGTTGAGCTTGCAAAAAAGAATTTCAATTATGAGATTCTATCTTTATTGGGGGGATACCACCACATAACTGACACAATGAGCATAAAAGGTGGAAAAGGTGTAAGCGAAACTCATTTCCAGTATAATAAATTCAGCAACGTTTTTTTGGACTTATAAAAGGTGCAAAAATGTATGGTACAACACTATCAAATCACACAAGAGGGTATGCTTGATAGTTTTGCAATGTTGCATTGATCATATGTCCTCATATCTATTGTATTCATTGCATGCAGACTCAAGAGTATACCTTGTGGGCTGTGTGTGCACTCGGCTTGATCTTCTGGGAGGATTTGACTGATGAACCACTCCTGGGACTTGTTGCTAGGTAGCAGCAACGTCTTCATCTGACTCGCTATCAAAAAGTGGGTCGACAACGCCTGAGCCAGAAGTTCGGACAGTCGTGTCAATGGCCGGTGATGAAGGTTCTCCTGAAGCAATATCCTTGCTTTGATGTCAACAAACTGATCCTCAATAAAGATTGTATCCCGGTTATACAAGATTTGTTGGGTATCAAGATCATACAGCTTGTATGTATTATTAGATGAAGTATATCCAATCAAGATGGTCTTGAGACCTTGGAAGTCCAATTTCTTCCTCGTATCTTTTGGGATCTACGCGTAGGCAATGCATCCAAACACTCTTAGATTCTTCACAGAAGGCTTAGAGCCTGTCCACACCTCGTGGGGTGTCTTGCTTGAGAGGGCCTTGGTTGAATATTTGTTCTGGACATAAGTTGCAGTGGAGACAAGTTCAGCCCAGAATCTCTTGGGTAGTGATGCATGTGCTAGCATACATTTGACTGATTCAACTAGGGTATGGTTCTTCCTCTCGACTAAGCTATTAGACTGAGGACTGTAAGGAGTAATGAATTGCTACTCAATGCCTTGGCTTTGGCGATACTCCTTAAACTCGATAGAGATATATTCTCCACCATTGTCTGACCTTAGGGCCTTGATCGTCCTTTCAGTCTCCTTTTCTGGATGCTCCTTAAAGATTCTGAAGCAGTTGAAGGCTTCTGATTTCTTTTTTATAAAGTACACCATAGTCCTTCTGGAAAATTCATCAATAAAAGCTATAAAATACTTGACATCTTTCAGCGAAGGATTTTTCATCGGGCCACAAATGTTTGAATGTACAATGTCTAACAATCCTCTAGCAGTATGCTGATAGCTTGATTTAAATGGTTTCCTAGTCTGTTTACCAACTAGACAATCTTGACAAACAGGTAATTCGACTTTATCACGAGGATAGTCGAGATCAAGAACAATAGATTGTCTAGACATTTGTTGTACAATAGCATGATTCAAGTGACCAAGTCTACAATGCCAAAGTAAACTTTTATTTGCATGAATAGAAGTATTGTGAGTGCCTGACTAGAGGCAGAAAAGCAATGACTCAATTTATACAAGTATCCATGCCTCTTTCCGAGTGCTAGGATCTTGCCTGTCCTATCAACTACTTTGCACTGTTGGTGTTCTGCATCCCTTTTGTCCTTTGTCTGTTCGCTCTCTCTGATGGTGGTCGCTACTATATAACTACCACATTGAGAAGCATTCATCAGCAGTTGAAGCATTCTGTTTATGTGTAGATCAGTCATCCAGAGTATATTCTAGATCGCCATTGAAACCCTTCTTCAGGGTGCACGAATTGGATAGCACCATCATCATATGTACTAGCTTTATTATCAAAATTTTAAATTCATGTTTCTTGTTTATTGTCTATGCTAATTCAGTTGTCGCTTGTAATAGATCTCACACATGCAGAATCTCAGGTTCATACATGTCTCTTTTGAAGCAAATTATGCTTGATTTGATCCACCTTTGATCCAAAATTTGTTTGATTGCAATCGAGATCGTATTCTTCTCCAAAATTCGAGTTCCTTCAGACAATTACTCTCAAGAATTGAGCAAGCTATGAATGCACACTGACCTCTACAAAGACCTGATACCATGTGAAGTTTTGGCACGTGTGAACTTCTCAACACACCTTTGAAGGATCTTATGAGGTGTTGTGATTGCACATGAATGATCAAACAACAAATTACTTGACAAATGCATACCATAGACTCAAAAAACTAAGTACTCACTATGAGAGATAATGACCAAAAAAGTTTCTAAGTGTTCATTATGGAGAAACTTGCTTGCTCTCAGGTAGAGAGAAAATCTACGACCAATAAAACTCGTGTAGAGAGAGAAATCTCAATTCTCATCAAAAACTTACAACATGGAAACTAGCCAAAAAACCTTACATGATGAGGCTCGAGTTCCAAGGTGGATTTGCATGTGATCAATGGTTGATCCACATCATTTAGTTGACCTACTATCATAGATCCACATCTCAAACTACATGCATGATGTGGCATGGATTGCATATCTTTTTCCTAGATAAACTAGACATGTGTAGATCACTCTACCTAACTTTGCATGTCACCTAACATTTTGCATGCCAACACATCTAAATCTACCTACCACAAACGCGACTTATTCTACAAGGTCATGTGCTCAATTCACATACCTCAATTACGTACAATGAAAATAACATGAGCATAGCCCCCAAAGTCAACATAGAAAGCTATTTTTTTCCCATTCTTCACAATTATTAAAAAACACTCTATAATGCCACAAACAGGATCCAAATTACTAGATTATTGTATGGAACACATTCCATCTATTTCCATTTGCAAAATCCGGGGATTTGATCCAGATTCAATTGCAAAACATAGTTGGTTCCATAATGGATTATTTGACTGTAGTAAATTTTCCCTGGAATCTTTGATTTCTCAGAATTCTAATTAAACACTAGGGAAAAGGAATCCAAATTCCCATAGGCAATTTTAAAATTAATTCCCAATTGTATTCTCACTTGCTATCACATATACTTCAGGAATTGAAAGTAGAAAAAAAAAAAGTAATTGGATCACTTGGTCAACCCAACATCTATCCCTTCAGGCTTCTTCCCCTTCCTCCCTTCCCAAATGTGGTTTAGGCTGAAAGCCCCAAATTTGTCTAGGAAAAGGACCAGTTTGGAATCAGTAGTACTTTTAACTACTAATCAATCAGATAGTTTCGATTGTTCATTAATCAAGTGCCACACTCAATTACTGGCAAACCAACTTGTAGATTGGCATAAAAATTGTTCCAACAAGATTTGTGTTATTCTTGGTCTTTATTAATTACATAAAACAAGAAATGCTCCCATTAATTGACAGATTCCAAAATCTTCAACCAAAAGTGAAAGATATTGTGACCGTATAAAACTGATTGATTTCAACTCAGTAAGGTCATTCACTTTATAAGCACTTTATGTTTGATCAATAACCAACGAATTTGAACAAATCCAAAACATCCATGGTTTTTTCAAAACTTTACATAACTGGGATTTTCAAATTTCGCTCGATAGAACTAAAACTGTGAAAACCGATTTAAACCATCGACTTGGCAGTTTCACAGATACCATCCCATTTCAAAAGGATTTTGAAACATCTAGCATGCATCAGATATGGCATGCAGTGATTTATAAGAAAATCAAATTTTTACGTAAATTGCCTAATAACTGAAAAATTAGCCTTTTGAACTAGAATTGCTAAAAATAGCTTCATGCATGAAATTTTTCTGATCAATCTACTGAACACCCATGTACCATGCATATAGGTCTATCCATACATTTTCAACAACAAAAAAGCACTAAACTGAGTTACATGCATGCATGCATCAGAACAATTCGGAGAATTTTTGAATTTTGGTTCAAAAGTTTTCAAACTTTGAATAGCCATAACTTTCTCTACAGGACACCAAATTGGTTGTTGTAAAGCACAGTAAGGAGGGAGAGTAGGTCTACAAGACACTGCCATGTCACCCTACCACCTAGGCTTCACACGTGCGATCTGTAAATGATCAAAATTCAGGTAGGAGGGCACACTCCAGCCCAAGAAGAAACCAATTAGAGGTTACAAGCACTCTTCTAAGGTTCAATAGAGGCATAGAGGCTTCAAATAGGTCTAGCAAGCATTCATAAGCTCAGATCATGCAAAAATTGTATCTTTGGACTCCTTCAACAAGCAAAACTTCAACATAATGTTGCCTAAGCCTCACGCAACCAAATTGGATGCATGATGGGCCCTCATAAGATTATTAATTACATTACTGGCCAAGCCCAGAATGATGAGGCGTAACTAATAACCTTATACACTGGTATAACCGGCTATCCATGGTAGGAATTATTCCGAATCCCACATACAGGACATGGACATAACAATGTCAATCACTCCAATTGTATTCAGGGCCTCCATACACCATGAGTGTGGCATAACTACCTGGAGGCACATCCACATGAGTGTCGATGTACAAGCTTAGGGTAGCGTCTGGAGATCGTAAGCTAGGCAAGAGCTGATAGATTCAATTCTAATATTGAAATGTATCACCTATCCTAGGAAAAGCAACAGACTCTGACCAACATCCAAATTGCACACGGTTGAAAGGTTTCTAGATGGCAAATAGGTGTGGTGGGACAATACCTATGGTGTCGGGTATTTGGTCCGAAATAGTGATACACATCACAAATACACAAAGTTTTAACCTTTTCATTTAGTGCCCTAATTTGTCTTCAATGACGTGTTCTATCTACGAGAGGGCAGTCCATAGTATCAATCGAAAAAGATTTGGAGGGGCCCTCAAAGGGTGATTCCATCACATTTTCAAATAACCCCAAAGGAAAATCTTCAACAACATCAACATCATTTACTATGGTCGGACCTATGACCTCGTCAACATTGTCCACCAAATCACACACCAAATCTTCATCCAATGCTAATGATGATCCAAAATCTAGAAAAAGTCCCATTCTTTTTAGCCATGCACTAGGTGATTTTGAAGGCCCTGGATGGGTAGGTCAACAATTCTTGCCATGCCACCTATTAATATATAGGCCGATTTTGATTGCCTATGGTTGTAGTTCGTTGGATGTAACATCAAGCACAATATTTTGATCAAAATCACGGTCACTTACTTGCAAGTACAAACAACAAACAATAATCTTTTTCAATAAGATAAATTACCATAAAACTTGCCAAACAAGAATGAATATTTCACGACAATATATTTTTGTGAATGTTTGTAGCAAACTAGTGGATTGAGTAAACTAGTACCATGGCATGATCTATAGGACAGTTTGAAAGACCCGCAAGCACTTGATCAACTTTTGGTGGAGGCCTTCTCCACATGTGATCATTGAGTATGTGTCTTTTGTGATATTGGCACAATCACAATGGATCTTTTCATCCCATGGATCCAGCTACATAAATCAAAAGAAAAATTATCAATGTCATATGTTCGAGCACTCAAATATGGCTTGTAATTAGAAATGAGCAAGTATATTGAAATGTGCAAGTATTGTACTTTAGGACCATAATTGGATCTACAAAAGATCCACAAGAGTGATTAGATTCTTGCTCAACAATCTATCAAAAAACTAGACACAAAAAAGTTGATCTAGATTGGCAATTTGACAAACAACAAGCATTAACAATCAAAAGCATTGATCAACATTAAAATCCAAGCCCACACGTGTGTACTACAGGCTGTAGTACGACCTTCAACCTGAGAAACAAGTAAAAATTGATTTGGTTTCCTTTGGATCACAAAAACTCAATGTACATAGTGAACTGCCA
The DNA here is from genome assembly GCA_029204225.1 of Diphasiastrum complanatum. NCBI lineage: Eukaryota > Viridiplantae > Streptophyta > Lycopodiopsida > Lycopodiales > Lycopodiaceae > Diphasiastrum > Diphasiastrum complanatum. Next base: position 4,614,183 of record CM055112.1, read on the forward strand.
ATGAACTCCAAAAATGTTCTATCTTCTCACTATGAGAGCTTGGAATACATAGCAAATTCGACTTCCTTTGTGAAGTTAGGTGGATTTCTAGCATGTAATAAGGAAGTTAACTCAGCCTTTTTGCCCTAAAATGAAACCCTAGTCTATTTCCTAGAGTCATGCTTGGTAGATAGCTAGTTGGTCAATTTTTCACCTTAAATCTAGGATTTAGGTCCTATAAACTAGGAATCACTACCAAAATGACATGACCAACCCTATGGACTTGACCTAACCTACATTAGGAGTGGGTTTCCATGTGGCATCTTGATCTCACATGTGTGGAATCCACTTATGTACAAAATTTACATTATACTACATGGTTTTTTATCAAGCTAGATTTGCCAAGTTTTGACAATTCTTCACACTCCTCCTCAAATTTAGCTTGATCTATTTACAATTCTCTTGATAGATGAATGAAAGCTTTTAGAAGTGCTAAAAAATCCAGCTACAAACAAGGAACTTTTGAGACTCCAATAGAGAATGATGTCCATGAAGGATCTTTCACCACCTCTTAAAAGATCCCTTACAAGATGTTCCATAAATGTGCCTATATACATGTAGCACACTTCAAACACTATACATCATGTGAAGCCATGGATTCCACGACATTTTGTGTGCTTCACCTTCTGATTGATGCAAAGCCAAGCTCTGGTACCACTATAAGGACTGCCTAGTGAAGATTCGACTAGATCCCGTTGCATGCAACCAAAAGGACACTTGTGGAGCTAGTCAATACCCTAACCACTTCACCCCCATGCCATGGTGAATGAATGCAAGAGAGGAGGGGCTCCTGGCTATAAGGATCAAAAAATTCAATAGGTAGATGGGCGAGTTTCCACTAGTATATTTTCTTAGGATCCCCATGCAATCTAAAATAGCAATTGACCTCCTATTCTTACATTATAGCAGTCAAACACCATGCAAGTGCTCCTATGTCCAATTATAGGTCTGGGCTTTCATATGATTATTAATTACTTTAACGGCCAAGCCCGGAATGACGAGACATTATTAATAACCACATACAACTGGAGTGACGAGCTATCCATGTCAGAGATTATTCTGAATCCCTCATACTGGACTTGGACGTAACACCAAGAATCCATGTAACCAAGTTTTCTTGAACCCAAAAATAGTTTTGATTTAAATGAACACTTTAATTATTAATGACCACAATGTCCACTTGACAATTCATATAATATGGAGTCATTTGGCTTGCCAGTGAAATGCCGCGACTTGGACCTGAACCTTGGTCACTAACCTAGTCACATATTCACATTTGTTTAGTTCTTTATTATCAGTAAAATCTAAGGCTTTTTAAAATCATATTAAATATGGATATTTAATTAATTCACTTTTTATTTTGAACCTTTTAAATTTGTAACATGGCAATTCTTTGAAATGCAAACAGGCCTTTGACGTGACGTGCACACTTCAACTTGCAAATGCCATTGCTGAAGGGGATGCGTCAGTAGAGAGTAAGGTGTCGTACTCATGGTCTCCGATCCCGGCTTGGCTCATGGGAAATGCTGTATATTGCTGCGCACGCAGCACAGCTCCTTCAATTTTGCTCCAAAACATCGCAGAAACATTTGCACTCCAGCTTGATCGCATTCTTATACCTGGATCGAGCTATCATTTGAAGGTTTTTAAGCAGGTAACTGTGGAGGGTTTGTAAACAAAGCATCATGACAGTGGAATTCGCTTCAATTGATTCTGCAAGTAATGTGAAGCTCTCAGCTAGGGTTTACAGGCCAGATGACGGGGTTGAAGTAAAGAATATTGTTCTTGTTCTTGTGCATCAGTACACTGTTCTTGGAGGTTGCCAGGGTCTGCTCAAGGGTATGGCCACGGAGCTTGCAAGCAAAGGGTTTGTGTGTGTAACATTCGATATGCGAGGAGCGGGGCGTTCGACAGGACGGGCTTCGTTGACGGGGTCGTCAGAGGTGCATGATGTGGTGGCCGTTTGTCAATGGACTGCAGAAAATATCCCTGCTTCGAGGATCCTCTTGGTTGGTTCATCTGCGGGTAGGTCATTCTTGGCAATCTGTGAGGAATTTTCATGTACAACTTCACAACAATCCGAGTGGACATACCTGTAATTCTGGAATCTCAATTATACGAAACTTGTCCCCTCAAACGAGACCGCTGCACATGATTTAAAGTGAGATGATGATTATTTTGGAGTTGCACCAGGCTTTGTGTTGACTAGTTTTGGATCATTGGATAACATTACCAACTAGATAATGGGTGGTAAGTGGTACATGTGGTACATTGTAGGGAAATAATGGCCAAGATGATAAGCCAATATTTTTCTACAATGTGCCTCCCTGTGGCAAGATGAGAGGACGAGCCATTATATCTCTTACAATGTGCCTCTCTGAACACACGTTGATTGGCTTAATGTGTGTCGCAAAAATCTTATTTTAGAATTATGCCGGGCCCATGAGCACTCCTAGATGACATAATTTTTATGCTCCACCCAAGAGGGATACTTATTTTTGGATTCCATACATGAAGGTTCTGTATTTTCAAGATATCATCCATTGGGGTACCGTTACACAAATTTGTAGGAAAACTTTGGTCTCATTATCATTTTCTGGCTAATGGTTGTCCCCAACTTCAATCTGAGCCGTCCATCCATGTAAGACTTGAGCTTGCTCACTTTAAGTGCAGCTCATACTTCTTGCTATACTTTCTTTGATGTAGCAAGTTAATGTGCTGCCATGCATGAACTGCTTGCCAGATGTCTTGATATGCTTGATAGTCCTTGTAAATTTCACCAACCTTTTTTGACATCGCATTTAGCGCACATCAGCAAAAGTTGGTGATTGTGTGTGCACATGTGTGCTTGCAACTAGTGCATGGTATGCTCTTGAACAAGCCTAAGCAATCGAAATTCTAACATATTTGAAGGTTCATGAAGTTCCTACTTAGTCATAGTTCCTCTTCCAAAAAGTAGAGGTACTTATTCTCTAAACAGTTTTGGAAGGTGAATAAACAAGCTATTTCAAACAAGTGAAATTGTATGTATCAAGTTTCAAGGCTCATGTGAGATGTTCTAATCATGTAATTTGTCAACAGAAGGAACGTTGATGAAGATGTATGCAATCTTATGGAGAGGGCATTCATAATAAGAATTTAGAGCATGCTCTCGAATGGTAGCAACATGTGTTTATTGAAATATCAAGTGCTTACATATGTTGAGTTATATGGGGTCTTACAGATCTATGAAAGCTTTTGTGGTAATGTCCTTATGCATATGACTTGCAACTAGGTTGTGAGTTTCTTATTGTAAACCATATGGTTAGTGGATTCAAATACATTTGTAAGGCCATAAGAGCACCTTTACATGTAACTCGGCCACCTTAAATGACATCAACAAGGGGGGAGAGTGGGGGTGTGGGAGAGGTGTCCACCATTGCCCTTTACATGCAAACTCGTTCTTTTCATCAACCCGTTGGGAGGTGAACGAGTATGCATGTTTTGAAGAAATCAGCAACTAGGCTGCACGGGTCTCCACGAGCTTGGGGGGATATCTCCACAATCACATAGTTAGACGAAGAAGCAATGTCAACATGTGTGATGTCTTCCCCTCCACAACACTGGAAATATGCAAGGGAAATTTTGGAACCTTTGCAACCGTGACTAACCCATTGCAATATTTCCACAATCGCATTGGTTCACGCATTCTCATGATCGACATCCGTCATATAAAGATTAATCAACAATGTCACACAATCTTGTGACTCGTTAGTAGGATTTTTGCATGTGATGCATGAATATATCTTTTTCACATTTCCTCCATTTCTTTTAGGGAGGAAAGTAGGCAAATGTGTGATTTGTACAAAGTAGGCAAATGTGTGATTTTGGGACTATATTGTGTGTTAGCTGAGATTGTTTGTGCTAGTTATGGACATGTTATCAAGTTTATTAAGTTGTTAAGGCATTTACTAATCACGTCGATCCTTAAGTTCTATTATATGAACTTGAACTCAATTGAGCTTCTTGAAAAAGGCTTTGTTGGTGGGTCCCAAACCGTAGTAGAAACCCTAATATCGGAGTGGAATTATCCCTAAGTTGGGCTTCATATGATAGCTTTTGATGACAGATTATGAGCTATTTTATGGAAAATGAAGAGACCAGAGTTCCTTCATAAATATCCTTGCAATATAGTGCATTGTGATTGCTCTTGATGACATAGTTGGAGATTGATAATCAAACAACGATTTGTTACTCATTTATTTCATTGCATGACAATTTTGAAGAAAGTAATTGGTAGTTAAAAAAAGGGCCCTATTGGTCTTCCATTTCCTAGTTTGTTTTGGACTAATAGCTTGTAGTGCAAATTATCCAAAGAGCCTTATCTTTTGCCCATTCCAAAAGTTTATAGATTAAGTATCAAAATCATTTTAAAGAGTATTCAAGTAAAGAATTCATATATCACCAACTTGCTGTTTAGCTAATGTTACCAGTCCTCTCCTCAAGAAGCAATGTCCTAGTTACTGTGTGCACTTTCAAGTTCTTGAACTTAAAAGAGCAACATTTGTGAGGTCTTTAAGT